>OZ025261.1:32325830-32657572 GCA_964019135.1 Arenicola marina
CATCCAATAAAGGGCTTTTATCTTCATTACAGCCAAGGGAGGCCGCCAGTCGATCAATGCATTGATCTCGGCGCTTACACAGCTCTCGGCGTCAGCCTCACGCGGCCCCACGTGACCACGCGTGATTTGAATATAACATTGGAGACAGGGCGGTTGGTTTCAGCGTTAATGGCACCCAGGCTCAGTGTTTGTATTACGGCCGGCTACGTACGACTCATCACCAACCGCTTCCGAAGACCAGCATTTCTTGCGTCGTGGGGGGTTGGGGGGTTGGGGGGTTGTCAGGGGGGGGGGCGATGCACGGGTGGGAGGAAGGAGTGGGTGGAAGGGCGGGGCTCGGGTGATGGGGGTGGAAGGGTGGGGTAGTGTGAGGGGGTGGGTGGGGGTGCTTGGGAAGGGGAGATGGCGGTCTCCTGGCCATACAGGATACGAGGCGAATAGACGTGTCCAGAGCGGAGGTGGGGGTGTAGGGTGGGTGGGGTTAGGCAGGCAGGCGGCATAAGGATGGTAGTTAATAGCGACTCTTAGTTTATCCGCTGATAATCCCAGTCCGGAGGCGGGCGGGGCTGGGGGGGAGGGCGGGGCTGGGGGGAGGGCGGCCCCATGGCAATATCCGGCTGGCACGCCGGATTGGGCAGCGAGCTGACTGACACCGGGGTGGGGGTGGGGGGTGTAGAGACTGCCCATCATCTCCAGACTGCCTTCACCCACAGCCAGCCTGAGGCCAAATTCTGGTCGACTGAGCCATAATGGCTGCCGTAATGTGTCCTTCGCTCCCGCGAGCTCAGCCCACTTAAAACTACTGACGTCAAAGTAAAGGTACCACCCCCATCCTCCACCCTCCACCCCCCCATTTCACAATTTCTTCACCAGGGTACGCGCATGTTGGCGCGAGTGTCGCGAAAACTGCTTTAATTGGTCTATATTTAGTGGTCGATAGCACCGTGCTACGTATCATACAGTCGAACCAAATACCAACGCAGCAAGCCAGTGACACCGGACTATAGGTCCTGACGCTATGACACAACGAGCCAGTGACACCGGACTATAGGTCCTGACGCTATGACACAACCAGCCAGTGACACCGGACTATAGGTCCTGACGCTATGACGCAACCAGCCAGTGACACCGGACTATAGGTCCTGACGCTATGACACAACGAGCCAGTGACACCGGACTATAGGTCCTGACGCTATGACACAACCAGCCAGTGACACCGGACTATAGGTCCTGACGCTATGACGCAACCAGCCAGTGACACCGGACTATAGGTCCTGACGCTATGACACAACCAGCCAGTGACACCGGACTATAGGTCCTGACGCTATGACACAACCAGCCAGTGACACCGGACTATAGGTCCTGACGCTATGACACAACCAGCCAGTGACACCGGACTATAGGTCCTGACGCTATGACACAACCAGCCAGTGACACCGGACTATAGGTCCTCACGCTATGACACAACCAGCCAGTGACACCGGACTATAGGTCCTGACGCTATGACACAACCAGCCAGTGACACCGGACTATAGGTCCTGACGCTATGACACAACCAGCCAGTGACACCGGACTATAGGTCCTGACGCTATGACACAACCAGCCAGTGACACCGGACTATAGGTCCTGACGCTATGACACAACCAGCCAGTGACACCGGACTATAGGTCCTGACGCTATGACACAACCAGCCAGTGACACCGGACTATAGGTCCTGACGCTATGACACAACCAGCCAGTGACACCGGACTATAGGTCCTGACGCTATGACACAACCAGCCAGTGACACCGGACTATAGGTCCTGACGCTATGACACAACCAGCCAGTGACACCGGACTATAGGTCCTGACGCTATGACACAACCAGCCAGTGACACCGGACTATAGGTCCTGACGCTATGACACAACCAGCCATTGACACCGGACTATAGGTCCTGACGCTATGACACAACCAGCCAGTGACACCGGACTATAGGTCCTGACGCTATGACACAACCAGCCAGTGACATCGGACTATAGGTCCTGACACTATGACACAACCAGCCAGTGACACCGGACTATAGGTCCTGACGCTATGACACAACCAGCCAGTGACACCGGACTATAGGTCCTGACGCTATGACACAACCAGCCAGTGACACCGGACTATAGGTCCTGACGCTATGACACAACCAGCCAGTGACACCGGACTATAGGTCCTGACGCTATGACACAACCAGCCAGTGACACCGGACTATAGGTCCTGACGCTATGACGCAACCAGCCAGTGACATCGGACTATAGGTCCTGACGCTATGACGCAACCAGCCAGTGACACCGGACTATAGGCCCTGACGCTATGACACAACCAGCCAGTGACACCGGACTATAGGTCCTGACGCTATGACACAACCAGCCAGTGACACCGGACTATAGGTCCTGACGCTATGACACAACCAGCCAGTGACATCGGACTATAGGTCCTGACGCTATGACACAACCAGCCAGTGACACCGGACTATAGGTCCTGACGCTATGACACAACCAGCCAGTGACACCGGACTATAGGTCCTGACGCTATGACGCAACCAGCCAGTGACACCGTACTATAGGTTTTGACACTATGACACAACCAGACAATGACACCGGACTATCGGTCCTGACACTATGACACAACCAGCCAGTAACACCAGCATATAGGTCTTGACGCTATGACACAACCAGCCAGTGACACCAGACTATAGGTCCTGACACTATGACACAACCAGCCAATGACACCGGACTATAGGTCCTGACACTATGACACAACCAGCCAGTGACACCAGACTACAGGTCCTGACGCTATGAGACTCCGGATCGGGGTATAAACGTAATCGCCTTAGTTAGTAAAGACAATTTCTCTTCCAAATCTGTCGTTACTGTCAATAAATAATTGTTCTTAAATGGATCAGTTGCTTGCTGCAGTAGATAAGGACTAGTTAACATGCGAGCAGTCCTTGCAGATATACACTGATTCACATCCGGGTCCTGTGGTAGATGTCTGCTACACAAGTGACGGATACAAAATACACCATGTCTGATTCCTGCGAACGGTGCAGCCCAGATCACAGTTTAACTCGTGCTAAGATCAGTTTAACTCGTGCCATGATCACAGTTTAACTCGTGCTAAGATCAGTTTAACTCGTGCCATGATCAGAGTTTCACTCTTGCCATGATCACAGTTTAACTCGTGCCATTATTACGGTGTAACCGTGCCATAATTACAGTTTAACTCTTGCCATGATCACAGTTTAACTCGTACCATGATCACAGTTTAACCCGTGCCATGATTACAGTTTAACGTGTGCCATGATCACAGTTTAACTCGTTCCATGATCACAGTTTAACTTGTGTCATGATTACAGTTTAACTTGTGCCATGATTACAGTTTAACTTGTGCCATGATCACAGTTTAAGTCGTGCCACGATGACAGTTTAACCCGTTCCATGATCACAGTTTAACTTGTGGCATGATTACAGTTTAACTTGTGTCATAATCACAGTTTAACTTGTCCAATGATCACAGTTTAACCCGTGCCACAATAATACGGTAGGCTGGTGCTCAGTTGGAGTGTTTGCTACACGTGGCCACGTGGGGCTGTCACTCACCTGGACCTTGCAGGATACACACGACAGGTTGCCCATCCTGAACAGCTACCCCCAGAACTCGTCTCTCATTGGTAATCCACGGGGCTACTCACTCCGATATCCCAAAACGCTCAAGCAATTCCTCGGGTTTCACGGCGCGGGGGTCACGTCACTGTGACGATACCACCATTATCGTCATCTTTATTATTATTAATATTCCTGGTGCATGTTGAAACGATGTCTTGAACCACGTACGGGGTGGTGGATACCACATGCGAGGAGGCGCCCAGCGTTAGCAGCCCCAGCCCTGGCCCCCGTCTCGTCCCCGGCTCCGGTCCCGGTCCCGGCCCCGGTCTGCGGCGGTAGCCAGGGACACCGCTGAACCTACTCCAGTGGGGTACCGTACCGCCAGGGTGATGCTATTATTGCCCGCTGCTGCATATCCAGACTAAATGGACAGAACTTGTCGCCGGGCGCGCCACAACAAAGAGAAAGAAGAGGGGGGGTGGGGGTGTAGCAGCAGTTGGGCCCGGGCGCTGGTGGTGGTGGGTGACTCCGCCGCCGCCGTCGCCACCGTCGCCAGCAGAGCCACTGCTGCTGAGCAACATCTGTCGGTGGGTGAGAATTGGCAGTTACCGCCGTGCGGTGGGAGCGGTGGGAGTGGAGCGGCGGAAGTGGCTGGGTGGAGTGCGGTGTGGCTCACCGGTGGCTTGGGATATGGGTAGCGGGCTACATCATCTTCAAGCCGAGGTGAAGGCCAGGGGTGTGTTATGAGAGGAGCGGCGGGCGGGCCGGCGTGGTGGCGTGGTGTTGTGTGGCGCGGTGCGCTGTGGCAGGATGAGCGAGGGTGCTCGGCGGTGGGTAATCCGAGGCGTGGTGTGGTGTATAGTGTGGTGGTGCCGGGGCCACGGCCCGGGGCCGCCCGGAACCAGCCACAGCGGTCAGCGCCAGGGGGGCGAGGCAACCGTGACCCACCGCGAGACGGTGACAAGGGGCTAGCCGGTTGGGGATGAATCTTTCATTGGACGACTGTGACTCAGTCCGCCCATCCACCAGGCAATTCCTAGTCTGTCCACCACTGCAGGCAGACTGACGTCCGCTGACGAGTTCGTGGAGGTTACCCTCCCCTATTCCTCGGCTAGGGGAGGGGGCGGAGGGAGAGGGGGGGGGGGGGTGGGAGTGCCGACCCGGCTGAGTTGGCCGAAAGGGTTGCAGTGAATGCAGCAGTTGCCGCTGGGGACAACCGGTGGAGGACGATGTCCAACAGTGGGTTGCCCGATCACTCAATGAGTCTTGGGGGGAGGGTTTGGAGGAAGTGGGGAGCGGGGGCGGGGGGTGAAGGGGAGGGGAGGGGGGTGCGCTCAGTTTCTGGGCTATGGTTACGGCCTGTGGGGTGCCTGCCCACAACCCGATGCTATGGTTACGGCATGGGGGTGCCTGCAATAACCCGGTGCTATGGTTACGACCTTGCGGGGGTGCATTCCCACACCCCGGTACTATTGCTACGGCCTGTGGAGTGCCTGCCCATGCCCCGGTGCTATGGTTACGACCTGCGGGGTTGCCCACAATACCCCGGTGCTATGATTACGACCTGGGGGTGCCTGCAATACCCCGGTGCTATGGTTACGGCCCGCAGGGTGCCTGCCCACACCCCTGTGCTATGGCTACGTGGGAGGGGTGGGTGTCCTCCACCATGGGTCTCACAACGAGGAGCATGAGTGATGAATCAACCCGACGTGAGCGACGAGCATGACGCGGGCAGACGTCGGCGGGCGGGGGAGGGAGGGGGATGGGGGTGGGGGAGGAGGTGACCGTGGCGGCGGCGGAGGTACATGGCGGGGGAGGGAGGGGGATGGGGGTGGGGGGGGGGGTGACCGTGGTTGGCGCTGGAGGCACACCAGTCTAAAATCGCGCTGCCACTGGATACAAGCGCACAGGACAGACGTGGCGCCCCCTACCGCCCGTCATCCGGTAACGAGGGTATCGGGCGGGGAGAGGGGGCGGGGGGAGGCCCGCCAGAGACACTGCCACAACCTCCCCCCCCCCCCACCTCCCACCAGCCTCGCTGGCGAGAGCTTGGCGCAAGCCATAAGCCAGTTTGCCAACAACCTATCTATCTGGCTAGCTACATGGAGCCAGCCCCCACAAGCATCACCGACACAGATCATCGCCTTGCCGCTCCACCATTTGCGGGGTCATGCCTGGGAGAGGAAGAGAGAGAGGGCGTTTTTTTTGAGGGGGGGCGGGGGGACGTGATAGTGAGATATAGGGATAGAGAGAGAGCCGTATCTGGTGTGACGAGTGGTGTGTGTGTTAAGGCCGCAACACAAACCCTGTCAAATCATGTTGCCAGCAACACTCCCTCGCATTACATACCACGTGGAGGCTATGCACTGCAGGCCGTAACAATCAGACCACGTGGAGGCTATCCACTGCAGGCCGTAACAATCAGACCACGTGGAGGCTATCCACTGCAGGCCGTAACAATCAGACCACGTGGAGGCTATCCACTGCAGGCCGTAGCAATCAGACCACGTGGAGGCTATCCACTGCAGGCCGTAACAATCAGACCACGTGGAGGCTATCAACTGCAGGCCGTAACAATCAGACCACGTGGTTTAAATGCCAGCTTCTGGGTTGAGTAATTCGTAAAATTAACGCAATATAACCACAGAAGAATAAATTTTGGAGCAATCTGGGTGATCGTGCAAACCAGGGGCGTAGCCAGGGACTTGAGCCAGTGTATGCACCTGCTGGACGTGAAAAGAAAAAAATGACTCCCGAACAACATTTTTTTTATTTTTTTTTTTTATTTTTTTTTTTTATTAAATTTTCATTTATTGTGACAATATGGCATGGCATGCGTTACAATCGTGAGAAGCGACATCGATACGTTGATACATAAACATTTTATATACGAGGCAGACAAACACACGCTACCGGGAGAGGATCTATCCCCATAAGGAACAATGGTTAATGAAAGAGACATTTCCACTTATCATTAAATATCTGTTTGCTGTAAGACGGTTTCTGCTGAATGACGCATTTTTCTATATTATAATAGTATCTTATAATTCTTAAAGCATTTTGTACCCTAGGTTTTGTTTCCTTACACTTGCACGAGAATATATAGCTTTTGACAATGATTATAATATGGTTTAACAGACGGTGTTTTGTAGACTTGCTTACACCAAACATTACCGTGGTTAACGATAGTAACTGCCATATGCGGAAACCAGATTGCGCCTCAAACCAAATCGCAAGTGAGTGCCACAGTTGCTTCACATATGGACAATGAAAGAATAAATGTTCAAGTGTTTCGACGGCACTATTACAAAACGTACAACTCTCGTCTTCTGCTAGATTACATTTTTTTAGGTAAGTATTGGTGGACAAACATCGTTGGAGAAGCTTATATTGGAAGCTCCTGAGCCGTTCATCAACTGTACTTGTCTTCGCAACAGTATAAAAACCTCTCCATTCTTCAGGAGTAAATTTTTTTCCTAGCGAGGTTTCCCACTTTGTTTCATTATTTCTCACCGGACACAATTCAAGGATCAAGCGTTGATACACAATATTGCATACCCGCTTTGATGTTAACACAGCCTGTAGTTCAGTACACCCTACCTCTTGTAATTTAGACGCCTTTTCCAAACTCTCAACTCTCCAGCTTCTTGGTAGTGAATGGGTTAAACTGTAGAAATCGGCAAAATTTAGCTTGATTCCAAAAGCCTGTTTGAAGTCTTGCCATCCTAAAACACGACCCATATCATCAATAACATCGTTATAGAATATGACCCCTGCGTTAATAAATTCTGCTTTCCTAGTAACAAGGTTAGAGTGACTTAGAAACTGCGTGTTCCAAAGTGGATATGTTCGGACATCTGTACTGTCCCCGATCGATCTAAACCGGTACCACGCTTTAAATACATCACGCCAAAAAGGGTTCGACAGCGTCATAAAGCACTTCAAAGATATTGGATCCAGTTGCCAACACAGTGACTTCTCATTACATATGGTGGTAGAGAACAGGTCTTGCCAAGCGCCTTCTGACGTGACAAGTCTTTTCACCCACGAAATCTTTAGCGCGTGCAACAAAAATGGAATGCGGGTTAAGTTAATTCCACCATTTTCTTCTGTCTGAACCATTTTATTATAGGCAATCTTAGGTGAGCCTGAATTCCATATAAATGATCGTATAATTTTGGTAACCTGTTCGATAAAACTTGGCTGCGGCGACGGTAGAACCGACATAACATCTATCAGTTTAGGAATAGCCATTGTTTTAACTACTGTCACTTTTCCTCGAAGTGAAAGTTTACGCTTACTGTACACATTTAATACACTCTGGAATGCTACCATTTTCCCATTATAGTTTCGGTTAACCATGTCTTTCATATCAACCGTGAATGTGATTCCAAGTAACTTAAATTCTTCAACCCAGGTCAGGGGCATGTCTGGGCAGATTCTATGGTGGGTCTGGATCTGTTTACCCAGTCTTGTTACTTTGGTTTTCTCGACATTTACTGCCAGGCCTGAGCACACTTTAAACTCATGCAACACATAGAATGTTCTTCTTAACGAAACCTCTGACCCATCTAAAAACATAAAAGTATCGTCCGCGTATTGTCCGATTTTGTACTCGTTTTTATTTACCTTAATACCCTTTATTTGTGCGTCTTGCTTAATGCGCATGGCTAGAGGTTCGATAGCCAGAATGAATATATACGGCGACAGGGGGTCGCCTTGTCTACAGCCTCTACCAAGTGAGAAGAACTTCGAAAAGTGGCCGTTGTTTATCACACAGCTTGAACATTCGTTATACAGTATACTGAACCACTTTCTGAAAGTAGTGCCGAAATCTTAGCTTTCAAGTACTTGCTTGATATATTGCCAGCTTAGGGTGTCAAATGCTTTTTCGAAGTCTATTAGGAGTAGGATGCCAGTACGGCTATGTTGGACTAAGTAGTGCATCATATCGTATACCAATCTAATGTTTTCTCCTATATATCTACCCTTTAAAAACCCTTTTTGATCCTGACTAATTATTCTACTCAATACCGTTTTCAGCCTAGCGGCGATAGCTCCGGATAAAACCTTGTAATCAGCGTTTAATAACGAGATAGGTCGCCAGTTTTTAAGCAGTTCCCTCTGTCTGTCGCCTTTTGGGAGACACGTGATGACACCTTGTTTCTGTGTTATGGAAAGAGAACCGGACTCGAAAGCACGCGTAAAACTCCGCATCAGGTAATGACCTAAATCCTTCCAAAAAAATTTGTAAAATTCTACCGGTAATCCATCATTACCTGGGGATTTATTATTTTTCGATCCCTTTATTGCCTCCTTTATTTCGTCACAACTTAATGGTGCGTCACATTTCTCCCTTTCAGATACGTGCAATGGTACGACATTATGGGGGTTTAAAAAGGTGGCAAAATCACATCCCTCTGCACGATCACAATTCGAATAGAGTCTGTTGTAAAAGTGCATTTGCTCGTTGAGGATATCTTCTTTGCGTATTATTTCCTTCCCGTCGACAATAATTCTGTTTATTTGTTTGTTTACGTAGTTTTTTTTTTCCAAACTGCAAAAATACCGTGAAGGTTTTTCTCCGGCTTCATAGTAATTTGCCCTTGCCCTAACTAAAATACCCCGCGTTTTCCCAATTCTGATTTTCTCAAGCTGATCTTTTAGTTCTTGCAGTTCATTCTGTTCATCTGACCCGGAGCTTACGTTGTCAACTACTCTATTTAATTCGTTTATTCGCTTCTCGAGACCCTCCTCTTCTCGTACCGTCTTTTTTTTCTTATGTGCGCTATAGCTAATAGTTCGCCCTCTAATTTCCATCTTCAGCATTTCCCAAAACAGTTGATCATTAATTACAAATTCTACTTTCTCACGCGTTTGGTCACATACAATGGTGTTTGATACACAATACTGTTCCTCAAGATCTCTAATGCATTTTTTCACCACCACAGCATACTCGGGGTCATGCAGTAGGGACACATTAAGCTTCCAAAAGCCCTTTCCCCTGGGGGTACACTGGAAGTTAATCGTTACGGTCACCAGCGAGTGATCAGTGCGGTAACCCGACATGATATCTGTCTTTTCACAGAGAGCAAAGATGTCTGAGGACATCAAGAAAAAGTCTAGTCTGGCTCTCTGAGACTTTCGCTGTTGATTGCACGTTCCGGCACAGCCCAATGTGTACGCACGTACGTACGGCACGGTCTTAAACTCTGGCACGAACTCTAAGCCATAATTTTGTAAATACCGGTTCCAGTTTAATTGCTAAATATAGGCCGATGAAGATTATGCAAATATTCAGATGGATTGGTATTTTTGAGCCGCCAAACGTCGAATGATCGTCTTTGGACTTCATATGGGATACTGGGCGATATTGCATATAATGCCCCCGAATAAAATTGAGGTAAGCTACCCATAATAGCAAGGTTAAAGGACTATTTTATGAAAGTATACCCAATTACACACCTTCTGGTGAATTTGTAGGATACTTTACCGTCCTGTTATTATTGTTATTATGTTATTAAGTCATTATCATCAGTAATAGCTGTTTGGAGAGCTTCAACCTAGTGCAATACAGAAATGATATTCAAAAATGTAAATAGTAACCACAACAAATAACAGAATGGTAATAATAAAGTGCAATTATGCTAAATCAGGACAGTTTTTGCCAATATTCGAAATCACCACCTGCACAAAATTGGCTATTATTTCACAAAAAATGAAAATCTGGACACCAAACCACTTTTAAAAACTTCTAGAAAGATGGTTCTTGTAATAAAAATATAGAAACATGTAGGTAGCCGCGCAAATTTCCGGAGAAACACGTCCTGAAGCTTGAAAATGTTATTTCACAAATACTTTTTGGCGCAGCTTATTTCACACCAATTATCAGTAATTTACGCCTTTATAACGAAGAGCCATTCTCGGGGAAATACCCTGTGAATGACGTCACGAATTGGGGATTCCCCTGTGAATGACGTAACGAGTTAGGGATTCCTCTTTCACTGACACCCGTCGATGTTTGTCGATGTTTACCGACGTCTTCTTTAAATCCCCGACACCTATTATACGATGCTCTATTCATTTTACCTATGTCACCACTTCTTTTGCTGTGTTTTATTCGTGTTTTGTTTCAGCAAGACTGCGCAAAATCTCTACAGCCCGGGCCGATGTTTGCCGATGTTTACCGAGGTCTGCTCAAAATCGCCCACGCTTATTATGGGTTGCTTACCTTAACGGGTTTTATATTATGATGACGTAATTGGTATTGACGGTGAGATTAAAATCCATTTGGGCCTAGGAGCTGGATTTTAAAGGATACTCGGATGTCAGCCCGCATAGAGTGTGCCCACACAATGCCAGGCCAAACACCCCCACCCACCACCCTGACTCACTTCTCCCCATGGGCCCATCTCAATCTGTAACCCATAGGCCCACCCCAACCTGTAACCTATGGATAAACCCCCACTCATACCCACCGGCCCACCCCACGTTTATCTCAGATTGCTCCCCCCCCCCCCCACCCGTCACATAGCCAACCTCCAAGCCGATGTCTTCAGGCCAGGGGAGCTTATATGGCCGGCATAGTGGCTGGCAGCTAAACCAGCCCAGCGGCCTTATTCATACTGTTATCACGGTCACAGAGGCACCTTTTGACGGTATGGCTTCTCACAATGGAATGGTGTGAAGAGGGAAGAGAGCTCAGAGCGGCTGTTGCAAAGGTCAAACGGAGTGTGGAGCACAATCCTAGTCTCTTCCAGTCTCTTCTCTCTCCCATTTACTCCCGTTAGTCTTGGTCAGAGACGGCTTCTTTCCAATGTCTGCATGTTTGCTGTGTTAGTCTTGGTGAGAGACGGCTTCTTTCCAATGTCTGCATGTTTGCTGTGTTAGTCTTGGTGAGAGCCGGCTTCTTTCCAATGTGTGCAATGATTGCTGTGTTAGTCTTGGTGAGAGACGGCTTCGTTCCAATGTGTGCAATGTTTGCTGTGTTGGTCTTGGTCAGAGACGGCTTCTTTCCAATGTCTGCCATGTTTGCTGTGTTAGCCTTGGTAAGAGACGGCTTCTTTCGAACGTCTGCAATGTTTGCTGTGTTAGTCTTGGTGAGAGACGGCTTCTTTCCAATGTCTGCAATGTTTGCTGTGTTAGCCTTGGTGAGAGACGGCTTCTTTCGAACGTCTGCAATGTTTGCCATGTGGTAGTCTTGGTGAGAGACGGCTTCTTTCGAACGTCTGCCATGTTTGCTGTGTTAGTCTTGGTGAGAGACGGCTTCTTTCGAACGTCTGCCATGTTTGCTGTGTTAGTCTTGGTGAGAGACGGCTTCTTTCGAACGTCTGCCATGTTTGCTGTGTTAGTCTTGGTGAGAGACGGCTTCTTTCGAACGTCTGCCATGTTTGCTGTGTTAGTCTTGGTGAGAGACGGCTTCTTTCGAACGTCTGCAATGTCTGCCATGTGTTAGTCTTGGTGAGAGACGGCTTCTTTCCAATGTGTGCAATGTTTGCTGTGTTGGTCTTTGTGAGAAGCGGCTTGTTTCCAATGTGTGCAATGTTTTCTGTGTTAGTCTTGGTGAGAGACGGCTCTGCTTCGAATGTCTGCAGTGTTTGCTGAGTTACTCTTGGTTCAAGACGGCTTCTTTCCAATGTCCAACAATGTTTGCTGATAGTCTTGGTGAGAGACGGCTTCTTTCCAAGGTCTGCCATGTTTGCGGTTTAATCTAGGTCAGAGACGGCTCTGCTTCTTTCCAGTGCAGCAATGTTTGCTGTGTTAGTTTTTGTGAGAGGCGGTTTAGTTGGTTTAAACATAATTTATTTTCTGAGGTTTGCAACATCGAATTCACATGTAAATGCTCACCTCAAACGTTCATACATTGGTCGTGGTGATAATTGAATAATAGTTTACAAACATATTATGTCGGTATAATATATACAAAGTATCGATAAAGAAGCGCGACATGACGTAACAAATTCATAACAAAAGCAATTTAGTAAAATCATTCGGTCATAACGAACCTACCAGTACGTTCGATATATTTATGAACCGCGCTGAATAATACGTTGTTTAGGTCGAAGGAAATATTAGAGCAGCCGAATAGTAATACTTCGCAGAGGGATTTCCGATCGGGGCCTGAGGATGGGTCAATGTTAATACCATGGTCTGTAAGGAAGGAAATGTCCGTCTTGAGAAGTTCTCGGGACGATCGGTAAGCTGAACATTGGAGTAAGAAGTGAGCATTATCTTCGGGCTTTAAATTGCACTTGGGGCAGCGGTTGTCGCTAATAAAACCATACTTCTTACGGTGGCCATTGAGAGCGCTTAGGCCGAGTCGAAGCCGAGCGTGGTAGATAGACTCAGCGCCACACTGTAGGTGGTACAAATCACGATTCTGAGAGAAGAAAACAGACTTAAATTTGGTTTTGAACTCGGGGAGGGAAGACGCGTGCCTGATGTCTTGGGATAATCTATTCCATTCGCGAACCGTGTGCCAAAGAAATGAGTTCAAGGAGTATTTTTTTGTTACTTTTGGCACTCTGATGTCATTTAAATTTCGAAGGGAATATGCGGAATTGCGATTGGTTTGGGGAAGTAAGGACGCCAAGTACGGTTGACAGACACCATTGACCATTTTGTACAACATGCACAGGCTAAAGTAATTGCGTCTAAGCGCAAGTTTCTCCACACCAACCTCCTCTAATAGCTTGCTGTGTGACGTGCAACTGTAGGCCCCGCTGATGGCTAGTAAGGCTTTTCGTTGTACCCTTTCAAGGCTCTCTGTCTGGATTTTAGTTAGATTACCGTGATACACTGCAGTTCCATATTCAAGAGACGGTCGTATATAGCTTTTATAGACAGATAGCTTGGTTTGTCTACCAATTTTTCTTGGGAGTCGTCTTAACAAGGAAACAGATTTACCGGCTTTCTCGATCAGATTACGCGTATGCGCTTCCCAAGTCATATTACTTGATAAAGTAAAACCTAAATGGCAGTGGGTATTGACTCGTCTGAGTTTGGAATTTCCCAGGTAAAGATCTATTGAAGTATGCGACTGGAGCTTCTTACTAAAAACCATGTACTCTGTCTTACTACTACTGAAAGTCACGCGCCATTGATTAGCCCACTGTGAGAGGCGTTGTAAATCGCGATTAACCGATTGTACATTAAGACTACAGTCTAACACAAAAAATAGCGATGTGTCGTCCGCGAAAAGAAAGACTTCACATTCCAGTTCGTCAACGATGTCGTTTACAAATACAAGAAAAAGGATGGGTCCTAAGATGGAGCCTTGCGGTACGCCTGCATTTGTATACATCCACTGAGACACAGACCCGTCAATAACAACTCGCTGCCTTCTATCACTGAGATAATTACCTAGCCACAGTAGTAGCTCACGCTCAATGCCAATGGATTGGAGCTTATGCAGCAGACCATCGTGGTACACTTTGTCGAATGCCTTCGACACATCAAGAAACACCATTAAGGATTCTCTCCCTTGTTCGAGAGATTCGTAGATCTTATGTGTTATGTATATCATCTGACTGGTTGTTGAATCATTCTTTTTGAATCCTGCATTGCGCCACGTTAGAAGGTTATTGGCGACACAATATTCATATAACTTTTCACAAACTATTTTTTCCATAACTTTGCCGATGTTAGACAAGAGCGATATGGGCCGATAGTTATTAATACATTGTTTGTTTAACTTTTTGTAGACTGGAGTTATATTGGCTTCTTTCCATGCAGACGGGAATACATTTTCTCTCATGCTTCGATTAAATATATATGACAACGACTCTGACACAACTTCAGCGGTTTCCTTTAGCATTCTGTTGCTGACGTTGGCGGTTTAGTTCCAATGTCTGCAATGTTTGCTGTGTTAGTCTTGGGGAGAGGCGTCTTCTTTCCAATGTCTGCAATGTTTGCTCTGTGTTGGTCAAATCGTGATGAGAAAGGCCTTCTTACCCACAACGCTTACATCATTTAGTCTTTGCTTGGGTTACTTTTCTCCCTGTTTGCACATGTGGCCTTTTTCACATTGTCACACCTGTCTTTTGCCACGACGTTCTCGTAAGTACCAATTTGTTTTGCCATTACTCTACTGTGAGTCTCTCCCGATGTCTACAGATTAGTCGTAAAGATTTCCCAGTGGATTCCCCTTCACACCCGCCCTTTGCCTGTGGGTTGCAACAAGCTGCCAGCCACTGTAATATAGCCATTGCCGCTCAGGTGATGCTGTGAAACTCTATGGCGAGCGTCCTGCCGGCCGCACCCTATTAACTGGACCACTGCCATCAATACCGCCCCAGGTCACCACGTGGTAGGGGCTTAGTAATCCAGCATTTAAGTTAGTGCCGGTGAGCCACACCCACTCCCCCTCCCCATCCCCCCTTGCCCCGCAGACAATGAGGCCGTCGATGGCAGAGCCGTGGAGGTCTGTTACATACGGTAGGCATTCATTTGGCCTGAAGTGCTTGCCGCGGTTAATACTGCATGATGTAGAACGAAGCTGCCCTATATAGCCCAGCTGGTGGGACGGGCAACACTCAATTAGGATTTACGGTGATGAATACTTGAAGGAATGGAGTCTTTCAAAGAGTCGGGTGCCCGTCGCATAATACACCCAACCTCGTTAGTCCACAACCCTTTCAGGGGGCAATCCGATAGCGGCCCACAGCGGAAGCTTCTTGCCTCCCTTCCTCTGCTCCGTCCCTCTCCTTCTGCCTCCATTTCTTCTCCTCTGTCTATCTCTCCTCCGTCCCTGTCTCCGTCTCTGTGCCTCCATTTCTTCTCCTATGTCTCTCTCTCATCCGTCCCTGTCTCCGTCTCTGTGTCTCCATTTCTTCTCCTATGTCTCCCTCTCCTCGGTCCCTGTCTCCGTCTCTGTGTCTCCATTTCTTCTCCTATGTCTCTCTCTCATCCGTCCCTGTCTCCGTCTCTGTGCCTCCATTTCTTCTCCTATGTCTCTCTCTCCTCCGTCCTTGTCTCCGTCTCTGTGTCTCCATTTCTTCTCCTCTGTCTATCTCTCCTCCGTCCCTGTCTCCGTCTCTGTGCCTCTATTTCTTCTCCTATGTCTCTCTCTCATCCGTCCCTGTCTCCGTCTCTGTGTCTCCATTTCTTCTCTTCTGTCTATCTCTCCTCCGTCCCTGTCTCCGTCTCTGTGCCTCCATTTCTTCTCCTATGTCTCTCTCTCCTCGGTCCAGCTGTCCGTCTCTGTGCCTTCCATTTCTTCTCCTATGTCCATGTCTCCTCGGTCCAGCTGTCTCCGTCTCTGTGTCTCCATTTCTTCTTTGTCTATCCCTCCTCCGTCCCTGTCTCCGCCTCTGTGCCTACATTTCTTCTCCTCTGTCCCTGTCTCCTTGGTCCAGCTATCGCCGTTTCTGTGGCTCTATTTCTTCTCCTCTGTCCCTCTCTCCATCTCTGTAGCTACATTTCTCGTCTGCCTATCTCTCTTTCTGACTCTTCCTATTTGTCCCTCTCGCCTTTTATCGCCATATCTCCATTTCGTCCAGTCTCATCCTTCTCCATATCTCCTTCTTCATCTCATCTTGATCTCGGCTTGATCTGTGTAATCTGTTTCTCTTCATGTCGTTCTTCTCGTTTGTTTCCGTCCCTGCGCCACTATTCCTACTCCGTCCTTGTCCTGTCTTCATGTTGGTGTCTATTTCGCCTCCTCTGTTCCTTGCCTTCCTTTTTCTCGATCTGCTTGTACTCGCTCTCGTTGTCTCCATCTCTTTACTTCTTTGTCTTCTCTCATTCTGCCTCCACCTCTGTCTTCCACTGCATTGTATCTGCTCATGATCTGTCCCCCTCTAGTTTATGACTATTTCTGATAGGGTGTATGTCGTGGTGTCTATATCGATCTGGGCCAATCTTATCTGCCGTACTATGGCCATCTATCTCTCACGCTTTCTGTGTCTGTGCCTGTTTCTCTGACAGTGACCCACTCGCGCGTCTCTCTCACTACGATGTGTGATTGCTGTGTATCTGGACAACCCGATGGTGTGTATAATAGATGGACCTGTGGCCTCACCGCCATAATCACCAGCGAGGTGTGTTGGTTAAGGTCTGCTCTACGGCTGAGTGTGGGTCGTTGTTTGGCGATGATTGGAGTGGAGTGTCTGTGGCCTCACCATGGCACCGCCATAATCACCAGCGAGGTGTGTTGGTTAAGGTCTGCTCTACGGCTGAGTGTGGGTCGTTGTTTGGCGATGATTGGAGTGGAGGGTCTGTGGCCTCACCATGGCACCGACATAATCACCAGCGAGGTATGTTGGTTAAGGTCTGCTCTACAGCTGAGTGTGGGTCGTTGTTTGGCGATGATTGGAGTGGAGGGTCTGTGGCCTCACCATGGCACCGCCATAATCACCAGCGAGGTATGTTGGTTAAGGTCTGCTCTACAGCTGAGTGTGGGTCGTTGTTTGGCGATGATTGGAGTGGAGGGTCTGTGGCCTCACCATGGCACCGCCATAATCACCAGCGAGGTATGTTGGTTAAGGTCTGCTCTACAGCTGAGTGTGGGTCGTTGTTTGGCGATGATTGGAGTGGAGGGTCTGTGGCCTCACCATGGCACCGCCATAATCACCAGCGAGGTATGTTGGTTAAGGTCTGCTCTACAGCTGAGTGTGGGTCGTTGTTTGGCGATGATTGGAGTGGAGGGTCTGTGGCCTCACCATGGCACCGCCATAATCACCAGCGAGGTATGTTGGTTAAGGTCTGCTCTACAGCTGAGTGTGGGTCGTTGTTTGGCGATGATTGGAGTGGAGGGTCTGTGGCCTCACCATGGCACCGACATAATCACCAGCGAGGTATGTTGGTTAAGGTCTGCTCTACAGCTGAGTGTGGGTCGTTGTTTGGCGATGATTGGAGTGGAGGGTCAGTGGCCTCACCATGGCACCGCCATAATCACCAGCGAGGTATGTTGGTTAAGGTCTGCTCTACGGCTGAGTGTGGGTCGTTGTTTGGCGATGATTGGAGTGGAGGGTCTGTGGCCTCACCATGGCACCGCCATAATCACCAGCGAAGTGTGTTGGTTAAGGTCTGCTCTACAGCTGAGTGTGGGTCGTTGTTTGGCGATGATTGGAGTGGAGGGTCAGTGGCCTCACCATGGCACCGCCATAATCACCAGCGAGGTATGTTGGTTAAGGTCTGCTCTACGGCTGAGTGTGGGTCGTTGTTTGGCGATGATTGGAGTGGAGGGTCTGTGGCCTCACCATGGCACCGCCATAATCACCAGCGAGGTGTGTTGGTTAAGGTCTGCTCTACGGCTGAGTGTGGGTCGTTGTTTGGCGATGATTGGAGTGGAGGGTCTGTGGCCTCACCATGGCACCGCCATAATCACCAGCGAGGTGTGTTGGTTAAGGTCTGCTCTACGGCTGAGTGTGGGTCGTTGTTTGGCGATGATTGGAGTGGAGGGTAACATGGAGAAACGGCGCTCGCTGGATAATGAACGACACGCGGGCGGGGCGTGGGAAGAAGGGGAGAGACGGAGGATGGGGGGGGGGGGGGTTCAAGCTGGGGGTCTGAGACGTCATGTTACATATTGCCGTCATGTTACACGTGTCACCAAAGGCGACCGTTGACGTCATGTTACACATGTCATCAATGGCAGCCATTAACGTCATTTTACACATTATGGCCGGCGAGCGGGGCCTCGCCACATTATGGCTGGCTGTCGGGGCCTCGCCACATTATGGCTGGCGGTCGGGGCCGCGCCAAATTATGGCTGGCGGTCGGGGCCTCGCCACATTATGGCTGGCGGTCGGGGCCTCGCCACATTATGGCTGGCGGTCGGGGCCTCGCCACATTATGGCTGGCGGTCGGGGCCTCGCCAAATTATGGCTGGCGGTCGGGGCCTCGCCACATTATGGCTGGCGGTCGGGGCCTCGCCACATTATGGCTGGCGGTCGGGGCCTCGCCACATTATGGCTGGCGGTCGGGGCCTCGCCAAATTATGGCTGGCGGTCGGGGCCTCGCCAAATTATGGCTGGCGGTCGGGGCCTCGCCACATTATGGCTGGCGGTCGGGGCCTCGCCAAATTATGGCTGGCGGTCGGGGCCTCGCCACATTATGGCTGGCGGTCGGGGCCTCGCCACATTATGGCTGGCGGTCGGGGCCTCGCCACATTATGGCTGGCGGTCGGGGCCTCGCCACATTATGGCTGGCGGTCGGGGCCTCGCCACATTATGGCTGGCGGTCGAGGCCTCGCCACATTATGGCTGGCGGTCGGGGCCTCGCCACATTATGGCTGGCGGTCGGGGCCTCGCCACATTATGGCTGGCGGTCGGGGCCTCGCCACATTATGACTGGCGGTCGGGGCCTCGCCACATTATGGCTGGCGGTCGGGGCCTCGCCACATTATGGCTAGCGGTCGGGGCCTCGCCACATTATGGCTGGCGGCCGGGGCCTCGCCACATTATGGCTGGCGGTCGGGGCCTCGCCACATTATGGCTGGCGGTCGGGGCCTCGCCACATTATGGCTGGCGGTCGGGGCCTCGCCACATTATGGCTGGCGGTCGGGGCCTCGCCACATTATGGCTGGCGGTCGGGGCCTCGCCACATTATGGCTGGCGGCCGGGGCCTCGCCACATTATGGCTGGCGGTCGGGGCCTCGCCACATTATGGCTGGCGGTCGGGGCCTCGCCACATTATGGCCGGCGGTCGGGGCCTCGCCACATTATGGCTGGCGGTCGGGGCCTCGCCACATTATGGCTGGCGGTCGGGGCCTCGCCAAATTATGGCTGGCGGCCGGGGCCTCGCCACATTATGGCTGGGTGTCGGGGCCTCGCCACATTATGGCTGGCGGTCGGGGCCTCGCTACATTATGGCCGGCGGTCGGGGCCTCGCCACATTATGGCTGGCGGTCGGGGCCTCGCCACATTATGGCTGGCGGCCGGGGCCTCGCCACATTATGGCTGGCGGTCGGGGCCTCGCCACATTATGGCTGGCGGTCGGGGCCTCGCCACATTATGGCCGGCGGTCGGGGCCTCGCCACATTATGGCTGGCGGTCGGGGCCTCGCCACATTATGGCTGGCGGTCGGGGCCTCGCCACATTATGGCTGGCGGTCGGGGCCTCGCCACATTATGGCTGGCGGTCGGGGCCTCGCCACATTATGGCTGGCGGTCGGGGCCTCGCCACATTATGGCTGGCGGCCGGGGCCTCGCCACATTATGGCTGGCGGTCGGGGCCTCGCCACATTATGGCTGGCGGTCGGGGCCTCGCCACATTATGGCTGGCGGTCGGGGCCTCGCCACATTATGGCTGGCGGTCGGGGCCTCGCCACATTATGGCCGGCGGTCGGGGCCTCGCCACATTATGGCCGGCGGTCGGGGCCTCGCCACATTATGGCTGGCGGTCGGGGCCTCGCCACATTATGGCTGGCGGCCGGGGCCTCGCCACATTATGGCTGGCGGTCGGGGCCTCGCCACATTATGGCTGGCGGTCGGGGCCTCGCCACATTATGGCCGGCGGTCGGGGCCTCGCCACATTATGGCTGGCGGTCGGGGCCTCGCCACATTATGGCTGGCGGCCGGGGCCTCGCCACATTATGGCTGGCGGTCGGGGCCTCGCCACATTATGGCTGGCGGTCGGGGCCTCGCCACATTATGGCCGGCGGTCGGGGCCTCGCCACATTATGGCTGGCGGCCGGGGCCTCGCCACATTATGGCTGGCGGTCGGGGCCTCGCCACATTATGGCTGGCGGCCGGGGCCTCGCCACATTATGGCTGGCGGTCGGGGCCTCGCCACATTATGGCCGGCGGTCGGGGCCTCGCCACATTATGGCTGGCGGTCGGGGCCTCGCCACATTATGGCTGGCGGCCGGGGCCTCGCCACATTATGGCTGGCGGTCGGGGCCTCGCCACATTATGGCTGGCGGTCGGGGCCTCGCCACATTATGGCCGGCGGTCGGGGCCTCGCCACATTATGGCTGGCGGTCGGGGCCTCGCCACATTATGGCTGGCGGCCGGGGCCTCGCCACATTATTGCTGGCGGTCGGGGCCTCGCCACATTATGGCTGGCGGTCGGGGCCTCGCCACATTATGGCCGGCGGTCGGGGCCTCGCCACATTATGGCTGGCGGCCGGGGCCTCGCCACATTATGGCTGGCGGTCGGGGCCTCGCCACATTATGGCTGGCGGCCGGGGCCTCGCCACATTATGGCTGGCGGTCGGGGCCTCGCCACATTATGGCTGGCGGTCGGGGCCTCGCCACATTATGGCTGGCGGTCGGGGCCGGCATGGAGTTGGCAGGTAAAAGCCAACCGTTGTCGGCCGGCCAGATAGATTACTTCCGGTTAAAGGTCAACGGATGCAAGATAAACTTTTCCATTCATCACAGGCCATATATTAGAGAGAACGCGGGTAAGGATGGAGGTGCTGATGGTGGGTGGCTGGTGGCGGGGTGATGGGTGGTAAAGTTATTCCAGATTAGCGGACAACGGGGGTATGGGGAGAAAGGTCTATGTCTACCTGAGATGGAAGGCTTCGGGAGGAAGGCAACAACAAACAGAGATTAAACATTGTCACATCAAGCAATTGATCTTGGCTTATTCAGACTGCGGCTAGATCGATGGGCAAATCAATGGTCAGAGAGCAATGGAGACCGAGAAGGCAAAGGAGGACTATGTACCTGAAAAGGGAAATATCATGTGGACCGTGGTCAGACAGTGGGGGAGGCGGGGGGGGGGGGGTGGGGGACACCATAAGCATTGCCGCGAGAGGATTTTCGTTCTCAGAGTAATTAGAAGGGAGCTCTGGCCATCGGGACATTCCTTAAAGGCGCGCTGCCTAGGCCAGGCTGATGGTGTAATATACGCACACGTCTTGTAACTAATAATATGCAAAGCAGGGCTATCTTATGCAATCGGTTGGTTGCTGTCGTGCAATATATTGTAACTGATAATCGTCACAATCAGCGCTATCTTATGCAATCAGTTGGTTGCTGTCGTGCAATATATTGTAACTGATAATCTTCATAATCAGCGCTATCTTATGCAATCGGTTGGTTGCTGTCGTTGACTATCAACGTGGAGCCGCGGGTACCTCGATCTATGGCCGGCCAAACTGTGTCACCATACCAGGCACGGGGTTAAGGCGAGAGAGCTATGCAGCTGTGCTCACGGCTATCCTGTCCACCTCACATCAAAGGCAAGACGAGATGTTCAGCATGCATAGCACAGACATCACGTCCGTGTGAGTGATGGAAGCGGCGGTGCTGGACACAGTGGCAAAGCCTGTCCGGCGGTGCTGGACACAGTAGCACAGCCTGTCCGGCGGTGCTGGATACAGTGGCACACCCTGTTCGGCGGTGCTGGACACAGTGGCACAGCCTGTCCGGCCGTGCTGGATACAGTGGCACACCCTGTCCACACTTGTCGTATCAACTTGCAGTGGGTAGGATTGAGTGGGGTGACATTGTATATAGCCAGTATATTACTGCACTGCATTGGCTGGGTTTTTTTCTGGTCACGACGCGTTATGTTGTCCTTCGTCCAGCAGTGCTGTGACACCGCATGGCACTGAACGTGAGGTGTGGTCAAGGCGACTGGCCTCAGTGGGTCACACTGTCAACTCGTTGATTGTGTGAGAAACAGATAAACAGGCTATCGTTGTGGCTTAACAGAGATAGCAACTCCAGTGCAAAGGCGGCCAGCAATGCAAAGGTCAACAGTGAGGTAAAGGTCATCAGTGAGGCAAAGGTTACCAGTGACGTCAAAGGTCACCAGTGAGCACCAGTGAAGCAAAGGTCACCAGTAAGAGTAAGACAAAGGTCACCAGTGAGGCAATGGTCACCAGTCAGGCAAAGGTCACAAGTCAGGCAAAGGTCACCATTGTGGCAAAGGTCACCAGTGAGACAGAGGTCACCAGTGAGGTAAAGGCCACCAGTGTTTCATGAAATGTTCGCAATAATATTCCTTAATCTCCAAATGTCTGTTTCCTCTGTCATTTATCTTCTTCTGGAACCCCCCACCCCCTATATCATTTAAACCGCCAGACCTGGATTACCGTAGAATCACCAGACCCAGATTACCGTAGAACCGCCAGACCGTAACCGTAGAACCGCCGATGCGTGTTCATGCGGTGTGCACGGGCAGAAACCGGCCGACTATTTATAGAAACGCTTTAGCACGCACTGGCGGTTCTAGGGTACTGCGGCTGGCCTGTCAGTGCCTACCAAACACTACGCATTACAACGCAACGGCGGTCTGAATGATATGTCCCGTTTCTCTTCTTCATCTCCCTGTTCTTTTTCTCTCCGTCTGTGCGTCTTTCCACGTGTACCCATCTGGCTATCAGAGTAGTGAGATAGTGATAATTGATATGGATGTTCCATTTACTCCTTATACCAACAAGGTCCCAGATGTTCAAGGACTTGCAATAATGCAAGTTTTGTTTTGTTTATCAAATAACAACGACTGGAAAATTTACGACAGAACGTGTTAGCATTCCTAATTCCCCAATGCTCCAACAAAGCTCTCATTGGCGTATACTTAAAGGCAAATGAAAACAAGATACTGCCTATTGCGTGTTAGCGGCGCGGGTTTGATGCACATGTGGTTCGGCCAGTTACCCAAGAGCGGACACTTTCGGTTGCAGGTCCACACAATTACACGGTGTCAAGTAAATCCTTAAATTCATTTTGAATAAAGCTACACACATAATACGAGTGCCGACCGGAATGAAACAGGGGCTTTAAAGTCCCGGAAAGGAGGCCAATAAAGCGGCATTGCATTGTCTCATATGATAGGATACCTGGTCCATAAACTTCCTCACACAGGGAGACCAGCACCTACCAGAGCTCAACCCGGGGTAAAACCTGGCTCCCCAGACAACGCTGGAGCGGCAAAGGCAAAGGGGAGGCAGGCCATTTTGGTGGCACCAGAGATAGCGGGGTGGAGTGGGGGGGGGGGGGGGGGGTGCGTGAGATATACAAGGGGAGACAGAGGGAATGAGACAGCGAGAGAGCGGGGCAGAGACACAGAGGGAGAGACAGAGAGGGGCAGAGACAAAGAGGGAGAGAGACAGGTAGAGAGGAGTAGGGGGGGGGGGCGGCAGAGACAAAGAGATAGAGGGAGAGCCAGCGGGAGAGGGGGAGGGAGAGGGAGAGACAGAGGGACAGGGAGAGGGAGAGGTCCGGGCTCTCTGTGATCACCTCGGCCTGTCAGAGAGCCCACGCCAACGGCGCTTTTACAACTTGTAAAGCTTACCAGGTTTCGTGGTGTTATTGCTTGACAACACAGCCCAGGCCTCGGTCTTTATATCTTGAAGTTGGCAATAAACGGAGAAGGGCAAGGGGTGGGGTGGGGTGAGTCGGGGTGAGGTGATGGGCATTTGTCTGGCTTTGTGTGGTTGGAGACAAGAAGAGAGAGAGAGAGAGAGGGTGGGGCGGATGGGAGAGGTGGAACAATATAGAGACCATATACAGACCATTTCATGCACGCAGGCCTGGCTGGTCACGTGACAACGGCCTGCAAGAACATCCTTCAGTTCAGTTCTACATGGATGGGATTGATTTCAGTCGGCCTGCCTGCCACGCAAACAACAAGACAGTCATCACTGACATCTGTCACATCTTGTGTTAATGCCGAGACCTATTGGGGTGTTTCGGCGAATGAAAGAAATCACATATACACAATATAACCTTTGAAAAAGACGTTCATGCCTACATTGATATATCGTTCTTTTTTGAGGAAATTTAACACGCGCTCACACAAGCAGAAACCAGACAAAACAACCCTCCTCAAACCTGACGGGGAGGTAGCCCCTTCTGTCGTCACAAGAGCCAGGGTTGGCTGGAGACGCGCCAAACACGAGGCACCCAACGAGCAATCTAACACCTAGAGGAAATGACGCAAAAAACTCTAACGACACAAGGACGCCTTGCAATCTCGCGAGATCGCCATGGCACGGCCGGGTCTTAATCCCGAGACTTGGAACAACGACACGGACCAGCTCATCAGCCAGGGGATTATGAAACCTCCGCCCCTGGAGGACGGGTGTGGGGGTATGGCGAGGAGGTTTGGGGGGGTGGGGTAAGGGGGGGGGGGGGGGTGGTGGTGGTGGGAGAGCTTTCTGTTCCGCCAGGAAGGCTCAAGCTAGCACGCCAGGCGTCACCTTTCACTCAAACGGCGCGCTGAGTGGAGTCCGCGGCAAGCCGGGAAATGTCGCTTGGGATTGCGTGCGGTTGCCGTGGCCCGGCGCTCACAGGCGACTCACGGACAACTCACGGGCTGCTCACTGGCTGCAGGCGGGCTACTCACGGGGAATTAGCTTGAGTGAAGCTCTTTCGGCCCCGTCCAATAATCCCTCTCCATCGACAAGGGGTGAGTTCGGGTATGCGAGCGGAGAAGTCGGACTCCGCGGAGTGCATAACCGAACGCTGAGATTGTGTTCCGATAACGCGGTCACGTTTTACTCCCAAACCTTACTCCCCACCCAGAGGAGGATCACGAGGATTTCCAACATGGCGTCCAGGCCCAACAATACGTAAAAAAAATATAAAGTAGTACTTCGACCTGCCAAAATTCTGTAAATAATATTATAACAACTAGAATAAAATAATGAACACAACACGCATCCGTTAATTTTTTTTATGGTACTGTTTAACGATCTTCATGATTTGTGCATTTCAGCAGGTGCAACATTTACGCGGACCGCGTATTTTGCGTTCGGTTTATCTTGATCCGCACATGAGCGGAAAGTATGAGTGCGCATGCTCCAAATATCTGCGCTGATTACTCCGATCGAATATCCGAACTCAACCAAGGAGTCGCCGCCATTAGACGTGGCGCCACCCAGTGGCGGGTCTTGTCCAAGCCGAGCGGAACCAACGACGGAAGGAGTTGCACACAAGGTGCATACGTTGGCTGGGGTTGTTCTTCCACGGTGGAACGAACCATGTTTCCGCAAAGCTCACGTATGACTCACGCCCGCACCTTCAATGGTTCTTATCTTCAATATCTTATTTAGTTATTTAGCTCTCTGTTTTGAGTTTTTTGTGTTCTTCCTGTCACTTCAGTCTCAGTTTAACACACCCTATCTAAATCGAGCGAATAAGCTTTTGGCTTTGCTCTTGTCGCGAGTAACTGTCATGTAAATTAACTTGATTGTAATTTGTGTTCGACAATAAAATTAATATTATTATTATAATAATGTTATTATTATTTTTTTACAATAATAATCTATGTCGTGGGCTCTAACATGGAAGATGGTCCTCTGGAGTGGTAAGGTCGAAACGGCCGGGACCAAATATTTCATATAGAACCGGGCGAAATATTTGGCCACGGCCGTGGCCATGGCGAGGCGAAGCAGGGCAAGGCCTACCTCTGGGGATCAATGCGAAACAATTGGCAGACCCAGGGCTGGCTGAGGAATCGAACCCGGGGCTTAAGTATCAGAAACTTGGTGTGCATTGAGACCACAGAGGTTTCTGGTGGTCGATACGGCGGCTGAGCTTGAACCGACGGTGATTAGGCTAGGGAAGGGAGTGCGAACCTGAAACATAGCAGTTGCGGAGCCAGGCATTTCCAGAAACAATAGTGACTGTGTGCCCCCTATGCCTCCTTCTGCACATTGGTACGTGGGTGGACTGTGTCAATACCAAAAACGTTAGCTTCAGTCCCTTAATGCTCTTCATCCATCTAAATAGAAGGTTGTTTCCATCTTGTATTGTGTCATAACTTTTTCATTCCTGTCATGGCTTACAGGAAAAGTCCATTTAATCCTACGGCCCACATGTAGTTGGGAATGAATATATTGACAGAACCGACCAGCAACAGCAATACAGGAGCAGCGTCAAGGTATCTAAGTCATAGAATTGCTTACGTTTCCTTTCATTGTTGATATTGGTACATCGTACAGAGTACATAGTCCCCTGGCTGACCTATTCAGCCGTACTTCGCGGACCAATTTGTCTTCTCGTTCGTTCGATTGGTTGATTCCTTTCGCCAGACGGCACCACTGTTCATTGTGGACCCACAGTAAAACGGCATGCGGCACCGCAGTGGTAATCCAGACCCGAGCTCCCGGCAGAGGGGCGGTTCTAATCCCTCTGTCCCACGTCAAATTTAACCATCAACATTTTAGTTAATAAGCAAAAATTGAAAATGAATCTGATGGATGATATATTCGAACTTTGGCATCCAATACAGCACGTACTGTATTTACTGTGCTACTGGTGCGGTACCGGACGAATTCATTCCAAATTTGATTACTTAAAAGCCACATTGCTTGC
This sequence comes from Arenicola marina, assembly GCA_964019135.1. Taxonomy (NCBI): domain Eukaryota; kingdom Metazoa; phylum Annelida; class Polychaeta; family Arenicolidae; genus Arenicola; species Arenicola marina. The sequence continues at coordinate 32,352,685 of OZ025261.1, forward strand.
GAACTATGTTTTCGATTTCGATCGAGGTCAAAGGCGTGAAGCGTTAGTTTGAAATAAGTTTTCGCTCCTCCATGGTGACCGTACGACAACGGAATGTCTATATTTTTGAAAATCCGCATCAAAAATGCAAAGTTTAATATAAACAACCCTAGAAAACCATTCGTGACCCCAGCACTGTTAAGGCCAACCACCAGGTTGCCAGTACCGCGAGGCTCCGGTGATGTGAGGAACGAGCTCCCTCTGCTGGCCGGGTGATGCTGGCTATGTCCATCATAAGGCGACTGCAAATAATAACGCCCCAAGGTATTTCATAACAAAGCTTTAGCCTCCTGTGTTAGAGGCCAGGCCACATTAATCAAGGAATATAAATGTGCTCCAAGGGAAATGCTATCAATCAAGATACTTAGAATGTAAATTGAAAGCAAGATATGATGGTTTATTTCCAAGACGCATCTGTATATTTACAGGTGAAGACCTGTCTGCCAGATCGGCAATCCCTTCTTCATCCCATCACACCAAGGCCCTGGTAGTGACGGTGGGGTGGGGGTGGGGGGTGGGTATCGGAAGGCGGGTGGGAGGGAGGTGGGGGTAGTCACTTCACATCGGCAGAGAGAGAAGGAGAGAGAGAGGGACAGGGCGAGAGACAGGGAGAGACAGAGAGACAGGACGAGGGACAGGGAGAGACCGAGAGGCAAGGTGAGGGAGAGGGAGAGATAGAGGGACAGGGAGAGGGAGAGGGAGAGATAGAGGGACAGGGAGAGGGAGAGGGAGAGATAGAGGGAAAAGGAGAGCAAGAGGGAGAGATAGAGGGACAGAGAGAGTTAGAGGGAGAGACAGTGGGACAGGGAGAGGGAGAGAGAGAGAGACAGAGAGAGGGAGAGGGAGAGATAGAGGGACAGGGAGAGGGAGCGGGAGAGACGGAGGGACAGGGAGAGATCCGGGCTCTCTGTGATTTCGTCTGTCTGTCAGATAGCACACGCCAACGGCGCTTTTACAACTTGTAAACCTTACCGGGTTTCGTGGTGTTATTGCTTGACAACACAGCCCAGGCCTCGGTCTTTATATCTTGAAGTTGGCAATAAACGGAGAAGGGCAAGGGGTGGGGTGGGGTGAGTCGGGGTGAGGTGATGGGCATTTGTCTGGCTTTGTGTGGTTGGAGAGAGAGAGAAGAAGAGAGAGAGAAAGAGGGTGGGTGGGGGCCGGATGGGAGAGGTGGAACAATATAGAGACCATATAGAGACCATGTCATGCACGCAGGCCTGGGTGGTCACGTGACAACGGTCAACAAGAACATCCTTCAGTTCCTGCTGAGGTCTGGACATTGGTGCCCCGCACATCGAAATCTACAGCTACAAGCCATGATGTATATTTCTACATGAATGGGATTGATTCTAATCGGCCTGCCTGCCACGCAAACACAAGAAGGTCATCACTGACATCTGTCACATCCTGTGTTAATGCCGAGACCTATTGGGATGTCTCGGCGAGTGAAAGACATCACATATACACAATATAACCTTTAAAAAAGACGTTAATGCCTTCATTGATATATCGTCCTTTTTTCTTTTTTTTTAAATTTAACACGCGCTCACACAAACAGAAACCAGACAAAACAACCCTGACGTGACAAGAGCCAGGGTTGGCTGGAGGCGCTCTAAACACGCGGCACCCAACCAGCAATCTAACGCCTCGAGGAAATGTCGCAAAAACTAACGACACAAGGACGTGAACATCTCGCCATGGCCCCCCTTGTAATATCGCGAGATCGCCATGGCCCCCCTTGTAATATCGCGAGATCGCCATAGCACGGCCGGGTCTTAGTCCCGAGACTTGGAACAACGACACGGACCAGCTCATCAGCCAGAGGATTATGAAACCTCCGCCCCTGGAGGACGTGGGGAGGGGGGGGGGGGGGTTGAGGGCGGGGAGGGGGGCGTGGTGATAGGGCAGGGGGAGGGGCGCTTCCTGTTCCGCCAGGAAGGCTCAAGCTAGCACGCCAGGCGTCACCTTTCACTCAAACGGCGCGCTGAGTGGAGTCCGCGGCAAGCCGGGAAATGTCGCTTGGGATTGCGTGCGGTTGCCGTGGCCCGGCGCTCACAGGCGACTCACGGACAACTCACGGGCTGCTCACTGGCTGCAGGCGGGCTACTCACGGGGAATTAGCTTGAGTGAAGCTCTTTCGGCCCCGTCCAATAATCTCTCTCCATCGACAAGGAGTCGCCGCCATTAGACGTGGCGCCACCCAGTGGCGGGTCTTGTCCAAGCCGAGCGGAACCAACGATGGAGTCTCACACAAGGAACATACGTTGGCTGAGGTTGTTTCTTCCACGCTGGAATGAATCACTGGTTCGGCATAGCTCACGTATGACTCATGCCACACCTTCAATGGTTCTTATTATGACGAAATTTTTCAATTTTCATCATATGTCGGTCGGTCGTGTTTGTGTGTTTCTATATATATATGTATGTCTGTTTCACTCGAAAACGGGAAGTCTCTTTGTGACCTAACGGCTGCATACATCGGTTCGCAGTCTTTAGTACCTAATAGCTAGGCAGTAGGGCTACAACATACTCGTCACGCAGATCGAAAGGTCACAGCATTTTTTTGAAAAAATAACTAAAAACGCTTATATCTCCGTTAACATTAAAGCTAGAGATCTCTGGTTAGTTTAAGAAGGTGCTAGCATTCAAGGCGCAGTTTTTGGGCATTGTTCACTTTTTGATGCGTAATACTCATTTTCGAGTGAAATGAGGTCATAAGTTTTGCGGAAAAGGCAATAAATGACCTCTGTCAGTTTTTTCGCTTTTTGGCACATTTGCCTTGAAGCTATCGCTATGATATTCTAATATATCATAGAAATATGAATTGGGATGACTTGTGTCGAATCTTAGAGTGTTCTGATACGTCATGTGACGTCACGATGACGTCACATTCGGTTCTTACAAAAATCAGAAAAACAAATCCCAAAAGTGCGAGAATAGCATCATATTGTAGGAAAAGTAGTTCCTCGTATGGCTGCAAACTAAAAACAATACGTTCTTATCTTACTTCCGGTTCCAGGGCCGACGGCATTTTCCAACGGGACTTCCCATGTTAAAGCGCTGGATCTTTAGGCTGGGAAAAATGTTTTGTCGTGTATTTCACAAGTGCCTCCATCAAGCAACACTTCCTTAGTTAAACATGATACCTAATAGCCTCAGTGCTTACTGTATGCGATTGTTTTGAAATTTGGCCAATGCTGAAAGATACGGTTTTTTGGTGCTAGCAGAGGCTCCTACGGGAGTCCTATTCAATCCATCACTCAATGCTTGCAGCTGCGGATGGATAATATGGTGCCATAGCCATATTACTTTTCGGTATATAGTCGAAATCGTTTAACATTGGATCCTATGGAGAAAACGAAACTTGAGTGAATATGACCCGCTTCCGCTCAAACTATTTCAGTCTCATTCGCCACACAGTGAGGTACTATCATCGCAAAGCAAGTTATAAAAACACGGCGATCTCAAAATTACTTTTTGCTTCCATGGCAGCGAAGCCACTGGCCATATTAAATATTAAAATTGCCATCTTTTTGCCAACTAGTTGCCAATAAGCATCTACAGATTACTTAATGCTTCAATCAGGCGGATGTTACCTAGTTATGATGCTAGAGCGCTTCGAAGTGGGACGACACCTTTGCAGGGCCGCCAATGATGAGTAAATGGAGATCGTGTCCAAATGTTGGAAAAAATCGTCAAAAATCTGATCTTTGAACCAAATGGTAGGGAACATTCATCTTCAGAGAACTAGTAAAAGAAACTAATTCGTTGCCGTATCACTTGTTCTTTGTTCTTGTCGTCGGTCTCCGTGACTCCGCAATGATAAACTAATGCATTTTTTGGCCATTTCGTCAAGCCATAGCTGAAGGACTATTATTACGAGTTGGTGGTCATGTTAACTAGTACTAGTCATGTTAACTGCGGACCGTACAGCCAGATTTGGCATGAAGCGAAAGACAAATGTAGACTTGTCTATCTATATATGGTAAATCGTGATAGAATTGCTCGAAGACGCTTAGTTTGGCCACTAGAGCGCTCGCAAGAGGTGCACCCCCCTTGTTGAGGCTCCCATTATGAGTCAACGGCGATATCGACCGGCACTCCTTTGGGTTGCCGCCGTTCGCTTGATAGCGACGCTAGAGAGGCGGGACTGGTTGCAAAAGACGAGCAAACGTCGACTTGGGTAAGGAATCCGCGTGTGCTGTCAGCCTAGTGCACTTAGTTTCGGCGCTAGGGGGCTCCATAATTTAGCAATGATGAGTCTGAGAACAGGGATTACGGCGTGACCAAACATACGTAGAAAGTCGGGATTTGGACGTATTCACTCGAAATAGCGCCCTTTATCTGTATCGATATCTGTACACCGTACAGAGTACATAGTCCCCAGGCCTACCCATTCAGCCGTACTTCGCGGACCAATTTGTCTTCTCGTTCGTTCGATTGGTTGATTCCTTTCGCCAGACGGCACCACTGTTCATTGTGGACCCACAGTAAAACTGCATGCGGCACCGCAGTGGTAATCTAGACCCGAGCTCCCGGCAGAGGGGCGGTTCTAATCCCTCTGTCCCACGTCAAATTTAACCATCAGAATTATAGTTCATACGCGAAAATTGAAAAGGAATCTAATCAATGATATATTCGAACTTGGGCATCCAATACATCACGTACTGTATTTACTGCGCACACTACTGGTACCGTACAGGACTAATTCATTCCATTTTAATTTATGAAAAGCCAAATTATGTTTTCTAGTTCGATCGAGGTCAAAGGAGTGAAGCGTTAGTTTGAAATATGCTTTCGCTCCTCCATTGTGATCGTACGACTATGGGATGTCTATATTTTTGGAAATCTGCATCAAAGATTCAAAGTATAATCTAATCAGTCCTAGAAAACCATTCGTGACCCCAGCACTGTTAAGGCCAACCACCAGGTTGCCAGTAACGTGAGGCACCGGTGATGTGAGGAACGAGCTCCCTCTGCTGGCCGAGTGATCCTGGCCTTGTCCATCATTAGGCAACTGCAATATCGACGTCCCAAGGTATTTCATAACAAAGCTATTAGCCTCCTGTCTTAGAGATCCGGCCACATTAATCAAGGAATATAAATGTGCTCCAAGGGGAATGATGTCAATCAAAACACTTAGCATGTAAATTGAAAGCAAGATATGATGGTTTATCTCAAAGACGCATCTGTATATTTACAGGTGAAGACAGTCTGCCATGTCGGCAATCCCTTCTTCCTCCCATCACACCAAGGCCCTGGTAGTGACGGTGGGGTGGGGGTGGCGTCGGGGCGGGGGTGCCGATGATGGGGTGGGAGTCCGAAGGCGGGTGGGGGGGGGGGGAGGGGGGGAGGGGTAGTTGCTTTACATCGGCATGAATGTGAGGCAGGCCGTCTTCCGACGAACACCATACAGATCCGCCTGTCCTTATCAGACACCGGACTACCTGGCGTATGGGGTAATTTCCGTGGGTACCCCTGATGCAGCCCTCGCCCCACCCCCCCCGCCCCCCGGGGACCCTCCCTCCATACGATGACCCCCATCTCACCCCCACCCAACCTCCCCCCGCCCTCCACAGACAGAGGGTTGTCATAGTGGCAGTTATAGGGGTAATAAAGATGGCGCGAAGCTTGGTCGGCCGTGTGATTGACAAAGGGACCACGTGATCGCACCCTGGTGGCTATGGCGACCCTCGGGATCGGTGTCCGGGTGTAGGTGACCGGGTGTAGGTGACCGGGTGTAGGTGACCGGGGGTAGGTGACCGGGGGTAGGTGACCGGGGGTAGGTGACCGGGGGTAGGTGACCGGGGGTAGGTGACCGGGTGTAGGTGACTGGGGGTAGGTGACCGGGGGTAGGTGATCAGGGGGGTAGGTGATCAGGGGGTAGGTGACCAAAGTAGGTGACCGGAAGTAGGTGACCAGGGAAGTGTGGGTGCACGTTACTGGGGCTTCCCTGTCTGGTCCTGTGTAGACGGGTTGAGGCTGTACCGTGTCTTTGCGCAATATATAACCAATAAAAGCTTTAGTATTTCTGTTGATCGAGCAGTAGCGTATATTTTTTAGTGAGAATTCGAATTTCTAATGAAACCAACTCATACATGCTGCACCGCGCTTGTACTTGGCTATGTAATGTTTCACTTCAATATACGCTGATGTAGGTCTTTGTATAACTGCCGAATGTTTGTGACGTAGACATAAAAGAAAAAAAAAGTAAAGTTTATTTGATGATTCAGCATACCCCATTCGGACAACACAGACGCCCCTTCTGTGGCCGCCATCTTTTGTTGGCATAACCAGTAGTGTCTTCCAGAGGTGTTCCCTATGAGTGCTATGGTAACGTTGTCTACAATGAAGCGTTTGCCTACCTCGTCTGCTGATGTGTTTTAGTGGTATATCATGTGTCGGGCTAACAAAACACACTGGACATTGCTTGTAAGTTAATAGACAAAAACGTCTCATTCTAGAAGAGAATAAAATGGCGAAAGGGAGAACCCGTCCCGGGGGGGGGGGGGGGGGAGGAGGCGGCGGCGGACGCCTGATGGCACCGCAACATTAAGCGTCCTTGCTCTCTAGTGGGGGACAAGTCACTTCAAATATTTGCCAACCCCTCCACTGAGAGAGAGGAGAGTGTGAGAAGGGGGAAGAGAGAGGGCTAGAGAGAGAGAGAGAAATGGCGGGGGGGGGGTGGGGATTGAGAGATAAGTGCTTAGAGCACATGGAGAATGGACCCGACTTCGACTCAGGCACTATACCAGCTCACCCCACCCCACCCCACCCACCCACTCCTCTCCCTCTTACTCCCATCCTCTCACCCGGAAAAGGCCTCAGGGGGGAAGGGAAGCCAGGGTTTCTGCAGACGCCTCGAGAGTTGAACGAGGTTGGACGAGAGGCGGGTGTGAGCACACAGATTGTAGGGCCACGTGGTCGGGTGAGAGATGGCCTTGTGGCGGGGTGAGAGATGACCTTGTGGCGGGGTGAGAGATGACCTTGCCGACGTTGTTGGGACAAGGACTAACCTGTGGGGGAAGTGGCCGGAGAGCAAGGCTCAGTCATGTCCCAGGATGCAAATTATACTCCCACCGAAGCAACATAACACTGTGCGGTGAAGGGGACTGTTATGATTGGCATGTCTATAGCCCACACTCAACACACTGCCCACACGAGTGATAACTGAGTTACTGTAGAGAAAACATGTTCCTTTTCATCAGCAAGGCATCTTACAGGGTGCGCATCATTCCGATAATTTAAAAAGGTGGGGAGGGGGTGGATACCCCCTGTGAATCGCGAATCCGCAAGAATTAAGGAGGGCAATATTGAATCTCCAAGATTAGGACATTTTATGGCCTGGCACGAAAAAAAAACGTCTTAATGATGAAATCGCGAATATCGAGGAATTCACAGACTGCTATAACGGATCGCGGTGAATAGGCAAAGGGTTTTCGCCTTTAACCAGAAATTGTACGGTTGTAATTAACGATCCCCAAAAAATGCCAACAGTTAATCGCGAATCTCCGAGAATTCCTGGATGCCAATCGCAGAGATCGGAAAAGGTACCCCCTCCACCCATATAACATGCTACAACAATGTTTATTGGGAAGTGGTTGATTCCAGCCTAGTGCACGTTCCACATTCACACAGTAAGACACATGCATTAATCACAAATATCACATACAGATGATGGTAATCCTTCCTCTATGTCCTTGGTCATATCATCATTACGAGGGTTGGTGTTCAGACCTGGTCACCCCCTCCCCCTTATAGTTGTCGAAATCATGGGACAGCGCCTATAGATAAGGCTTCCCCATGAGCCCTCTACAGTCACAAAACCACAACAAAACACAAAAAAACACAAAAAAACAAAACAGATGCCAACGAAGGGGGAGGGGGGGTGGGGGTGGGGGTGATGGATTGCGTTAAAGTTCCCTCCCGCAAGAACTGAGCCACAGTACAGGTTACATGCACCCTAAAGGAACCCCCCCCCCCCCATGCTGAATGAACGCCAGGCGGGAATTTTACCCCGTTCATTCTTTAATGTTGTTTTTGGCTTCACGTGCAGAAACATGGCCTAAAATACCCACATTTCATTTCTTCCCAAACCCCGGAGGAGTGCCGTGTGCCCCGATACCGTGAACACCCTTTCACAGAGTCCTTGACCGACCAGTAACACTGGCGGACAAAAGCAGCTTTTATACGATTACCCCGGCCACCGAGGAGCGCGGGGAAATCCCTCCTATGTTGCTGGCCTGTATAAGATGCACATAAGAGTGGGGGCGAGCGGGTGGGGGGGGGGGGGGGGGGCTTCTTAGTTATCTTGACGCACGATTCGCGCCTGGGCGGCGTATTTATTATCACAATCTCGTTTGTCCCACCCCCAGGGTTGTCCATGGGCCGTCATGTGTGGAAGAGCCAGGTGGAGGGGGAGGGGGAGGGGGAGGGGGAGGGAGGAATAGGGGAAGGGGAGGGGGTATCCTGAGTGGGTTTGACGCCTTGTCTCTTCGCTCGGCGGCGAGGCTATATTGAGACCGCGCATAACGCACATGGTGGCTTGTTTGACCTTGACCTTCCTTATTACCGGGGAGAGATCCACGGCGATTGGAGAGACACAGATAGAGAAATAGCGAGCCAGAGATTTATGCGCACCTTATGTGCCTCCCCCTCCCATTCTTGTTACAACGGAAGTGATTTACCTCAAGCAGCAGTCTTTATATTGGGCGGGGCCGCCGCCGGGTCAGGCTACCTGTGTGGCTGGAAGGGGGGGGGGGGCGGGGGTGGAGCAGAGGAGGATGGTGACAGGGACGGCGAGGGGGGGGGGGGGCAATACGGCAATGCCTGGACGGATGCAAATAGGATGTGCTAACTATCCCCATTTTCTCAATCTTGTTTAGCCAACTTTTGCCCGGTCCGCTCCCCTGGGCATTCGCAAGCATGGCGCCCGTGGTCAGGGCGGCCGGACGAGGCCCAACGTGTATGTACCCAACGGTCAAAGGAAGACGGCCACCACGGCGTCGAGTCCAAAGAACGAGGTGAGGAGGGTGGGGAGATGATAGGCTTCATATATAGCCAACCAGGCAATTGGCGCACGTGCAGCCTCACCGGGGCTTGTGGTAGGGGGCAGGCGACAGGGAGGTGTGGGAGGGGACGTGGCGCCGTGGGGTTTCCCCCTCTCCCGCCCCCCCCCCCCCCCACAACGCCTCCTCCAGCCAGCCCAGGTGGTTCTGTCCCCGGGGCTGCGGCCACCAGATGTCACACGGCAAGCGAACGGCGGGGACTAAAGGCTATAAATAGACAACCATTGTCACCACGGATCTCGCCATGCACCCCGAGAATCTCGTATAGCCTGAGCATCCGTCGGGCTTAACGTCGGAGGGAGGAGTGGGGTGGGACGTCTGGTGCTTTGGACGAATGAACATTCACGAAAACATTCACTTACCGTCAGCAAATAGAGAATCACAAGAGACCCAGTCAACACGGGGTGTCAGCAATCATCGAGGCACGGTCATTATGTAGCCTATGGCTGGTCGGGAAACCTCAACGATCAACTTACCAACAGCCCGTTTTACTAATATTACATACAATTTTATCTTACGTCGGTACCGCTGAAACAATGATTCTTTGGTGATTTTCCGGAAACGGGTAATTAACTTGGATACAAAATGTAGTCTGAATGACTAAATGGATGTACGACAACTGGAACGGTCGTGACTATTATACATTCAAGGTATACATTATTATACAATTAATATAATAATATTATTATAGCGCGCGCAAGCGAGCTCCTAAGGTAACATGCATGCGTATTCAAAGTCCATTTCAAGCATAGGCTTAGGACTTTCATTTCGCGTAACAGCCCCCATGAGACGTTTTCGGATTCGGAGTAAATATCAGCTGTACGTAAATATATTCAAGCAAAGAGAGGTCGAAGCCTGTTATGTCATGTCTTTAAATTAGCTGCCCCACAAAATTGACGAATAATGTTTTCAATGTTAACACAGGATGTATACTTCAAATTAAAGTTAATTTATAAGCGACGCGCTAAATGTCTGTTGCCAAGCAGAGCGCTGCTGTCATAGTGAGTAGTTGTGACGTCAAAATGTTATAAACATGACGTCACAATGGGAGTTCCTAAGCAACCGAACGATATGCCACAAGCACGTGCATGGTATACGTCATCCGCCAAAGATATTCTTTATGGCAAGCCGAAGTGAGATTAATTTTGAACATTAATCTAGATGTATCCCCTCGGAATATTTGAATTAATAAATATACGCTCGCATTTTTTACGTAGCACCTATCCATATTAAATATTAAACAAGGGATCAAGACGCTGCATATGACAGACTTCACTGTATGTATATGTATATGGTTCATTCATTGGAAGTGCGCGCGAAAGACTTGTCATATATGCTCAACACCAAAGAAGTCTTTGAACGAGATTATTTATAAGAGAAATAATCGTCGACATCCAAAAGTCTCTACATGCTTCCCAATCTCATAGAGACCTCACTGTACAGGCGCGAAAACTCAACTAAATTCAACGCCATATCTAGTCAAAATATCACCTCGCTTGACGGTGACAAGTAAATTGGAAAGTGTCTGATGGCGGCATGATACTGACAGCCTCAGCCCGACTCCAGGCGTATCACGGACGGAAGTGACAGATCCCTAGAGCGGGAGCCAGGGACTTCTATGTCCGGTTGGCGGCGGTGGAGTGAGCAGTCCGTATCGATCGGCTGGCCAGGTATTCTAGGGGCGTGTCGCCTATGGTCTCGTCCCGGTCTGACGAGAGTTCGTTTACTTCCCGAAGGGTCTCCATTATAATACCCCATGGTCAAAACATATTGGCTCTCTTTCCATGAAAGTGATGTGGGTGGCAGGAAGGAGGCACACCAATACATTGGTGTGGGCGGGGGGGGGGGGTAAGCCACCCCCCTTTTTCATCGCCAAAACCCGCTCCCTCAGGCATCATGGGGCACCTGCGGACCCCCCCCCCTCAACCAGATTCGTATAACAGTGCCGCCCCTCCCCCCCCCCACCCGCCGTCCCATGTTGGGTCCGCGGTGTATGCTGCACCAAAGACGCTCAGAGAATGGTCAGTTTTTTATTAACACGTCTGGTTGCATGGGACGTCATAACTTGCCACATGTTGTGTGGACGACTGAACACAATCAAAGCTAGGCAGTAAGTTAGATACTATCTGGACACGACACCAGACAGCTGGGTCAACCTACGGCCAGCGAGGCGGGTGGGGTGGGGTGCGGTGGGTTGGGTTGGGTTGGGTGGGGTGGGGTTGGGTGGGGTTGGGTTGGTTTGGATATTGTGGGGTGGGGTGGGGTAGGGCGGAGTGTGTGGACGTGGGGGGAGTTGCCTGTGGGTCTTTCCTGAAGACGGAAACAGGCCTCATGTTGGATTTAGTGAGCAGACCGGGGGATGGAGGGTGGTGCGTTAGTGTGTGTCCAGTGGTCTAACTCTAACATGGACAGACACACCACACACAATGTGCATGTCACCGCTACAAGTATTTATTCACTGTAGACTATCTATGCACTGTGAAATGTCTGCTCACAGTGAAGTATCTATTCCCCGTAAAGTGTCTATTCACTGTGGTGGAGACTGAGTCATATGGAACACGACAGACTGCCGCGTATTGTATTTGAATGGGAGAAAAAGCAAAAAAGGTCACACCTGGTTTAAAGACCTGGTTAAGATTTTAAAACTTGCCGATATGAATCACATTCTAGATGTGTGTCCCCTGAGTAGCAAAGCCACGCGGGAGCTGGCGATGAAAAATCTTATGTCAATGCAATCTGAAAAATGGTGTACACTTATAGCTTCATAGAGTAAGGTGAGTACTTATATTACCCTGAAAAAGAAATACGAAGCCGAACAACATGTACTGTTGCCCAGGTCAAGACAACAAAGGTCGTAATGTAGAATGTAACCATGCTAACCGGGATCAACTCTGGTCATAGAGTTACCGATTAGGATTGCGGTTGTTTCCTCAAATCGTTGGCATGACTACATATGGCAGGTAACTCCGATCATATTTTTGTCATCTGTAACCGAACAAGAAAGACTCTTCAGGGTTCTCAAACGAAATCCTGCGATCAGCTGTCTGATGCTCTACCGGCCGAGATAAACAGGCTTCCCAATGATCGGTTGTGTTGGAGCGCGCATTCCCCTTGAACTCACTAAATTGAAATTTGCTGAAATAACACCCTTAATAACACTAATACCGAGTTTTATGAATTCTCATTCACGTCATGGCTTCTTCTTTGGCTAGAAAGAAGCACTTCAAAATGAGCGAAGGAGGAATAGTAGGAGGTATCTTGTTCCAATGTGTTTTATAACGATTCGCGGGTGGACGCCATACGCCACAAAAGACGTAACCGGAAGGAGTGAAGTGAACTTGAAGCAGGTGATCTGCCGCCGCCACCTGGCGGTGCAGCGGGATGGGTGTTACCGCCATTGTCTCGGCGGAACGACAACAGTATAACTTGGCCATTACCGACACCGTCCAGCTTCGCCGGGCGGTGTATAACTGCTCGAGCCCATTGCCATCAGGCCGAGGAGACCCGTCTGGGGGCGAGCGGACCATATAGCGAGGTGACCGTAAGGGCTTCTGTCAGGCTGGCTTACTGATAATGACCGCGCCCGCCGAGAGGGGGCGCTGCTACAGGGCGCCGGGACGCTTGGGACGGGGACCCTGGGCACTCCGGGCCTGAAAACGCCGTAAACCAGAAGACCAATAAAGATTGTGTCCGAAACAGAGGCAGCTACGGCACAATGGGATGTAGTGCCCACACCCGCCCCCCCCCCCATACTACCCCCAGACGGTCCCAGGGTGGATCAGTGTCGATTTCGGGGCAGCCCGAAGTATTACAAAGAGGGCTATCGCTGACAGACGCTGAGGGTGTGCTTCATTAAGGGGGGAGCCCCTTGGTCGGACAATAATGGGGTCAGATCCTGATCACATGACCTCCTTCACATGAACCAGGGGCTGCTGGTCGTCCAGAAAGCCAGCGCAGTCCTGCCAACAAAGGCCCTTCGCTGGGATGGGCGATATGAGGTGACCAGTGAGGCGTATACCACAGACCTACACCCAGACACCCAAACCCACAGACCAACACCCAACCAACAGACCTACACCCAGACAGCCAACCCACAAACCTACCCCCAGACACCCATCCAACAGACCTACACTCAGAAACTCCACCCACAGACCTACACCCAGACACCCATCCAACAGACATACACCCAGACACCCATCCAACAGACCTACACTCAGAAACTCCACCCACAGACCTACACTCAGAAACCCAACTCACAAACCTACACCCAGAAACACCAATCACAGACCCGCACCCAGAAACGCAACCCAGAGACCAAGACCCAGAAACACAAATCAAAAATCCGTAACCAGGAATTCAACCCACAGACCTACACACAGACACCCAAACCCACAGATCTAAACCATCCAACAGACCTACGCCCCGACACTCAACCCACAGACCTACACACACAGACACCCAAACCCACAGACCTACACACAGACACTCAAACCCACAGACCTACGCCCAAAAACCCGGCCCACAGACCTAGGCTCAAAAACCCAAACTCACAAACCTACAACCACATACCTACACACAGACACCCAACCCACAGACCTACACCCAGGAACTCAACCCAGAGACCAACACCAGAAACAGAAATCACAGAACTACACCCAGAGACCAACACCCGGAAACCCTACGAACAGACCTACACCAAGGAACCCTACAAACATACCTACACCCAGACTAGACCGTCAAGCACAGCTTGAGAAGGAAGACGAAAATTTGGGTTATGGGACCAATTCGACTATGTTAAGGCCCATTTCATGACGTTGGCATGGCACGCCGTCAGTCATTTGGCGTCTTTTAGTACATACATTTCATTTAACCCTGGATCTAGATTCTATGTCTACGATTCGACGGACATCCCCGCGACGGTCCGTCCACTACTGTGGCACCCTTTTCATTTTTGGGAAGAAACGTAGGCTGTCAACACTCTGGCAGTGGCGGCGGCCACTGCAGCTGTTTGTTTTCTCTCAGTGTCAGTGTCACGAATGTTGCGCTAACCAACAATCACACACCTATAATGTAATTGATCTAGGTCTATCTACATCTACATGTGGCAAATATTCATCATGAGTTAATGTTAATCGAAATACACATCTGAGTTAGAGCTTCCCTGCACGTAAGCTACATTCAAACACCGCGGGCAGTCGAAGCGAGCGAGGCGCACTCAAACCGGATCATCTTGTGACGTCACCAATCTCTACTCTGGGCGGGGGGTTGGAAATGGATCGTTCGCTGCTTGAGTTTATTTTGGTGACTTTAGATATTAATATTTATGGCATACGAGACATTGTAAAATAATTGCATCTGATCAATGGCTTTAGTAACCACTGAGAAATGTATATTTGACAGTGGTTTAGAAACAAATACCCCCCCAAGAGATGGACTTTAAGGCCCATTTCATGACTTTGGCATGGCACGCCGTCAGTCATTTGGCGTATCGAGGCCTTATAGTGGGCTTGGCCATGTTAACGTGTGATTATTTGCTAGCGTCCAAACTACTGCTTTGATTTTGATGCAATTTGGCAAATATGATGCCAGTAATATGGGTACATATTCCACCACATATGAGTTATCTACCTGCATTTATGTAGTCACAGTGATTTTTTTGCGCTTTCGGCAATGTCAAAATTGATCATCCAATTACTCGAAAACTATAAATGTGAGGTGAAATCTGATGACACATTACCTTTGCGTATCTCTCTGAAGAATACTCTGAAACAAACCGTGAATCTCTAGTCCAAATATTAACGAAATTACGCGGGAATACATGTTTCGTAACCATGACCTTGATGTGACCTCGACCTTGGAAGCGTGACTTTGGTCAATATAATATTTTACGCCCAAATACTAATGTCATGTCTCACGCAACGTGTCGTTTGTCTGACATGTCCCTTTCATGGAGAAATTGAGGAGGCCTGGTTCCCGCCAAAATGGTCCCATAGGGTCCCATGTTAAACTTTGGGAATTTTTTGCGGAAGAACTATTCGGACGATTTTCAAAATTAAAACACTGTATACAAGGTACTTACGAGCCTAATACGTGAATTAATTCTGAGCGTTATTAAGCAAAAACTCGGAACGCTATAGCGATTTTGCCGATTTTTGGTCCTATCTATCAATGGTTAAGCGAATTTCGAAAAATTCCTGTGACCTTCACCTTTGACCTACATGGCCCATCTACGAACTTAGCCTGACGGTGGGCCGTGGCATTGTCTGTGCAGAAGGAGGAGTCGATATCTCAAACTCTTTAAAAAAAAACAAAAAAACCCAAATTTCGAATTTTTAGCTGCCTGTGGCGCGAAAACTTTTTATCCTACGTCAAATCTGATGTCAGTAACGCGAAAGATTTTGAGGAGCTGAGTATTTTGACACTAATTGCGGCTCTCTAGCTGCAATATTAAGAGAGCTAGAGCGGAAAATGTGTTTTGGACGTATGACGTCATCGTGACGTTGACCTTTGAGTTATATTGCCCATCTACGAAGTTAGCCTGACGATTGCCTTTCCGCATCTTTCTGTGAATTTGGAAGTCGATATCTTAAGGCATTCGAAAGATAATGCCCCGCGTTACAAACAGACAGACTCACAGACAAACGGAACACACCGACATAAGACGAAAATTGAAAATTTTCGTCTTAACAAACGGAACACACCGACATAAGACGAAAATTGAAAATTTTCGTCTTAAAAACGGATCAACATTTACCACGTGCAAAACCTGTCCACAAGCCCAGTGCGCACGTTAAGTCCACAGATCTAACTCAAACCCAAGTCACAAACCTACGCCACCCCGCCGCCCCACCCCACTGCCCCCGTCACACTGCCCGCTCCGCCCTGCCGCCTAGCACGGGTGCCGGCTTGTCATTCCCCATTAGTGACTACGTGAGGGAAAGTCGAAAGCCACTCATACGACTTGCCTCTCCAATTATATCAACTGCAATGATTGCCGTCACTGACTGTGACATTGGTAGCGGATGGGGCGGCCCCGGGCCGAGTCCCCGGGCTGAAGGCAGACGTGCCAAGCCGGCGTTTCCTCTGGCTTACAGCTCCACCACTAGCTGCATGCGCTGCAGACTGTGTCTCAGTCCTGTCTCGTCCGCGCCCCAATGACGTCCCTTCATAAAGAATGGTCTTTGTTAATGGCATGGGTCGGCGTCTGTCTTTTGAACGTGACAGTTATTTGAGGTCATACTGCCAATAACAAGCCGTGCTGTGCATGGTGGAGTGGGTTGCCGGTGAGGGGCGGGGGGGGGGGGGCGGAGGGACGGGGGGGGGGGGGGTTAGGCGTCTTATGCAAACCCCGGATATTGACTTCTTTATATTCAAGCTGACCTACAATTTAGGTTGACATTTTCTAAATACCTAAATCGTAAATAATGTCATTTTCTGTTTATTTAACCTTATCCCGGAGTACATTACGTTACTGTTGAGCAAACACGTATCTAAAGCGTCAAGCCCAGGGCTATGCTTCTGGAGTGACGTGTGCAAACAGGTGCTTTAAACAACGCTTTGTCCACCCATTTACCAGACAATTGGAAAATGGAGGACTGAGGATTGTAACTTACATATTGTAATGCAGTGACTTCTAGGTGTTTTGGCAGGTGTGAGGACAGCGCTTGCCCCTGCAACGTGTTATTTGCACCTTTCTGAATTAGACGTATGCGTCATTAAAGATATATAGTGCTGTACATTTCTCGCGGGTTCTATTTCCGGTTTAGGTCCTTTGGCGACCAACAGAAAAACACCTGGTCTTAGAACGAGCGCACATCACGCTGGTGCCTTGCTGCAGCTGCGTGATGCGCACTCATTGTAGTGAACGTTTAAGTGTTGAGAAACGGACGTGAAAAATATGTTTGGTCCTTTTGGTCTAGGCATTCCCAACGCATGTGGTCCGTTCGATGAGACTGTTGCAGGAGTTGTATTTTGAGGCAAATCACATATGTTTACATTTCTGCGACGTTACTTCGCTTGGTCAGTCCATATAAGGAGCATTGTTGCGTAACCATAGATACCGCACACAGATATGCGAATCGTGATGATTATTACGTCATACGACAGAGAAAGCCCCACACAGCAGAGTAGCTCGCCCGACATTGACCGTTACTCATGAAACAACCGCCTTCTAGTTTATCAACTGTCTAACGGCCCATATATTACACAAACATATTCCGATTGTCATCATTATGATATGCGTATTAAATTCACTAGTTAACATTAGTTTGCACCCAAAGACAGCTATGGCCGATTTTGTGTGTGAGGCGAGTGATGGCCGTTGATGCTAGGCATTGACGTAGAGCATATGTATCCTTGTCTCGTGGGGTCTCGATAAGATCCCGTAGTGACTGTAAACCCTATTTAGTTCCATAAGTTGTGCTACAACCACGGGGTTGACATGTTGCAAAAACACGGTTGCCGCATGGTTGTCACGGTGATTCCACTTGGTTGCCACGTGCGTACTGATAATAATACTCTATTAACTCTTCTTATTACCAACCACGTCCCAAGTGCTGCGATGAGACTGTCAGTGCTCGGCCAGGATACGCGATAACCGTCACAATCTTGCTTGTCGCCACGCCACGCCACGCCACGCCGCGCCGCGCCGCGCCGCGTCGCGCAAGCCACACAACTCCTCATATCTGTCAGTCTTCCGCTCACTGACGTCACCCAAACCCACCCCAACCCTCTCTCCACCCGAGAAACTCGAACAGGTGAAGCCGGCGAACCAGCTTTTTACCTCGCTTTATCTGTTGCCATGGTAACAACCTACGTGATATTGTACTGTCAAAATGTCATTTGGGCTGCTCAACCATCTTATGTACTGAGATTTGCTAAAAGGACACGTAGACCACATGGGGGGTGGAGTGGGGGGGGGGGGGGTAATAGGGGAGAGGGGTAGGCGGACATCGGGAAGTGGCCGGGGACATAACGGAGGCGGATGGAACGTCACATCTCTGGATGGCTCTTGAAGGCGATGGGATTAGCCCTAGAATGGCAGCGAGATTGCCTGTGCTTGGCCAGGGCCATAGAGGTTTCACTGACCTGGTCTGGCATTTCACTGGCCGGTTCTGCTACTGGCTGATAAGGCGGGATTCATGCGAGTCAGGCGCGATTACAGCGCAAGGAGATTTTAGAGACTTTGAAATTCAATTATTTGAATATATTTCAGGGGATCATGGAGGTCAATGGGACATAATAGAATATGACACAGACCCAAGGGAAGCGACATAAAAGTGAACTCACCGCCGACGAGGGGTTGCAGGGGCGGAGCCAGCGACTTGCACAAATGTACGTACCGGCTGCACATAAAATTGAAAAATGTACTCCCGAACAACAGGATTGCACGTACCGGCACAGCCCAATGTGTACGCACATGCGTGCGTGCGGGCGGCTGGCTACGCCCCTGGGTTGGCGCTGCTTAGTGTTCCCTGTTCTTGTTCTTACAGCTTCTTCAGGACAGTAACAATTAAAAAAACAAAACAAATTATACTTTGAAAGCAGAGATTTTGACATCCGTTACGTCTAGACGTAATGTATGTGAAGACTCCCTTCAGTCGTACCTTTGTTACTACCGGTACACATGCTTTTGTTGCATGTGTACCAAGTGCCGAGGGTGTGCACAGAACGTGCACATGTCATATCGCCACCATTAGAAGGGTCGAGGAAGGAAGCAGCCGTATCTCTGCGAGTAAGCCCCTACTCCTTGGGAAGGGACACATGGCAACCTTACGCTGCACAAAACTAGACATTGATGAGATTCGAACTACACGGCGGCCGCTTCGGCTGGCCCTGCAGATCACACTTGAAAAAGTAGCCGAACGCGTTACCCACTAGGCCACTGGGTGACCCCTCTATCTGGTCAAGACATAGCCCGATATAAGTGTAATGCACAACCAGTCAAAACGTCAAATCATTAACACCTACCCGAGTGAGTAGTTCCGAACTGGGGTGTCGGAAGTCTGAAAAGAAAGAGACACATTCCATTGCCCATATTATACTGAGGTCTTATGAGTGGTATTAATAAGTGGCGAGTGGTTACGTGTCTAACGACAGTCGCAAACGAGGCGTTCAGTTGTGTCTACTTAGTCGGCAGAGAAATCCACATTGTCGTGATTAGTTTAATTGTAATAGGCAATGCCTAAACTGTAATTATATTTAATTCCCACACTGTAAGGCACAATGACCACATTGTAATATACAATGCCCACATTATAATATACAATGCCCACATTACAATATGCAATGCCCACATTGTAATATACAATGTCCATGCTGTAATACACAATGTCCATGCTGTAATACACAATGCCCACATTGTAATATGCAGTGCCCACATTGTAATATTCAATGCCCACATTGTAATATACAATGCCCACATTGTAATATTCAATGCCCACATTGTAATACACAATGCCCACATTGTAATATACAATGCCCACATTGTAATATACAATGCCCACATTGTAATATACAATGCCCACATTGTAATATTCAATGCCCACATTGTAATACACAATGCCCACATTGTAATACACAATGTCCTTACTGTAAATATACAATGCCCACTGTAATATACGATGCCCACATTGTAATATACAATGCCCACACTGTAATATACAGTGACCACGCTGTAATATACAATGCCCACACTGTAATATACAATGCCAACACGATGCAATAGACGCATATGAAGTTAAGTTAAACCTTCCATTGTGGATAGCTGTGTTGTTTGCCTTCTGTACTTACATTCGTCTTCGTCGAGCGTCGACAGAATGGACTGCTTCATATCCCAGTTGCTCACCAGACTCCTCCGCTTGGGGGCGCCCTTCTTCCCTGCAACCACAACACAAACAGGGAATTCAAAGGTAAACACGTAGTCTGCAGAATTAACAATCCCATAAAAGCGTGTTACATTTAATATTGTAACCACCTAGCATTTTACCATTAATGAATTTTTTATCTTAAGCCAGCTTTTGTTGACATGAAGACTATTATGAATTATAAAATCTGCCATAAATTGTGAATAATCCTGCCATTACCTTGCTATTCGCTTAAAGTGTTTGTGCCACGCCAAAACAACTTGAGCTCATATTAATCGTCTGTCTTTCCACGCGTATATTATAGGTCTATAACACCCCAAAAAGTACAAGGGAATATTTTTCCAGTTATTTTCGCATCTACCAACTTAAATTCTGGGAGCGAGGAAAGTGACGTCAAATGGGAATACAAACGCATGTGCTTTCACAGTTAGACTCAGATTCTCTCTGCTTTTTGGCTTGAACTCAACGAAAAACACTCAACCATGAGGACAATACACGCCCTCGACCACAGATGCCTACGCACTGCATCAGAGCTCAACTGTCAATCTTTTGACATCGTTAGGGAATTTCGAAATAACGCTCAGATGCAATGCTCCAAGAAATAAACCCGCCGGACCTCAGTTTGGCTAATTTGACGAACGCTTTTATATAGTGATATCGTAAAATAAAAACTGTAAACTTCCATTAAAACGAATTCCTCATTGTTGATCTTCCCTAAACAAAGTTAACTCTAAATTAATCGTGGCACAAACACTTTAGTTACAGGTTGGCGCGCCATGGCCAAACATTGATGCATCCTTGTAAAACTAGTCAACTGGTCACATGGCATGACCATGTGACACTCCTATCGCGTGTCAGAACGTGTGTCCTGTGTTTCATTGCACTAAGATCTCGTAACTTTTGATCGTAAAATATAAAAATTGAGTTGTCGGCCCCCACGAGAAATTAAGAGATGTAAAAGTTACAGGTCTTACGTCCAAACTTACGTCGAGATTGTTTCCTGACTTTCTCCGCCAGGCGGCGCTCCATGCGCTCATGGAATCTCTCCGTGTACATAGACTCCTGCTGCGCTCGCTCCTGGCGCCGCCTCTCGGTCAACGCCAACAGCAGGGCTGTGAGTAGACAGACGAATGGCATTTTCAACAAAGTCACAATCCTTTTCTCGTGTATTTCTTATATTTTCTTATATTTCTTATATTTTGTTATATTTTGTTATAT
Source organism: Arenicola marina (assembly GCA_964019135.1). Lineage (NCBI taxonomy): Eukaryota > Metazoa > Annelida > Polychaeta > Arenicolidae > Arenicola > Arenicola marina. The sequence goes on from OZ025261.1 coordinate 32,373,878, forward strand.
TTTGTCATATTTTGTTATATTTTGTTATATTTTTTATATTTGTCTTAAATTGTTTTATATGTTCCATAAATGTTTCTTATATTTTCTTATATTTCTTATATGTTCTTATACATATTTTATATTTTTCTTATATATATTTTATATTTTTCTTATACATATTTTACATTTTTCTTGTCCTAACTTTTTCGGTAATGTAACATCGCGGAATGAGCGCCTTACATTGACCTGTCGACTTAGACCTAGGTCAATTGATGTAATATTGCCACAGGAATAACTGATGAACATAATACGTTTCGGATCACAGGTTTCACAACCCGTGGCGTATATGACGAAGAGCTTGGAGGAGTTGATGGAGTAGACGCCAGGGTGAGATTGCTTTATGATTCCACTGGGGGACGATTTAGAGCGCCATTCTAATGTGATTTAGAGAGGGATGGGCTGATTGAAAGCGGCGAACATCGAAGGTAACACCCCCCCCCCCCTTCCCCTGCCTTCTTTTTCTTCCAGTCGTGGTTTATTCACAACGCTACCCATCGCCAGATACCGGCGTCACGCTGCATGTATTCAGGGCTTGTATATATATAACCGTTCGTTTTAGGTGGGGCGGGGATTTCTTCCAATAATCTAGCTCATTTTCATCCAACCATTGTCACGACTGAGATCGTGTCCAATACATCGGGGATTGGGACACAGGACACAGATATAATGGGCTGAGGGGTAGGTGCCAAATGTCAAGGTCACTTTACCCATGATGAATGGGTCATATGGGTGGCATAGCAGCAGTCAACGGCGAAGCGAGGGAGCGGATTCTGCTCACAGAGGCAGATGACCTTGTTCTGATGACCTTGAGATATATAGAACACACCTTGCTGTTTTTCACGTTGCTTCTGTGTCACGTGCGTTCGGTGCTCGATACGCATGCGCAGTAGATACTCCTGTTCTTGCTGCCGCATACGGTCCGCTTCGAGCTTTAGTTCTTGCTTCTTTTTTCTCTCCTTCCAGGATTCCTCTAACTAAAAAAAGTTTTCTTTACTAATAAGAAGAACTGTGACCTTCACTGCGTGAAACCAGTAAGTGCCACGATCATATTTAAGCCGTGAAGCGCCCTCTAATTAAACACCGGTATTTAAGTGCTGCTGGTAGGTCGTTACAACGGCTGCGTGTGTGTGTTTGTACGAGGGACCGGGTCTGGTAACCATGGTAACAAGCGACGGTGTGACAGACCTGTTTCTGCCTCTCCTCCTCCCTCTGCAGACGCCGAGCCTCAGTCCTCGTCTTGCGCGCGCGATCCTCCTCAAGCCACTTCCGCATCAGCGCCACCTTCCGGCGGCGTTCCTGTTTAAACAATTGAAAAATTTAATTATACTTTACACGTAAAGACTTTCTGATAGATACATTTCCGATTTTTTTATGATGAAATACAGAGTGCATTGCTTCAAAAACGATTGGATGATGACAAATAAAATATATAATGTTCTCTTGAACTAATATATGTTTTTTTTTTGTACAATTGTGATCATGTAAAGCTTACCTCTGTGCAATTGAGTTCATGTAAAACTTACCTGCAAGGTTGTTTTCATGTAAAACTTACCTGCATGGTTGTTTTCATGTAAAACTTACCTGCATGGTTGTTTTCATGTAACGCCTACCTTTGTACCGTTGGGGCTATGTAAAACTTACCTCTGTACAGTTGGGTTCATGTAAAACTTACCTCTGTACAGTTGGGGTTAAGTAATACTTATCTCTGTTCAGTTGGGTTCATGTAAAACGTACCTCTGTACAGTTGGGTTCATGTAACGTTTACCTCTGCACAATTGGGCTTATGTAAAGTCAACATTTGTACAGCTGGATTCATGTAAAACTACGTCTGTATGGTTGGGTTCATGTAACACCTACCTCTGTGCAGTTGGGTTCTTGTAAAGCCTACCTCTGTTTGTCGCCGACAGATAATATCCCGTCTCTTTTCTTCTTTCTCTCGGAGTTGGTGTTCCTTGTTGGAGACTCGAGATAAGTGTTCTTCGCGCATGCGCTCTCGTCGAATATTCTCGGCTTCATTCAGTTCCAGGTATCTGCACAATATAACGTTGGGGCGTGTCAACCTATCTTACCTTCTTTAGGGCGTGTATGACCTCTGCCTAACCATGCACTTTTGACCTCTGTGTAACCTTGTTTGGTCGTGTTTGACCTCTTTCTAACTCTGTACGGTGTTGTTTGACCTTTGCTTAACCATGTTTCATACTTCAGGTCTGTCTAACCTTGTTCGGCCATGTTTGACCTCTGTCTAACCTTGTTCGGTTGTGTTTGACCTCTGTCTAACCTTGTGCGGTCCTGCTCGTGCTGTTCTGCAAGGCGGGTCCGTACCTCCCGAACCTTCTCTTCGCGCATGCGTGATACCGATGTGTTTTCTTTTCGCGTACCTTTCTGGCGATTCTTGCCGGTAGAGGCACTTTCCTAATCAAAGCCGGAAAATGGGAAACCAAATGCCGACTAAACAAAAGTAAGTTCATCACTTCTATATCTTAATAGCATCGACGATACCATCATAGCCCTGGTGTCAAAGTCATTCTTGCGCATATATCTGTAAATCAGAGCATCATACGGTATATCTTATTGTACATTGATATATCTTTACGGAAGGAATGCGGAATATTAGAAGGCGTTCCCAAATAATCCATGGTTCGCCCCACTCTTTAACAAGTATCTATTTGCATAAGCCATAGATATCAAAGACTAGATGTTCCAATCCTATGCCCGTCATTTTGATCATCCTATCCAATAACATATCACGAGCACATAGAAAGCAACAAAAAAGCGGATTGATTGTTAAGTCTGTGACCTCTCTGCGGCGTTCGATGGCCAGGCTGATCTTCCTCAGGTACTGTCGGTACTCGTTGTACTCCCTCAGGGTGCAGAGGACCCGGCCGTCGTGGGTGATGAACCCGGCGCGGCGCAGGCGTCGGCGCATCATGTTCGCCGTGAGGTGCGGCTTCAGGTGGGGGTCGTGCAGTGGCTTGTAGCGGTTCGACAGCACCACCGCCTTGGGGTCGGTCAGGTCAAAGTCCAGTTCAGACGATCTCTTGTGGATCTGAAACAACCACAGCCGCAATATCACCGGGATCAATGGGTGAAACTGCAGGAGGCTTTATAAATCTGAAAAATAAATATCATTGTGCATATGCAACCTGGGTCAGTCATTGAATGACGCTGTAAGGCGTCTTGGGATTCTAAAATAACGACAGCAGCAGCATAAGGCCTATTCGGCGTCTCAAGCCGCAAAAGGTTTATTAATTTTCAAGCTTAGTCAAGTCAATGTATGTTTTTTATGTTAAAGTTGGTATCCTACCTAGCTAAATTTGGCATATAAGTTACATCTATTTATCTTTTTTAAACACATTATTAAGACTTGGATGCGGGTCTCAAAATGGTGTTCCAAAAGAGAAAAAGGCCAGTCATAACGCGCTCAATAAGTACATGTACGCCAGTCATAACGTGAATCTAAGCTCCTACTTCCAAATCTGAATGTCCTATTCAACTTCAATAATTTTATGTGTATTACATTATTTTGTACATATTATATTATCATGATTATTATGTGTATTAAATTATTATGCGTCTTACATTTTTATGCGTATTAAATTTGTATGTGTAATAATTGTTTATGCGTATTAAATTTGTATGTGTAATAATTGTTAATGCGTATTAAATTTGTATGTGTAATAATTGTTTATGCGTATTAAATTTGTATGTGTAATAATTGTTTATGCGTATTAAATTATTATGTGTATTAACTTATCATGCATGTTATGTGCATTAAATTAAGATAATAAGTTAATACACAGCTGAATTTATATACATAATTCAATGCACATATGTGTATTGAATAATGTGCATACATTATAAGTTGTATAAATATGTGTATAAATTATTATGTGTGTTAAATTAATATATGTATTAAATTATGATCTGTATCATTTATTATCTGTATCAATTATTATCTGTATTAAACGATTATCTGCATCAAATTATGTGTACTGAAATTTATAGTCCAAGCAACCCAAAAAAGGTTTCGTTCAATCAAAAGGCTAAGCCATACACTACGAATCATAACGTAATCGATAGCCATATAAGCATGCCTGTCGAGGTAGTTGCTCTTGGAAATACACCAGATGATTGGTTGGTTGGTTGGTTATTCAGGACGCTTTAACCACTTTTGGTCATATCGCGTCAATGGAAGAAGGCAGGGAGAGGAGCTATGTCCCCGGAGGTAACCCCCTACTCTTTACGAAGTAAGACCTGGGATCTTTATCCTGCGACCACACAGACATAGCCACAGCGGGGCTCGAAACATCGATCCACGTGCCGTTAGGCTCTCAGGTGGCCAGAGCACTCAATGCGAGCGCTCTAGCCCACTGAGCTATCGCGCCGGCCCCTACACCAGAAGGATATCGTACAGTATATTTTATCCGACGTTTCTATCTGAGGGGTCTGTTTTATTGAATTACTTATTGATACTTTTGTTTATATTGAGATTCAGAAGGATTCACCTAGTCGATCACCCAATTCTATGCGGCGCATGCTTTTACGGAGCTCGTTAATATGAGGGGTCTAGAAGAGACAGTTGGCTATAGTCGACATTGCCGATTTTGAAAATTCGACAACCGACAATGACTTCCAAATATCGACACCGACAATTAGTATAATTAAGTTCTCAATAATTATAAAAAAAGACTTCAATTTAAACTTCAGTTATTATAATTGAAATCGAATTGTTATAATTAAAACTCTAATTATTATAATTAAAACTTCAATTATTATAAGTAAAACTTCAATTATTATAAGTAAAACTTCAATTATTATAAGTAAAACTTCAATTATTATAAGTAAAACTTCAATTATTATAAGTAAAACTTCAATTATTAGTATTACAATTTCAATTATTATTAAAACTTTAATTATTATAATTAAAACTTAAATTATTAAAATTAAAACTTCAATTAGTATAATTAAAACTTCAATTCGTATAATTAAAACTTCAATTAGTATAAATAAGAGCTCAATTAAGACTGAAATTATTATAAATAAGACCTCAATTAGACTTAGATTTGTAGCCTTTATGTATACAGGTAATTATTATAAAAGTAATAATAATAGCCTTTATTATTATAATATAATAAGGGCTATAATAATAGGCCATACGATTATTGGTATAATCAATTCCGGTCGATGTATGTAAATAGTCTCAACGTGAGTATTCAAACACAGTCAAAAGAAGTCGATGGGTGGTAAAACTAAACAGTACTAAAGACGTTATGTCAATACTTTTAAGCATAAGGAAGTCCCAGGCCGTTATGATAAATTATATTTTATAATGGCAAATAACTCCCCCGAGACAGTTAGAATAGAGGGGTGCGTCATGATGGATCTTCGCTATCATCAAACAGGCCTACTGCCAGTACTGGCTTCTGTCTCAACAAACGAATTTTGGCCTAGCCTAGCCCTTAGTCAACGACATCCATAACATTGACAGTTACACCATAGCCTAAGCTGGCAGTCATCCTGATATGTAGTGATACAGGGATACACTGAAACGGAGATACACTGTCAGTGTCACTGATGATACAATATCATTGTCAGTGATACACTACACTGTAATTGTCAATGATACACTACAATGTAATTGTCAATGATACACTACATTGCAAGCTTATTTTGTCAATGATACAGTGTACTTTTCAGTGATGCAGTGTCATTGTCAGTGATACACACAGGCACAGTAAATCTGCAGGCGAATTCTCGCACACGGCAGTACAGGTCTCGTTTACTTATTGATGAAATTAATAAATTACTAAAGAAATCGGACCTAGATCTATAAACATTTACGGGGCCCGTCAAGCGCGGTAAAGGTGCGATATTGGGGGTTGAAGCGGGTGTCGCTCAGTTCCAGCGGGAGTTGGACACCTTGTGTGTTTAGTATACGTTGTGGGGCCCCCTACCACCCCCCCCCCCGGCCTCCCCCCTCCACTGATTTACTGTGCATGTGGTGATACAGTGTCATTGTCAGTGATACAATGTCATTGCCAGTGATAGGTCTACAGTACCATTGTCAGGGATACAGTGTCATTGTCAGTAATAAGTACAGTACCATTGTGCAATATCAGTGGTATTCTGCCATTAAAATTAAAGTGATTTATTTGTCTGGGCAGTTGGCCATTGAAATTAAAGTGATCTTATTTGTCTGGGCAGTGGGCCATTGAAATTAAAGTGATCTTATTTGTCTGGGCAGTTGGCCATTGAAATTAAAGTGATCTTATTTGTCTTCAGCAGTTCAGTTGGCCATAACAAATTCTGCCAAGTTAGCCTACGCCTAAGGCGCCTTACCCTTTCTCCCATGTGCGTCGTATACAAGATAACTGTTCCTTTCGGTGCATCCAACATGGGCAGCTTGGCGTCCAGGGGTAACTCTAACCACGTAGGTAATGGATCAGGGGGTATCCCAGGCATTGCTTTCGCTTTACTTTTAGCGGATGCTGATTCCTTGCGCACTTGAGACATTTTTGTCGACTTCTTTGGCAAGGTCAAGCGTCCTATGGCATCCTCACTCATATCCATTTTGTGGCGCAAGGGCCCAATGCCGACGCTCATTAAAAAAGCTAATATTGAATAAGCTTACATTTGTATACATGCAGCTAAAATAGATCTTGATTTCCGTCTATCCAATTATGAATTATCAGGTAAACACCCCAGGTAAAACTCAAGAAAGTAACACCTTCTCCGTTTCCTTGCCGCTGATAGACGACGCACGTGCGCGCCCAGACTATCGCGCGCTTTACTATGACGTCATCATTTGTCTAGAAACACGTCACTCTTCTGTCTCTTTGTGAAGAAAAAGCGTGTATTTTTAGTCATCGGCGCTTTTATTTTATTTAGATATTTACAAAGATGTTGCTAGATCTAATCTACATTCGCCTTATTAATTCCCATGCGAGAACGAGCCTATACCTGCAAGTTTGCGCGCGAATGGCTAGTGCATATATGTTGCGTGGCCCTGGTGTGTGGCACAAGGGCCTTTCTCTCCTGCCGTCAGTGGTCACTATTCAGACTGTCAGGTCATTATTGTTTAAACTAGTTAACAAATAATAACTATTTCTGCAAATTTTACTCTATTTCGACCACATTTGACAATAGCCCAACGCGTAGGCCTATGCCACACGGCACGGGTGACCCCGTCCAGCTGCGGGGTATCCCTGACCTGTAAACAATTTTTTAGTGTGATGCTATCAGCTCAACAGAGCTTATCTGCTTAGTGGAAGATAACTAAGATCCATATGTCGATTTGTCCATTGGAAAGTTAACCACTAATTATATCAAACGTTAACGGTGCATTTATTACAAACTTTGCAGGGAATGGTTGCTCGAGTTACCAGCAGACGCACTGAAACCAAAGAACTTGTTTGGAAAAAAGCGAAAGCCGTATCTATAACCCGGTAACAGGATCGTTGTGGCGCCGCCATGCGGTGAGGGTTATTAGATCGCTCTAGCCAGGTGTGCACGGGCGTGTCCTGCTGCCTGAACGAAGGCCGCTGGCGAACCCTCCGGGGTGCGCACCGAATTTTGTTCTGAGCTGCTTGATTCCGCAGGTCTGTACCGTAGTATCGCTGCCACCCTGCCGTAGGGGGGGTGGGCATTCCGGGGAATTGTTTAGAGCAATTTTTTTTGCCGATTCTTCGGCTTGTGGGTTATTTTAGTCTACAGGTGCGCTTGTTTGACATCACCCACCCCCTAGGGGGCGTGGGAGGAAGGGGGTAGGGGCGTAGGGGTGGGGTGGGCGGGGGGGGGGGGGGGGTAGGTGTTACAGAGGGATTTTTTTCTCAAATTTTATTAATATTTTTTGTTACAATTTCTTGTACGTAATATTGTTTTTTTGAGTGTAAAGGTTTGCTTCATTGACACCACTCAACCGCATCTAGGCGTAAGCGACCGATTAGTTCATGCCACGGGACAAGCACAGTAAATCAGTCGGCTAGGCCAAGGCCTTCCTGCATGGAGGGGGGCGAGAGTAGAATCCTATTGCCACATATATTAGCCCCTTCATGAAATAAAATATGTCCGCATAATTCCATGTACGCAGCATAATACCTCCCCATGCTCCGATCGAACCTAGGTATACCGGGAAATATATGTTAACACGGGATTCAACAACGCTGGCGTGCGCAAGTATTCAGGTAGACCTATCTATCACATGGGGGCAAGGGGTATTTGGGTTCCTTTTCATTTCACCGTGAACTGGGAATGAGGAAAATAGTAGTTTCGTGAACTGGGAATGAGGTATTACCCGACCGCCGTGATCAAGGATTTTCATTAATCGCGAACTGGGAATTTTAATATTAAATAACCGCGAATCGGAAAATCGTCGATTTAGCATCGTGTCCCCCCCCCCCCCCCCTCATATGGATAGTATTCCTAGGCCTAATGGCAAAGAATGACTCAGGGTCATCAGATTCACTCAAAACTCAATAAAAATACTAGTAGGCCCCTAGGTCTATAGACTGACATGTTACTGCACAAAGATCCTAGCAAACGTGGAAAGATAGTTAAACAATATAGGAGAGGAATATATGAATTGACCCTTGTAGCATGCCGCGGGAAATATCCCTCCGTTTCAAATATACTTGCTCCAAAAGACTCTCATTTTTCACATGGACTTGCCCGAGAACACACCCACCCTTTTGTTCTGCCTGAAATCGGTCATTTTATTACTTAAAACACCGGGGAGCTATTTCGAAGCCAACCCGCAGCAGTGTCTCCCCTTAGATTTCACGCATTGAACGAGTCAAGCAGTTTGTGTTTGCAGGCACAGCCTCGTTTTGGCGTCAATATGGCGATTCCGTGAATAAGGCGAATATAGCACCATGTTTTACACAAGGGCACTGATGTCTTGTCTAGTAGATTAGGAAAGACGTGCTTGTTTACGAGGCTTACCGTTGTGAGTTGGACGCGCGGTCAGCATGAGTCAGATAACAGTAGGTTTTTGTTACTAAACCGGATAGGCGGAATAACTTTTAGTTGGCCTAGGCCTTTTGGTCCCGTAGGAGGTAATTAAGGCGTTATGTATCATAATACATCCATTTTATGATGGACTTGGACTTTTAAAAATAAACCGCGCAGTTTTATGTTGAAATGTTTGTTTTACAGACTCAAAGAGATATAAAAACATATGCATCATAAATTTTGAGATACTTTAGTCTTGGTTCTAAAATGTAAAAAATCTAAGATGGCGCATGTAAGCATATTGCTTTAAGAAATACGAAACAAAGAAGGATCCAGTGTAGGTCTACGAGTGGGGTCCAGGGGTGGGCTCTAGGGGTGAGGTCTCTGGGTGGGGGCCAGGGATGGGCTTCAGGGGTGAGGTCTCTGGGTGGGGTCCAGGAAAAAAAAAAGCTACTCGGTTGCCTCAGGACAAAGTTTCACTCATACAGATCGCTCGCCCACGCCTGAAGTCCTATACCAATAAATACCAAGAACATATTAACTCCCCAAAAGTAGGCCATTCTCGGCGAGTTTGCGCCCACCTTCAGTGCACTTAGCCTCTGTCAGCGTTCCTGTTGCGTGACCTGCCGTGATGAGCGATGGAGTGAGCAGCACCTTGGAGGCTGCACTACATTGGTGACAGATGTGGGGGAACACCTCCATTAGGCTGGCAGTGTGAAAATGAATGTTCGGGGACAAAACCTCTGTTGTCATGGCACCGCGTGTAGGCACGCATCATGTTTACCTCCAACGTTATTTTCGTTTCCATCAGTCTCAACACGCCCCTACAAACGATGTTTTTTTCCTGGTTGTCGCACGAGGCTTTCACGTAACTATGTGGCGCCATTTTTGTCATATATCATTATAAATTAAAAAAAAATGACCCATTTACAACCATCACACCATGTGAATTACCATTGGTGCTAGCTTCCGAAGGGCAATTATGTCGCGCACAGGAAGTAACGTTATGATGATTATCAGTGACGTGACACCATGTGGGACACAGGTAAGAGAAACCTGCAGACCCTAGCGCCATCTTCCGTAGGAAGATTGATACCACCCCTGTAGTTTGCCGTCAAACACGTGACCGTCCTACAACTTACCCCAAAATGATCTGCCGGAGAAGACCTTAAAGTCCGCCTAGTATCGGCGCTTGACACCGCAGACATCGGCCTCCGTTTCCCGCAATTGAATTCCTACTGATGCCTTGCTCATTTCGGGGTATTGGGGTTTAATTGGATTTGTTTTTGTCCAGGCAGATTCGTATGCTGGAGATGCTCCGGCCAATGTCAAACGACCAAACTTTGCTCAAGCCTGCGGGGTGGGCGATGAGAGATTGACGGCGCTGCTTGAGAGCAAAGGAATTGCAATAAGGGTTTTACTTTACTGCTGACAGCACAAGCATGGCTTTGCCGGGTGATTATGAGGAAACATTGATGTGACGAGGGATTCACTGTGTTACGATTAAATGGAAGTGTTTGTCACAAATCAGGAATAACTTCAAGGTGCTACCACGGGGCAAGGCGATGTGATGAAGGCTTGAAGGAAAGGAAGAGAAAGGGGGGGGGGGGTAATGTGTTTGCATTGCAGGAAGCGGAGTGACATGACGTTTTAATACAATTGTCTCAGCGTGTAATACTGATCGAATAAATTATATCTGTCTATAAAGATTTTTTATGACGCAATACACAAAGGCCACACTTGCCCAGACTGGCTTCTCGTTGTCAAACAGAGTATATCAGCGTGCCATTACACGGGTTGGGGGTGGGGGAGGGGGCAGATCCTGACTACCAGTCGATTGAGTGGCGCAACACAAAAGTGATATCAAACATAACTCCGCTAATAAACATGTATTTTCGGTGCCTGAATGGCGCAGCTATGTTTATTTACTGCGGGTTTCAAGTGACTCCCTGTGGCCTAGGTCACAGACGAAATAAAACCTGAAGAGGCTTAAACAGTTCCCAGGCCGAGAACTGGTAGCAAGAGCAGAGATTCAATTCGTAAGCCCCCTTGGTTTTCATATTCGTGTATATATGCCAAACCACCTTAAGACAACATTGGGGTTCGTAAGCCCTGAACACGGTTTGCCCATTTTGTTTCCAGTAGAAATATTATTGGTATGAACATGGATCAACAGGAGTCCCCTTCCGGTAAGATTGCGAACTCGTAGCGCGTCACTTCCCGATAGGCAAGAGAATGTCGTTAATCGATCAATTTGCATGGTTTCTCAGTTGATGGAATGTTGGTTTACACTGACGCTGACACTGATGAATTAGCGCTGATCGAATATAACAATACATACAATGCATGCCCCATAACATGTGGATAAAGACAAAGAGATATTTGTAATTTAGCAGCCTTTGCGATGCGTATTTTAAATTAGTAGCCAATGGACATATATACCGTGTTGTCCACTCAATGAACACAGTTTTATTTGTCCGCGAACTGGTGACCGGATTTCAGATAACACATAGACAGAAACATACATGGATAAGCGGATACATATATTTCTTGGAATATACCTAAATGTAGGCACCCGGTTTGTTGTACAAAGTGAAAGCTCATAAAATATTGCCGCAAATCACATTCTAAATAGTCGTCTTAAGATATAAACGTTATTATTAAAATACTAGTTGATTTCCGAATGGTAGTTTACCATTTGATATAAACCTTATCTGAACTTCCGGTCGTTGTTTAATAGGTAGCGTTTGTAATCTGCAATCGTAGTATAATAGACTGGTATAATATCTTCTGATAGGTTATCACCGATTTCACCATCTAACCCGGGAGATACAATGCTAACTACTACAGGATGACTCTTGATTAAGCCATATAGACTACATGCACAACAAAACGCCTAAAATCCCCATTCATCTATAATACGTCAATATCAGATGGAATGTGGGATCATATGTGCACACACGTGGTCCAAAACTCCCACACAACTCCCACATATTGTGTTCAGCCAAGATACCCCGGTGACGAGTGGCGCCCCCGTGCGGTGGGCGGACGTTGCCCGTCCATTAGCTTGAGTAATCCCATTCATTACCGGCGACGCGTTGTTATAGGCTCACGTCATATCCGCAATGATGTATACTTACTGGTCCTCTGAGATTTGACACCAGTGTTACATCAGTGTCATTGGAGACTAACCTAACTGCGTAATTTGAGGCTATATTAAAGCCGACATAAAGATAGGGTAGCGACATATGTAATAGGGTAGCGTCATGTTTAAAAGTCCAACCGCCATGTTTAATAGGGAAGCCGCATGCATTTCTAATAGGAAAGCCACCATGTTTAAAAGTGCAGCCACCATTTTATTAGGGTCGCCGCCATGTTACACACCAATAAAAGCCATCCCCATGATAAGCAATGCAAAACCCCAAATTTTCGACCGCCTGCTAGAGAAAAATCGGTACCCATGTTTGATTATTATGACACCCCCCACCCCTCTAGCGCAACCTGTTGCAAATTAGATCAGAGAATGTGATGAGGTCGACCGAACCACGCACCCGTAACTTCCACATGCATGATTAAATTTGCCACAGATTAACTGAACAGGCATTAATCTGGCCAAACGTTAGTAAAAGAAACAATATATCAGTGTGTGAAACAAACCTTCAGTTGAACAAGACCGGCCGGTCTTGGAAGGTATTAAGACAATCGGTGGTATCACTAGACCGGTAAAGGGCATTGAGATTGAAGGTCATCTCCCCCCCGCCCCCCACACATATACAACAAAAAACTGAAGCCGTTCCCTGCATCATGGAGGCCGGCAGAGAGTTGTGAATTGACAAACGACATTATCTCCTAATGATAATCTCCTTCTTAGCCACTTTAGATTTTTCTTTTCCACAATCAACATTCGGGTTTGGCGTAATGGAATAATGGAAATATGTCAAATGATGCAAATATCATGTCCGCACGGTGTGCCGTGTCAAAGATTGTATGCTGCCAATTCCAACCAGTCTAACCTAATTAATGTGTACTTGCGCGCGTGTTCGCTATATATATCAAGACATAAATAGCTAATAACCACATAACCCCGATACACCACCATACCTTAGGCACTAATTGACAGCATATATCTTTCTACGCACGACCTGTTGGTGTGTAGCCATAAATAGGGTAGCCGCCATGTTTAATAGGGTAGCCGCAACGATTAACAGGGTAACCGCCATGTTTAATAGGGTAGCCACAATGACTAACATTAATTGTCCGTGCGTCAACTTCCGACAGTTCGTTATGCGAAAAGAGTAACATCGCTATTCATATAATATTGAGATAATCAGATAATGGATTCTGTAAACGAGGACAATTTTTCCCGCCCTTATTTATGTGCTAAATTTGCAATGTCCTCCCTATGGTCGAGTAATATAGGATAACATTGGTTACGGTTCGATATATTTTAGCGACCTATAACGTTTTTACTCCATGTTTAGCCCCTGGAGGTGGTGTGACATCAACTCACACTATGACCCCATCCACTGCTTGACAATGCAACTGACCAGGCGCCACAATGGTTAAGTTATCCTCATGGGCATGTTCAGGAATTCTTGAAAGGGAGGGGTTGGGTGGGGGGGGGGGGTACATTAAATTGTTCCACAAAAATGCGTGTAAAAGCCTGAGACGTGGGTGACAGTGGTGCACGGTACATACTGTATGAACATTCTATAAGCGTTGGTAAGATAAAGTACACATAAAGCACGAAGCTTGATGCATGGTAATACATGAGAAGAGGCCAGGGGGCACATCATTTAAAATCGGGGAGAAATCAGATATACCCTAGGTTCTGAGTGCTCCCTCTGCCCCCACCCCCCTCCACCTCCTGGAAACGCCAATGATCCCGACTGTTCGAAAGAAATCAATGGTGCAGTGGATCTCTTGTACTTATGAACCGCGGATCGGTGTTACGTGGAAAGACTACCCATTGACCGGTTTGGAATTCACGTCATTCGCCTTGTGTAAGAATCTAGGCTGGACGTCGAGAATCACGGAATAATAGCCGCTGAGTTACTTCCCACGCCCTATATATATGAGACAAGGTCCACCGGGTATCGAAATTTTGCAGCATTATACAATGGGATTCATGTCTAAAAGGTTTATCGACTCTTTGATTGCAAGGCGCTGCCGTGCTTAGCACGGAACACCGGAAATGGCCCAGCAGTCACCATTACATTACGTACGCCGTGCAAAACTAGCTTCTGGTAAGAGAAACATTTTCTCCTTCACAAGCCGTATCTGTATGGTGTGAATTGGCTTGGTGGTTGAGGTAAGTCTTGTCGGTGTTAATGGGTTCAGTGGTTGAGGTAAGCATGTCAGTGTTAATGGGTTCAATGTTTGAGGTAAGTCTTTTCGTTGTTAATAGGTTCAGTGGTTGGGGTAAGTCTTGTCGGTGTTAATGGGTTCAGTGGTTGAGGTAATCATGTCGGTGTTAATGGGTTCAATGGTTGAGGTAAGTGTTTTCGTTGTTAATAGGTTCAGTGGTTGGGGTAAGTCTTGTCAGTGTTAATGGGTTCAATGGTTGAGGTAAATCTTGTCGGCGTTAACAGGTTCAGTGGTTGAGGTAAGTCTTGTCGGTGTGAATGGGCTTCGTGGTTGAGGTAAGTCTTGTCAGTGTTAATGGGTTCAGTGGCTGAAGTAAGTCTTGTCGGAGTATTGGCTTCAGAGGTGGCGTACAGACGAGACCACATCACGAGGTTACAGTCCAGACAATGACACGAAGTTACAGGCAACACTACAACACGAGCTTACAGACGGGTGTACGTCACGAGAATACAGACGAGACAACGTCACGAGGTTACAGACGAGACAACAGCACTAGGTTACAGACGAGACTACGATACGAGATTACAGATGGCATTGTAACACGAGGTTACAGGCAAAACCCCGACACGAGATTACAGGCGAGATTACGACACCAGACTACAGGTAAGATTACGGCACGAGATTACAGACGACACTATGACACGAGGTTACAGACGAGATTACGTCACGAGGTTACAGCCGGGGCTTGGTTTGCGGCGTTTGGTGTCATCTTGTTGGTCAGCCCACAGTCGGGAAGGAGCGCCCCTTCTCGGCCAGCTCATGACGTAGATACAAGTTTTCTTTCCACTCGAGCGCCGAGTGAACTGACACCGGGAGCAGCCGCCAGGTCGACATTTCCAGCTAGTCAGTAGGGCGATGGCGCGTGGGAGGGCTTATAATCGTATTCATGACTTCAACGAGGGATCAATTCTTATCCGATTGAATCCAATCGCCAAGATCCGCAAATAGATTCGTCCGCTAGGCGGCGAGCTGACTGCCGTGTTCAAGCCGAGCCCTCTGTGTGTGGTCGACTGCTCAGTGATAAGCAAAAAGCGCCGTGGGGTGTGCTCTAATGGCGAAATTTGGATGAACCAAGCCCGCCCCACGGAAAGACGCAAGTGTAAGAAAGACACGAGAGGGGAAAAAACATCGAATAGATAACCTAATTCAACTTTTCGTGTTTTTTTTCTGCAGCAATAACATAAGATGAGATGTGGAAGCCAACAAGAAAAAAAAGAGAGAAGACGCGAAAGGCGGTGATGACTCTTAGTCCGTGTGTCCCTTCCGGTATCGCGGTCACGTGGCCCGCTGCCCCTTACGCCGAGGAGACCAAAGACATAAAGATCACACTATCACACATAAAGCTGATTTACATCAATACATAGTTGTAAATACAGGATCAATAACCATATATGTCACTTCCCTCACAGAAGAAAATATCAAGACGGGGTAGTCTTATAACAAGTGTTGGAATATCATAATGACGTCAGTTAGGCTATAGTGACAAATGACATTGGGGTATAAGATCAACATATTAGTAATTGGGACAGACACAGGGGCAGGATATGGAATATATTGAGCCATGTTGGGACACATATTAGACACGGACGATGAACATAGACGTAGTGACAGTACTAACAGGGGCAAGATTTGGCATATATTGAGCCATGTTGGGACACTTATTGTAGACACTGACGTTGAACATAGATGTAGTGACAATACTAAGAGTGGCAAGATATGGCATGTATTGAGCCATGTTGGGACACATATTGTGGAGACTCTGACGTCGAACATAGGTGTAGTGACAATACTAACAGTGGCCGGGGCCTAATGATAAAAACTGTTGTTATGGGGTATTGAAGGGATACCAGAGCGAACCAGTCGTTGGGACAATGGGGATGGATGCCTTATTATGTTGACAGCTTGACTTATTTTCCCTGTTCCTCCTAATCCCTTTGGCATTCCTGATCCATGGACTGTCAACAGTGTCGGAACTACAGACTTGGGAAAATGAAACTGTCATTTATCCACCAATTATGACAAATATGGAGCGATGAAACCATGGCAATAGCCAATAGAGTAAGCTTACGTTTGTGAAGGCCTTATGTGTCCTGGTCTTATGTGTCCCTCATCGCCGCTCTACCCGCAAGGTGGGGCCACGCTGTGGGCCTTAAACCGAACCCCTATACTTATGCCTTGGGCCCTATACATAGGCCCTAACTCTCATCCCAATGTCTGACCCCTAATCCATAATGCACGACCCCTAACCTTTAATCTCCGAGCCTAACAATCTGGGGAGTGAATCGGCGATGAGCGACACACATAAGACCAGGAGGACACATAAGGCCACGCAAGTAGACCGACTGACAAACTCCATTAACGGTGTGAACCAATAGGTTCAAAGAGTTGTTTTTGCCACTATTTTCAGCCGGAGATTGCTGTATGTAATTCAGCGATTATATTATACAACAATTATCGTTTCCTTGGGAGTGGAAGAAGTTTTCTAACGTGGCGGCTGTGGCCTCGAAGGATAAGGAGCGTAGGCCAAGCAGAGAAGGAACTAAGACTCTATCACTGTTTTCGTCGCATAGAATTTAATATAATGGCAATTTAACGGTATGGTTCACCAAGTAATGTAGGGGTAGGTGCAGGTTCGAATCACCATCTTCGCAATTTTTCACAGTTCAGTTTTGTTTTCTGTTTGAAGCGTTACGCCAACGTTGTCACCGGGGAGAACCCGTGTGACGTCATAATGTCTCATTTTCGTAGGAAATGCAAAAAAAACGTTAGTTTCTCAGCCGTGTTGTCCTGTCGTAACAAATATCCGTCATTGTGATGGCGCAAATGAATGAGAAATATGTTGTCAATCCGTTTTGTGCAGCTATATTTCTTAAATATTCTTAATCATATCGCTAGGCCTTCCACAATGGACCCACCCTCGGTACCTGGCTCTTGCGCAGATAGTCTGGTTCCCTGTCTCTGTCTTTCCGTAGCATATACGTCACGCTTACGTCACAGATAGTCAGGATACCAGTGTGCGCAGACATTCCCGAACACGTGCTTTGTTTGTTTGTCCCCAAAATAAGTAAACCGGAAGTCTTGGCGAACAAGACTTTATAGCCCAACATAGTTGGCCAGTCGCCTTTTCGGTACCATATATCGTTGCTAAGAAACATGGCACGTGCATCTAGGCAACTAGGCAGGTAAGCGGTAAGGTAATGGGGCCATTTGAACAATGTCAGGGTGACATTTCAGGCCTGCAAATTTGCTGATCTTAAATAGTGCCTCATATTTATGGTGAACATGACAAATGTGATGGCGAATGGTGCGGTTACTCGCCAGATCCCACCTTGTCCTGCCACAAGTCTCTGCCATACGAAAGGCAATTATCGGATGCATCTTTGCGATCAAGCCTAGAGCAGCTGTCTAATCGTCTCATCAAAAACTGCAGACAAGTTAGCCTTCCAGGGATCAAGCCAGGCCAATGAAAGCTTCAACAATATTGTTGCTTCAAAGGCACCCAAAACGAAGTAAGTATGGATATGTATATATATATATATATGTGTGTCTAGAAGATAAAGTTCCACTAAACAAAATTATATTCGCCAGATAGTCAATAGACAGAAACTTTCTTCTCTGTTTATAATCAAGAAGTGTCATCATTTTGTTACAAGAAACATTTTTGCAACAAGTATATTCATGAAATGCAATTGGACGAAATTAACTGTTGAACATTATTTACTTGTTGCGTTGTAATTGGTAAAAAAAATTGTGGGCATACAAATCATTACTGTTGTGGGACAGATCCACATAACATCATTACATCTTGGTAATATCAACAGGACATTGGGAGGATCAGAGTCAATAGTCAGCAGAGTTGCTTCAGCAACAGCGCAAAAAGGTTATGACTGGGTGTCCAAGGCGAATTCATGGCTAGCAATATTAGTTGGATATCAAGTTTCAAATTTATTGTTCTCACTTTCCTTATAGTAGTTCTGTTGTTATGTTCAAGAAGTTAAAGTTGTGTTAATCTACGATATCCTGCGTATCTAAATTGCGAGTTTTAGTAATAAATACTACTGTAATCTATTTTCCGCAAATCAGGTCAATGAGAGGTGTGGGTTATCTCCGGCTAAGTGGACCAAGAGGTACAGTGTTTTGCTTGCAAAGAAACGGAAATGACTGAAGGTAACTAAGATTTCACATCTTGCTTTATTATTACTATGTTTAGTTACGAGTGTTTGACGCTTTGTATATTAATTATTTATATCTTCATGAATAAGAACAATTATCAGGTTTTCACAAATTGAATCCTTCACGGCGACAAATGTATCTTTAAAACTTTCATCAGGCTGAACATTGTGAGAACTGTTCGATCTTCTTTCATTATGTTTAATGTATTTTGCGGATGATCACAAGTAATTGATATTGTTTTTGTAGATCAGAGAAACGACAGCTGCCTTTAAGCGAAAGCGACTTGAGCGTAAGTCAATGCACTTTGGCAAAGAAGGAGCATCGCAGCTTAGAGAGGGACCCACATATGAAACAGACATTGCCGCTACAAATCAGGACTCTTCAATCAACCTAGACTGCGTCCCGCCTGCTCCAAGCTCAGTTTCTGAAAATTCAAATTGTATTTTTTTCGATTTAGAAACGACCAGTTTATCACGAACCTCAGATATTACGCAGTTATCCGCTGCTTGTGGCGACAAAACTTTCAACCGATATATTATGCCAAACCAAACAATAAGTGCCATGGCCAGTGACATTACAGGTTTAAAGATTGTTAACGGCCAGTTATGTGATGAAGGAACTCCTGTCAACGCTTGTTCTCAAGTCACGGCTTTGGTTGATTTTACTGAGTTTGTGAAAAGCTGTCATGCTTATGACAGAAAGGCTGTGTTACTTGGACACAATGTCAAACGGTTTGACGTCCCTGTGTTGTACAACGCTTTACATAATAACAAGATGGTTAACGAATTTAATTTACATATTGCTGGATTTATAGATACATTACTTGTTTCAAGGCACTTAATCGCAAAAAGTGATGTTTCAAACTATAAACAGGAGACTTTAGTGATATTTTGTTTGAACAAAGAGTATGATGGTCACAATGCTGTACATGATGTGAGGTTACTGAAGGAACTCTATAATGTAGTGCTTTGCAATAAGTACGATATGTATTCTTTTGTGTTTCCGCTGAGTTCACATGTTCCTAAACAATCTCTCAGCTGCTTGATGGAAAAAAAATCTTGTCCTCAACTCTGGCGTCCAAATTGTCGGACTCAGGCATAGGTCTGAAACAACTTCGACTTGTTCACTCTCGCGACCCTGATAATGGTATTGGTAACTTAATGAAAGAGCCAGTGCGTGGTAAGGTTAGAATAACTAATAACAGTGCTGCCATTAAGAACATTGTGTCTTACTTTGTGGAGTGAAGTGAAAATAGGAAGAAAAGTACGATTTGTATACTTTGTATATGTGTATATCCGTAGGATCTCAATTTTCAATTTTTCGGTCACATTTGGTTGTGTGGGGGGAGGGGTCTTGGGAAAAAATTGGTGAACTAAAGAATCCAGTATCCCTCCAAAGATCATTCTGTAATTAGGTTTATTTTCAAATCAACTATAAAACTACAGTTTTTGAGAAAGTTGTTAGAGGATTAAAAATAATGAAAAAACGAGAATTTTGGCAAATTTCTCCATATACGGTCATTGTCATTTTCTTGGATATTAAATGCCTAATTATAGTATAATAGGCTGGATGACTTTTTATTCCATTGTTCGATAGCCAGACTAATACGTAATAAGCCAAGTAAGAGAAATCTTTCTAGTGAAATCTTTCTAGTGAAACTTGGGCAAAAAGTATTATCTATGTACCTTGTGAGGAAGATCGCACTTCAGTCATATTGGTACGGCGAGGGGGGGGGGAGTTTTTGGGAAATCATAGTGACATAATTAGTACGGTGACCCCCACATATTAGTCGGTCATTATGTTTACTAACAAATGAACAACATTCAGAAAGTTGTTGAGGTATTTCTATCGAGCAGTTTTTTTTCTGAGGCACAAAATTGGTGAAATAACCTGAATTTTGGCTAATTTTTCCATATGGTCAATGTTATTTTCTTGGATAACAAATGCTTAAATACAGGAAAGTAAGCACGGTGACGTATCTGTTTTATTGCATTTTTCGATAGCCCGCCTGATATGCAATACGAAAAAAAAGTTTGAAAGAAATCTATCGAAAATTTTTTTTGGGTTGTCTGGCCTTAAAGCTATTGTACTAGTTCACATGACCACCAACTGGTAATAATGGACAATTTGCCATGTCTTAGCATTTGCCGTCACACTACATGAAGGAGCAAACAAATAAAAACTGTCCTCGAACTAAACCTTTCTCTGATCCAGATCATGGTGTTCATGATCCAATAATGACATATACTTTATCTACATCTACTGACGCATTCGTATTTTCGGGTCTCCCCGGGTAAACCGCTTCCTAATTCTATACTAGGCGACCAATAGATTTGCGCAGGGCCCCTGGGCTGTATTCATCAAGCACTATTAGGATACGCATGATATTACTGGTATTGGGCAGCCCCATCGTACAGTCACTGACGTCATGAAGATGGTATCTGCATAATGTGTTGCTACTACCATATGCTATCATATCTATTGGCAATGACGCGTAGAACGCCCGAATAATTGCCTCAGTAGGTGTGAAGTTACTTGGAAACTGTGGAACATTGTGCATTTGCGAAAAGAAATAATCTAAATGCTGATGACCCGGCCTATACCAATGCGCTGCATGTCAAGCCAGGCGTTTCTGTTAAAATGACTGGTGCATCGCAAGACAGAACGAATCTAATTATAGTGCAAAATGGTTGTGGGGCAAGAGTTGAAAATAAGCCTTTTTTTCGTTGACTTACTAATAGAAAGCCAAGCTTACCATCTAGCCCACTGTTACAGGAGCATAACGACTAAATCACCAAAAGGGTCAAGGGTGACCTAAACATGAAATAACAGACAGGGAAGATACGTAATCTGAAGGAAGGAGGCACGAAGTGACTTGAGCACAAACCTCATGCCACTGGTGTCTCACTTTCTGCCATGGGATCTGACGGCGACCTGTCACAAGCCGTGCTAAACCTTCCGTGACTGCTTAGTGTACTTCTCGCACCCTTCTTGCCGCCGCGCATTCCCCTTGTTCTGGTTCATAAGCAGGATTACTGCCATCCGAGGTCTGCCAGCGAGCACGGCCGTACCACACGCCGAGAACGCTGCTTGGGAGTGGCGTGGGGCCCGCCCCACACCCCCCCCGCCCCTTGCCTCCACCCCCCCGTATCCCATACCCCCGCCCACCCGCGGAGCTCTCGAATCGTTAGCGCGCCCCCTACCTGCAGATTGCGCCCCGCATTTGGCTGTCGCTGGCTTTGAATACGTAATGCAGGCTGAATTGGTTCCCTCTCGGACCGCCAAAGCTCAGCGGGGGAGGGGATGCCGCCTCGTCAACGGGGATGGGGCGAGAAGGGTAGGGGGACTGAGATGGGAGCGGGCAGATGACGGAGGGCTGAAATGGGATGAGTCGACGGCCTTGTAACTTACCAGAAAGGACGGCTGGTCGGCATATACCGAGGGTATAGTTAGAGAAAGGGAGGGGGCGGGGAGGGGGGGGGGTGAGAGGGGGAGAAACATAGGGAGAGAGAAAGAGGGAGAGGGAGATAGAGAGCGAAATGGAAAGGGGGAGAGAGAGGGCAGACCCATGGCAGACCCTTGACAGACCCTTGACCACGGCTGACCCATGGCCGACCCAAGGCAAACCCTTGACCATTGCTGACCCATGGCCGACCGATGATCACCCTATAGCCGACCCATGGCCGCCCCATGGGCGACCCATTACCGACCCATAGCCGACCATGGCCGACTCATGGGCGACCCATTACCAACCCACGCTGACATCAGCAGATCGCTCTCTGTAACCTAACCGAAGTCGACCCCCTGCTCTGCGTTCACCCTCCGCCATTCCAATAACCCCCCCCCCCCTCCTCTAACTCCCACACTTCCCACGGGCCTGGAACACCTCCGCCAATCCCCTGACTCCTCCCGCCGGGCCGCCTACCGACAGCGCCACCCAGCGGCCTCCGCGCGCACTCCCGGGGGCCCCTGGTGCCCAGCTAGCGCGCCGATATATACGTCACTTCCTGTTGCGCCTGAAAAGACTATAGACGCCTAGCTCCGCCCGCAGTCGCCATTTTCTTCTCGCCTCTCACACCCCGGAAGGAAGTGGACCGGACTGAAATGAAATGAGAGAGGAGAGGAGGGGTTCGAGAGGTTGGGCCTCGCTGTTGTCACTCTCACTTTAGGCCAGGGTTAAAACTGGTGCCGCCACCTGGATGATGTGTGTGTGACGATCTGACGCCGTGATTACCAGAGAAGGCAAGTACTTAACTTTAACCTCGGATGTTCCAGCTTCTTTCACGGTGAGTTGTGGTGAATTGTTTGTGAGCCCAGACGACTCGCTGTGTCATCCATGCTCTTTGTTGCCTCTGTTACACCAAAAGCCCGAATGTTGAAGGCATAAACTGTTCATATGTTATATCTTTCTTTCAATATTTGTGCAAGTTGTGATCCTAGTGCGTGATACAATGGATGTCCGTCAACAAGTTCAATAGTACAATTCCACATTACAAATAATCACGAATATTTTAAGGAAAATAAAAGTCAACCTTGAACCTCCTTTGTCAAGCTGTAAAGTCACAAAAGAACACCATCGTGTTTATATCTTAATTCACATTAAAGAAAGCCCTATTATGAGTCTAAACCCAGCTAAAGAAGTATTTAGCCCCGCCCACGTCCGAACCTATCACTAAATAAAACCCCCCGTGAGTACATTTTGTACAAAGGAGGGGGGGGGGGGAGTGGTGTAGAGTTAGATTTTGTATCATTATTGTAAGCCTTCTATGTCAAATCTATGATACCCTGCATACAGTTACCTTTTAGCGATTACTTGGAAACTGTGGAACATTGCGTTCCACACATGTGCGCAAAGAAATAATCTAAATGCTGATGACCTGGTCTATACCAATGCGCTGCATGTTAAGCCAGGCGTTTCTCTTAAAATAACTGGTGCATCGCAAGACAGAACGAATCTAATTAAAGAGCCAAATGGTTGTGGGGCAAGAGTTAAAAATAAACACCATCGTATTTATTTCTTAATTCACATTTAAAAAAGCCCTAAGAGAGTGGTGTAGAGTTAGATTTTGTATCATTATTGTAAGCCTTCTATGTAAAATCTATGATATCCTGCATACAGTTACCTTTTAGCGATTACTCAAGTGCTCACATTCTTTTCGGCAAATAGTCACAAATTGGCGCACCAAGCAGATGCAGATTATAGTGAAATTACTCATGTAATATTCGCTATATATAATGTGTCACTGCCGTCACCTGAAACCGCAGGCTCACGCATGGCCTAGGGCTGGGCGTCATGGAGATACCCGACCGCGCGTCCAAACTAACTTACATCACGTGGATAATGGATTTCGAAGGCTGTAGCCTAGCAATAACATTTCATCCTGACATTGAACCTCCGAGTGACTTACACCAGCCCCCGGGCACCAGCGTCCGCTTTCACGAATGTGGATGTTCGCCTATGTCGAGTCTTCCTGTGTTGTTGACCATTCAGCCCGTTATGGGGGGGAGGGTGGCGGGTCGGGTAAAACTGATTGCATAGACTAGGCTGACCCCTACATTATCGGATGAGTATCGCTGTTACCTCCATATTTGTAATTAGTGTAATGCAGCAAATCCCGGTGAAGGCCATTTATACATGTATTGTGTAACGCTATTTAGAACGGCCTTCTAATGTCAATATACAGATGATTTGGGGGCTGGGGGTGGGTGGTTGTTGGAGGGCGGTATGGAGGTGGGAGGGGTGGGGGCATTTAGAGGGCGGTGTGGGGTGGGAGGGGTGGGGAGAGAGATCGAGGGGTGGCATGGGAGAGGCGGGGGCGAGGGATTGCGGTGTGGGGTGGAACGGGTGGGTGGGGGAGGCCGGGGGTGGGGGAGAATCTAATGGTAATTGACCTCTGGGGACGGGCCAAAAAGGGTGTATTTTCCCGGCATTTTCGTACGCCAATTGGTCCTTGCTGAGCGAGCATAAAGGAAAAAGTCACTGATTTTGTATTTCATATCTTATAGCCATTCTGGAAGTCTTGAACAGTGTAAATCACCTCTTTACGGTCTTGACGCAATTGACGAGAAGTCAAAGGAGACAGGCGTCAAACCAGTTCCTTGCATATAAAGTTTGAATCCCAAGGATTTTTGTCAAAGCCTATTTCGCCAAGGCCGTGCAACGTTCTCAACTGGATGGATCCTAATCTTACACAGTTTTTGGTACTTGGATGGGTAAGTACTTGTGGTTCCCAAAGACGCCTCCTTGTACTTTTTTTGTATCTAGTTACCTCCGGTGTGAGGGGAGTGAGAGGGCGGTGTTGGGTGGGAAGGATGGGAGGGGAGGGCCATGTGGAATGGGATGAGTGTACAACTTTGGTCTGTACACAATACCCTGGCGGTCTATACACAGTACCCCGGCGGTCTATGCACAATACCTAGGCTGTCTGTACACAATACCCTGGCGTTCTGTACCCAATTAACTTGATGTGGAGGGCCAGCAGGACACTGTTTTACTGGCTCATGAGCCGGATGCGACCTGATCTCATATTGCTCCGCGTGGGCAGGTAAATAGTTCAGGCAAATAGTGCCTGTAAGTAGTCCGTAATAATATAGGAAAACACCACTGTGGGCAAGCCTTTGTCGCCGCCAACCATTGTGTACCAACCTGTTATCGGCTCAATCGCGAATTGTCCTCTGCACTCGACTGCCATACATAATAAATATGATGGGAAGCGGATATATTATTTGAAATCTATATGTTATACAGCTATTATAAGCAGACGTAATAATTGATGGCTGCCTTCACCTTTATCTAGGAAATAAGGATCATGCGTTTTTACATTCTCATATTATGTTTGTGCTAGTTTGGTATGATGTAAATGTGGAAACGTAGGCGCGGGATGCGGGGTGGAGGGGCGTGGGGGGAGAACCCTCAACCCCCAACAAAACGGTGACCCACCCCTCTCATCAGCCATCGCCGGTATTGTGGGGGAAAAAACCTTAAATGAGGGGGCGGTGTAGCGTGGGAGAAACGGGAGATAGGAAGTCCAGGTATACAAACATGTGGGAATTCACCTCGATGTCAATCTCTCCTCATCAAAGGCGGTGGAGGAGGCGGCTAAAAAGTTGTCTCACCGCTTTGAAACTGTATCGATGTATTGTCATTCCGCGGGCCCTCTATGGTGCTGAGTTATGAAATCATCTGACACACAACCACCTAGCGAAACTAGAAGCGGCCCACAATGGCGCCATACGATGTATTCAACATTTTCCAAAATGCTCCAGTGCGACCATTACCCGCAGTATAATTAACGAAATGTCTCTTGTGGAAGAAATTGATAAAAAGAAGCTAACAATTCTTGGCAGATTATGTCGGCTCAAAAATACCGCATTAGCGAAACGCATATTTGTGGAACGTCTCTATCAATCCCAGGGCCCAGGGCCAAAGTTTGGGTATATTAGGGACATCATAGAGATCCTGAAGAAATATTATCTAGAAGGAATCGTTTTTAGGTTCATGGATAACAGCAACTTTCCTAGCAAAGGTGACTGGAAAAAGTTGGTGAGAACGGCCGCGCGGCGCTGGTCGGAACAACTGTTAACCACCAAATTGTCCCAACCAAAATACAGACGCCTTGAAATGATCAGAAGGGCAGTCCATATGGACCTTAGAACACCGTACGCGTGGTCGAAGGCAACACCTTCGTGACCTAGCTCGTTTGAACTGTGTCGTACACGACACCAAGACATATGCATGCACACACTGTGACCGTGCATATACGGATATTCTCAATCACCTTTTCCATCATTGCGTGGCATACCGTGAGGCCCGTGAATACTTCTGGGCACTAATTGTAAATACATGTGAAGTGCCAATAAGCGCGTATCTATACAATCTTGAAGAGATCGAATTAACTCGAGTAATGTTAGGCAAGCCTCCTGACATTGAAGCCACCCTAGAGCAGCTTAGCCTTTTAACCCAAATATGTGCCAACGCTCGGCAAAGAATGTCATACGACAAAATGTTAAAATTTTACTGACCGTGAAATTAGAATTTTTTTTTTCTGTGTGTTTTTGTTATTTGTTCTGTTATTTTGACATGTTCTAATGCTCACCAGGAAGTGGTGGAATAAAGGAGATTCATTCATTCATTCATTCGTGTAGCGTGGGAGAGATGAGAGATATATGGAGGGGTGGGGTGGGAGGCGTGGGGTGGGGGTCCGGGGGGTGGGGGGTTGTCTTCTTCGGGCACATCCGTTCGACAATGGGACCTTGCTGAGCGAACATCACTGAAAAAGTCACTGATTTTGTATTCACTACAATCATGTAATAGATCTAATTACCAAGGACGCCATGTCTTATAGCTATTCGCCGCGTCTTGGTGCATATTGAACAGTCTACATCACATCTTTACCTTCTTAACCCCTGCCTTCTTAACGCAATTGACGCAAAGACAAAGTCGATTTTTCCGTTAGTTAGGGAGAGGGGGGGGGGGGGGGAGGGCCGAGAATAAGGCGTGTAGTGTATTTTTAGTAGTATAAACTTAGACATGTGAGGCATGTATCGGCTGTTAAATAGCTTATTAGATGATTACTGTTGAGCACGGAATTCTTCCATCACTGCGTAGGACCGCAGATACGACAACCGCGCATTCTAATTGGTTACGACGTTTTGCTTTACATATGAAGGACCTATGAAGTAGCTTCTGTATGACGATCCCGTGACCTGTAAGGTCGCCCCGAACAAAGCGCACGAACCCAGGGATGTCATAAATAAACATTGGCCTAATTAAAAGGCAATTACGGTCTAGCAAATTGCAGGAAGTGATTACAAGGAACACCCCATTAACATAAACAGAGAGTCACTGCATATATAGGACTGTGCCGTTCTCGCGGGTTCTATTTCCGTTTTAGGGGCTCTGGGCCCCCCCCCCCCCACAAAAAAAAAGTTATCTTAGAACTATTGCGCATCACGCTGAAGCCTTACCACAGCTGCGTGGCGCGCAATCATCGCTGTCAACATTTGAGTGCTGGGAACCGGCCGGCTGCGTGGTTTGTGCGTGAAGAATCGAGTGGGTGTGAAGGTTTTTTTTGCTTTGGTCTTGGGTCTCAAATAAAGATAAGGCATGAATCTCTTCATCATGCGCGTTGTTCATTGATCATACCATTGGACGCGTTGTATTATCAGCGATGTTTACATTTCTGTGACAAACCTCGCACAACTCATTAGCTCTCCTGACACTGACAGTCACTGATTAAACAGCTGTAACATCGGGGTAGAGTATGCGCCCCAGAATGGCTGTAGTATCGGGGTAGAGTGTACGCACCAGAATGGCTGTAGTATCGGGGTAGAGTGTACGCACCAGAATGGCTGTAGTATCGGGGTAGAGTGTACGCACCAGAATGGCTGTAGTATCGGGCTAGAGTGTACGCACCAGAATGGCTGTAGTATCGGGGTAGAGTGTACACATCAGAATGGCTGTAGTATCGGGGTAGAGTGTACGCACCAGAATGGCTGTAGTATCGGGGTAGAGTGTACGCACCAGAATGGCTGTAGTATCGGGGTAGAGTGTACGCAACAGAATGGCTGTAGTATCGGGGTAGAGTGTACGCACCAGAATGGCTGTAGTATCGGGGTAGAGTGTACGCACCAGAATGGCTGTAGTATCGGGGTAGAGTGTACGCATGAGAATGGCTGTAGTATCGGGGTAGAGTGTACGAACCAGAATGGCTGTAGTATCGGGGTAGAGTGTACGCACCAGAATGGCTGTAGTATCGGGGTAGAGTGTACGCACCAGAATGGCTGTAGTATCGGGGTAGAGTGTACGCACCAGAATGGCTGTAATATCGGGGTAGAGTGTACGCACCAGAATGGCTGTAGTATCGGGGTAGAGTGTACGCATGAGAATGGCTGTAGTATCGGGGTAGTGTACGCACCAGAATGGCTGTAATATCGGGGTAGAGTGTACGCACCAGAATGGCTGTAGTATCGGGGTAGAGTGTACGCACCAGAATGGCTGTAGTATCGGGGTAGAGTGTACGCACCAGAATGGCTGTAGTATCGGGGTAGAGTGTACGCATGAGAATGGCTGTAGTATCGGGGTAGAGTGTACGCACCAGAATGGCTGTAGTATCGGGGTAGAGTGTACGCACCAGAATGGCTGTAGTATCGGGGTAGAGTGTACGCACCAGAATGGCTGTAGTATCGGGGTAGAGTGTACGCATCAGAATGGCTGTAATATCGGGGTAGAGTGTACGCACCAGAATGGCTGTAGTATCGGGGTAGAGTGTACGCACCAGAATGGCTGTAGTATCGGGGTAGAGTGTACGCACCAGAATGGCTGTAGCATTGGGGTAGAGTGTACGCCCCAGAATGTCTGTATCATCGGAGTAGAATGTACACATCAGAATGGCTGTAGTATCGGGCTAGAGTGTACGCACCAGAATGGCTGTAATATCGGGGTAGAGTGTACGCACCAGAATAGCTGTAGTATCGGGGTAGAGTGTACGCATGAGAATGGCTGTAGTATCGGGGTAGAGTGTACGCATGAGAATGGCTGTAGTATCGGGGTAGAGTGTACGCATGAGAATGGCTGTAGCATTGGGGTAGAGTGTACGCCCCAGAATGTCTGTATCATCGGAGTAGAATGTACACATCAGAATGGCTGTAGTATCGGGCTAGAGTGTACGCACCAGAATGGCTGTAATATCGGGGTAGAGTGTACGCATGAGAATGGCTGTAGTATCGGGGTAGAGTGTACGCATGAGAATGGCTGTAGTATCGGGGTAGAGTGTACGCACCAGAATGGCTGTAGTATCGGGGTAGAGTGTACGCACCAGAATGGCTGTAATATCGGGGTAGAGTGTACGCACCAGAATGGTTGTAGTCTCGGGGTAGAGTGTACGCACCAGAATGGCTGTAGTATCGGGGTAGAGTGTACGCCCCAGAATGGCTGTAGTATCGGGGTAGAGTGTACGCACCAGAATGGCTGTAGTATCGGGGTAGAGTGTACGCACCAGAATGGCTGTAGTATCGGGGTAGAGTGTACGCACCAGAATGGCTGTAATATCGGGGTAGAGTGTACGCACCAGAATGGCTGTAGTATCGGGGTAGAGTGTACGCACCAGAATGGCTGTAGTATCGGGGTAGAGTGTACGCATGAGAATGGCTGTAGTATCGGGGTAGAGTGTACGCACCAGAAAGGCTGTAATATCGGGGTAGAGTGTACGCACCAGAATGGCTGTAGTATCGGGGTAGAGTGTACGCACCAGAATGGCTGTAGTATCGGGGTAGAGTGTACGCATGAGAATGGCTGTAGTATCGGGGTAGAGTGTACGCCCCAGAATGGCTGTAGTATCGGGGTAGAGTGTACGCACCCGAATGGCTGTAGTATCGGGGTAGAGTGTACGCACCAGAATGGCTGTAGTATCGGGCTAGAGTGTACGCACCAGAATGGCTGTAGTATCGGGGTAGAGTGTACGCATGAGAATGGCTGTAGTATCGGGGTAGAGTGTACGCACCAGAATGGCTGTAGTATCGGGGTAGAGTGTACGCACCAGAATTGCTGTAATATCGGGGTAGAGTGTACGCCCCAGAATGGCTGTAGTATCGGGGTAGAGTGTACGCACCAGAATGGCTGTAGCATTGGGGTAGAGTGTACGCCCCAGAATGTCTGTATCATCGGGGTAGAATGTACACATCAGAATGGCTGTAGTATCGGGCTAGAGTGTACGCACCAGAATGGCTGTAGTATCGGGGTAGAGTGTACGCACCAGAATGGCTGTAGTATCGGGCTAGAGTGTACGCACCAGAATGGCTGTAGTATCGGGGTAGAGTGTACGCACCAGAATGGCTGTAGTATCGGGGTAGAGTGTACGCACCAGAATGGCTGTAGTATCGGGGTAGAGTGTACGAACCAGAATGGCTGTAGTATCGGGGTAGAGTGTACGAACCAGAATGGCTGTAGTATCGGGGTAGAGTGTACGCACCAGAATGGCTGTAGCATTGTGGTAGAGTGTACGCCCCAGAATGTCTGTATCATCGGGGTAGAGTGTACGCACCAGAATGGCTGTAGTATCGGGGTAGAGTGTACGCACCAGAATGGCTGTAGTATCGGGGTAGAGTGTACGCCCCAGAATGTCTGTATCATCGGGGTAGAATGTACGCCCCAGAATGTCTGTATCATCGGGGTAGAATGTACACATCAGAATGTCTGTATCATCGGAGTGGAATGTACACATCAGAATGGCTGTAGTATCGGGCTAGAGTGTACGCACCAGAATGGCTGTAGTATCGGGGTAGAGTGTACGCACCAGAATGGCTGTAATATCGGGGTAGAGTGTACGCACCAGAATGGCTGTAATATCGGGGTAGAGTGTACGCACCAGAATGGTTGTAGTCTCGGGGTAGAGTGTACGCACCAGAATGGCTGTAGTATCGGGGTAGAGTGTACGCACCAGAATGTCTGTATCATCGGGGTAAAATGTACACATCAGAATGGCTGTAGTATCGGGCTAGAGTGTACGCACCAGAATGGCTGTAGTATCGGGGTAGAGTGTACGCCCCAGAATGGCTGTAATATCGGGGTAGAGTGTACGCACCAGAATGGTTGTAGTCTCGGGGTAGAGTGTACGCACCAGAATGGCTGTAGTATCGGGGTAGAGTGTACGCCCCAGAATGTCTGTATCATCGGGGTAGAGTGTACGCATGAGAATGGCTGTAGTATCGGGCTAGAGTGTACGCACCAGAATGGCTGTAGCATTGGGGTAGAGTGTACGCCCCAGAATGTCTGTATCATCGGGGTAGAATGTACACATCAGAATGGCTGTAGTATCGGGCTAGAGTGTACGCACCAGAATGGCTGTAGCATTGGGGTAGAGTGTACGCCCCAGAATGTCTGTATCATCGGGGTAGAATGTACACATCAGAATGGCTGTAGTATCGGGCTAGAGTGTACGCACCAGAATGGTTGTAGTCTCGGGGTAGAATGTACACATCAGAATGGCTGTAGTATCGGGCTAGAGTGTACGCACCAGAATGGCTGTAGCGTCGGGCTAGAGTGTGCATTAAAACTGGTTCGAGGTAGGAACATGAACTGGGTCAGGTCAAGGCTCATCCAGGTCGTGTACCCGCGGGTTGCCTAGGATCGGCTTGTCTCGGATCCAGGTTTAGATACATTGTTTCCACCCACTCTGCCAACGGGGGTGTGTGTGTGTGTGTGTGGGGGGGGGGGGGGGGTAACGGCTCCCAGCCCGTTTTGTCTCCATGTGGAGTATTAGGCTGGCACTAAGACGACAGACGGGGGGTGTCAGGGGTGCGGATTGGGAAGCGGGAGGGGGGGGGGGGCGGGGGTGCAGTGGATGCTATCGCTCGTAATTTACACATGAAGATCACATCGTTCCTGAGAAATCCTGAATGAAACAAGGTAGTTTTTCCCGTAGAGTCGTCTTCTAAATCTCTGCTGAGAGTGATAGTGTCAGAGCCACAACATTGATCAGTAAATTATTCACCATTTCTGTGATTGCATGTCAAGTGCCGCGCTTGGCCTAAATGGACCGTTACCGCAAATTGAATGTTCTGGGAGATAGGACTTGGGCCGTTGGATGCCTTGGCTGTTCTGGGTGTGCTGCCGCCCGGCCTCAAAGTGTTACTACCTCTTACAGCTGATGAAGCAGATTCTAATTGCTGAATATTCTTTACGGCATGGATGCCGTCAGCAAATGACCACAACCGGGATGTGGATGACGTCATAGATGTCAAGAGGAACAATTTATAGTCGACTGAAAAGGGGGAACAGGGAAGATACAGGAAGTAAATGGGTGGTGCGGGGGAGGGGGTGGTGTGTCGGATGAGCGGTGGGGATATGGAGCCAGAAGGGCAAAGGCTGATGTGGGATAAAGTAGGTAGGTGAGGTAGGTGGATGAGGGCTGGTTGGGAAGGGGAGGAGGGGCCGCAGGGGGCTGTATCAAATAAGATGTCGGGAGGAGGCGGACCGGGTTCTCGTTTTAGGATGTTCTGTTAGTAAACACATGACAAAAACAGAAATTCAATAATATATTTGAGGCAGGCGACATTATAACTTGATATGAGATAAGGATGGAAACGCCTACATGCGTTAGCTTTCCGAGGACATCTGCTGACCTATAACTTTTTAGTAGACAGTAGGAAATCCTATCGTAATGAAATACTTATAAAGCGTATAATATACAATATTATAATATTGTTTTAACCCGATGGCTTACTGCATGACGCATAATGCTTGTAGTGTAATTAAATCATATTCTGGCGACGTGGCGACCTGAGATTGTGTTAGTTGCTGCCAGGGACTCGTTGCTATACCATCGGCTAACAGTAACGTAATAGGGCTGATAAAGGGTGGTGGTAGCAGGGGCGGGCCTGGCGTGGAGGTGGAGGTCAGTGGGGGGTGGGGGGGGGGGGGGGGGGCTGGGGCGAGGGGGGTTGATGTGACGTCGCCGGCACCTCGCTTCATATTGTTATCATAAAGGGTGTCACATAGGTGGTGTTCGAGATATATCTAGAGGTGGTGGTTGAGATATATCGGGAGTTGGTGTTGGAGATATATCTGGTGCTGGTATTCGAGATATATCTGGAGTTTGTGTTATAGATATATCGGGAGTTGGTGTTGGAGATATACCCGGATGTGGTGTTATGTCAGATGTGTCTCTGAAGGTGGTGTTAGAAATATATCTGGAGTCGATGTTAGAGATATATCTAGAAGTGGTGTTCGAGATATAACTAGAGGTGGTGGTAGAGTTATATCTATACTAGCCGCCCTGCTCGCTCCGCTCGCGGGACGTCTAGCGTTCGTAGTAACAAGCGAAAGAAATAACAGTATGACAGTATTTTGTTTTATGCGTTAAATAGTAGCAGGCAGAAGGTAGACATTGGGCAGAAATAATATAGATAATTATATTGACATAAATTGAGACCGGGAGTAGGTTACTGAATAACGGGACATAAATGTTAAAGATATTTAAACACTTTCTGTGCAATTATTGTGCATCCAGTACAGAATACTCAAATTGCTGCTAAAGCACGCTAATAAACGAATATCAGTCCAGTAAAACTAAGGCCCAAGCTCATAGAATGATTCAGTAAAAAAAAAAGGGTTGATTGAGTAAAAAAAGGGGCTGTTTCCCGTCCGTTGTTTGTCATTTAACGTAGTACTACTACCTTCAGTGGATAAAATCTGCCTGACGTCCTGGTTGGATCTATAGAATTGACGTGTAGTCCGCTTAACTATCCTGTAAAATTGGATACTGCTGTGACTGATGTTAAGAGCAGCGTGTTATCAATGGTTATAGGCATGGTTCCCAGGGCAGAGTTCCCCGGGCAGAGTTCGTTCTCTTGCTACTGATGGGAAGTTGTGGGCGCGGGACAGTACGGGATTTGTTTGCTTTGATGACGGTTCGGGCGATAATGCGTTGGGAAAAATATTACTGTTGGCACCAAGCCAGGTAGAGCGCCGCACCCGAAAGCGATATTATGCGCGGGATAAGGTGATAATCACCCAGTGGTTGTGCTGACACATGCGATAGCTTTGACACATCTAAGAGCGACTGTTGAATATATGGGTTCAAGGCGGCTGCTGTTGCCAATGCGCTCTTGCATGCCGCGGCATAGTGGGACAGACAGCTTCATTTTATTAGTATAGATATCCGCCGCACTTCACCCTGCCATACCCGACTAAACCGCATAACTAACCCTCATAGTGACTCACTATACATATGTATGTGTTAAATGCCTATCTGAGTGTATTCTGCCACAACTGTTCTATAACTATATTTAAGGGTGTAGGGAATGACGCGTCGCGTCACTATTGAACCACATAAAATGTTGGTTGGTAAACTGGTGCTTTTTATATCCAGAGAAGAAAATACAGAAATGACAATTTGTTGATATATTTTTAGCTGTACTGCTCGCGTTTTACTATATTTAGTGGGTGGCCCGCTCCAGGCGCAAGGGGGTAGGGAGACTATGACAACGGTTGTCTAAGGTGACGGCAGCAAAAGGTGAGCCCGTAAAACGTATGTAACTATAATTGCATAATGACCGCTTTTTTCTATCCGTTTAAACTTGATGTGTCAATTCTATTTTTGACCGTTTTTTTATGCCACGTCGAGGAGGGGGCGGGAAGGCAGTGGGGCGGGGGGGGGGGCGGGAAGGGAGTGGGGAGGGGGCGGGAAGGGAGTGGGAAGAGGGCGGGAAGGGAGCCGGGAGGGTGCGGCGAGAGGCAGTTAGTGGGTAGTGAGAAGGCGGGGAGGGTGCGGCGATGGGGCGTGGGAGGGGGCGGGGTGGGGTGGGTGCAAGGAGGGAGGGGTGATTGTATGGAAGGTGGTGCCATAAGTTAACGGGGGGAGGTAAAGAAGGAGGGATCCTTATTTTTCTTGGGCACTATTCCAAGAATTACTCAAAACGGGATCACTTAACCTCTCCGTTGGCGGAACAATACCTGAGCCATACCGACGACACGGCCGCCCTCCACACATCTCCTCGACGCCGCGCTCAGACCACGTGGTCGTACGAGCACGCGCACACGCAGGCCCGACGCCAGCGACCCTGGCGGAGACCCTCTCGGATTCCACATGTCCGGGAGACGAAGAGGCCGCGAGAACGTTTTACCTCTGCCAAGTGTGGGCTTGCGCTAAAACTAGTCCGCGCGCATAGGAATATCACCCACCCGGAGTTCCTTGATTGGAATCGTTTGCTCACATGTTGCAGTACCTTAGTGAAGCAAAACGAGCACCTGGGAGATCATAATTGCGAAATAAGTCGAAACGAGGAAGGGCGTGGGGGAGAGATGCTCTGTTTAGGTGGTGCCACTATGTCATCAGTCTCTCGTGAAAGGTTCACCCCAATATATGGGAAATAACAAGCTTTTTCATGTCTTCGACACACACCGAATTATGCAGAAATGTGTTTGTTACTTTCCTGCTGATATTGTACCTACATCATTAACACCATTAAAGGGTTCTTTGGGGATACCATTTCACGATCGTTTACTCCCCTCTACCACTCGTCATACACCACGTCTGTAGTAGACCCGCTAGTTTTGTCGCCGCTTCTAGATGAAACCACAACTGAGGCGAAGGGTGCCGCCGACTTATTGGTTTGCCGGAAGCAACGCTGGTTCATGCCTATTCTGATGGAAGAAGAAACAGATCAGTCGACAAACAAGACATTAAGATGTTTGCCGGACGCTGTCACCCCCTGTACGACAGAGCCGGATGTTTGCCCGACGCTGTCACCCCCTGTACGACAGAGCCAGATGTTTGCCCGACGCTGTCACCCCCTGTACGACAGAGCCGGATGTTTGCCCGACGCTGTCACCCCCTGTAGGACAGAGCCAGATGGTTGCCGGACGCTGTCACCCCCTGTACGACAGAGCCAGATGTTTGCCCGACGCTGTCACCCCCTGTACGACAGAGCCAGATGTTTGCCGGACGCTGTCACCCCCTGTACGACAGAGCCAGATGTTTGCTGGACGCTGTCACCCCCTGTACGACAGAGCCAGATGTTTGCCCGACGCTGTCACCCCCTGTATGACAGAGCCAGATGTTTGTTGGACGCTGTCACCCCCTGTACGACAGAGCCAGATGTTTGCTGGACGCTGTCACCCCCTGTACGACAGAGCCAGATGTTTGCCCGACGCTGTCACCCCCTGTACGACAGAGCCAGATGTTTGCCCGACGCTGTCACCCCCTATACGACAGAGCCAGATGTTTCCTGAACGCTGTCACCCCCTGTACGACAGAGCCAGATGTTTGCTGGACGCTGTCACCCCCTGTACGACAGAGCCAGATGTTTGCCGGACGCTGTCACCCCCTGTACGACAGAGCCAGATGTTTGCTGGACGCTGTCACCCCCTGTACGACAGAGCCAGATGTTTGTCGGACGCTGTCACCCCCTGTACGACAGAGCCAGATGTTTGCTGGACGCTGTCACCCCCTGTACGACAGAGCCAGATGTTTGCCCGACGCTGTCACCCCCTGTACGACAGAGCCAGATGTTTGCTTAACGCTGTCACCCCCTGTACGACAGAGCCAGATGTTTGCTGGACGCTGTCACCCCCTATACGACAGAGCCAGATGTTTGCCCGACGCTGTCACCCCCTGTACGACAGAGCCAGATGTTTGCTGGACGATGTCACCCCCTGTGCGACAGTGCCAGATGTTTCCTGAACGCTGTCACCCCCTGTACAACAGAGCCAAATGTTCTGCGTAACCTCCAACAAAAATGGTGACTTTGGCATGGCATAGATGTAGACGTGACGTCTGTCGGTTAAAAGGGGAACTTTGGCATGGCATAGATGTATAAATAACATCGACGAGTTAAAGGAGGGACTTTGGCAGGTCTTAGACGTATACGTGATGTCGGTCAGGTACGCGTCGACTCGACGCGCCATTTCGCTCTCTAGGTGTCATTGACGTCGGTCGCCGTGCTCAAGACGCGTCTCACAAACTAGACAGTGCATATTTGTGACGCATCTTTGGTCTCACAGGGCGCGCACAGT
This sequence comes from Arenicola marina, assembly GCA_964019135.1. Taxonomy (NCBI): domain Eukaryota; kingdom Metazoa; phylum Annelida; class Polychaeta; family Arenicolidae; genus Arenicola; species Arenicola marina. The sequence goes on from OZ025261.1 coordinate 32,410,920, forward strand.
AAGGAGGGGACTAGTGATGGCTCGGGTAATAGGATGGGAGACATATATAGAGAGAGAAAGACACAGAGAGAACATAGATCGATTAATAGGTAGATAAATAGTTAGAAAGATAGATAGATAGCTAAATATGTGTACTTGAAGAGTATTGCCACAAATGGGGAATGTCGTTAAATCTAAAGAAAACTAAAGTTATGGTTTTTAGAAATGGGGGGCCATTAAGAGGGAATGAACGATGGATGTTATCTGGGAACAAAATGGATTGTGTATCTGTGTATAACTACTTAGGGTTCCATTTCACCCCTAAACTAGTATGGACTGCCACTCAAAGGTATCGGTCAGATCAGGCTGGGAAAGTTGCAAATTTAATTAAACAGTTAGATATTCAATCAGGCGGTCTGGACATCAACCTTTTGCTGAAAATGTTTGATACTATGGTGCTCCCAATACAGGTATATGGTTCGGAAATATGGGGTCTCAATACTGCGGATGTAGTGGAAAAAGTGCAAATGAAACTTTGTAAATATATCTTAGGGGTAGGGGTTGCAACACCGAACCAAGCGGTCCTAGGGGAATTAGGTAGACTTCCAATCAGATATCACTGTGAGAAGAGAGCCATTAAATATTGGGTTAAATTGCTAGGAATGCCGCATAACAGACTGGTCAAAGCTGCATCTAACATGTTATATCAACATGACGATGTTGGGAGAACCACAAAGAACTGGGCTACCCAGGTGAAGATTTGGTTATTCAGACATGGTTTCGGTTATGCGTGGATCACGCAGACAGTTGGGGACCCAGTTTGTTTCATGCGAGAGGTTACTCAGCGAGCCAGGGATATTCTCACCCAGAATTGGTACTCCAATGTGTGTGACAATACAAAGCTGGCACCAGAATATTGCTGCTATAAAACTCTGTTAAACCCTAAGCGCTACCTCACATGTATACGATTCAAACGTTTGCGTAGCGTGTATAGCATATTCCGATGCGCGAATCATAATTTGATGATCGAAAAAAACAGACATTTAAATTTACCCTTTCAAGAAAGGCTATGCATCCATTGCCAACGCGTCGGGGTGGACGTAGTCGAGTCACAAGCTCACTTTTTACTAAAGTGCTCGTTGTATGACGATATTCGTAAACTCTACATAAAGAACTACTATTATACGTTCCCAACAATGGATAAATTTGTGGAGCTGATGTCCACAAACAACCAGCAAGTTATGTTTAATTTATGTAAATTTTTAAGCTTGGCTCTCCAAAGAAAATACCAGAGTGTTTATTGAAGTTTCCCACATTCAATTTTCATATCGTTTGTATGTACTGTCATGACTGTGCGTTTGTTCACTTGTTTGTGTCTTGTTTATGTACCTTGGCTGGAGGCCAGCCTATAGTACGAAATAAACTAACTAACTAACTAGATAGGTAAATAGACAGGTAGATAGATACGTAGATAGATAAGTAGATAGGTAGGTAGATAGATAGGTACATAGATAGGTAGATAGATAAGTAGATAGATAGGTAGATAGATAGGTAGATGGACAGGTAGACAGACAGGTCGATAGATATATCGACAAATAAGTAGATATATATAGAGGGATAGATAGAAGGGAAGGAGAGAGGGAGATATATAGATATAGATGGATAGATAGAAGGGAAGGAAGGAGGGAGATATATAGATATAGATGGATAGATAGAAGGGAAGGAGGGAGGGAGATATATAGATATAGATGGATAGATAGAAGGGAAGGAGGGAGGGAGATATATAGATATAGATGGATAGATAGAAGGGAAGGAGGGAGGGAGATATATAGATATAGATGGATAGATAGAAAGGAAGGAGGGAGGGAGATATATATATATAGATGGATAGATAGCAGGAAAGGAGGGAGGGAGATATATAGATATAGATGGATAGATAGAGGGGAAGGAGGGCGGGAGATATATAGATATAGATGGATAGATAGAAGGGAAGGAGAGAGGGATATATATAGATATAGATGGATAGATAGAAGGGAAGGAGGGAGGGATATATATAGATATAGATGGATAGATAGAAGGGAAGGAGGGAGGGAGATATATAGATATAGATGGATAGATAGAAGGGAAGGCGGGAGGGAGATATATAGATATGGATGGATAGATAGAAGGGAAGGAGGGAGGGAGATATATAGATATAGATGAATAGATAGAAGGGAAGGAGAGAGGGAGATATATAGATATAGATGGATAGATAGAAGGGAAGGAGGGAGGGAGATATATAGATATAGATGGATAGATAGAATGGAAGGAGGGAGGGAGATATATAGATATAGATGGATAGATAGAAGGAAAGGAGGGAGGGAGATATATAGATATAGATGGATAGATAGAAGGGAAGGAGGGAGGGGATATATAGATATAGATGGATAGATAGAAGGGAAGGAGGGAGGGAGATATATAGATATAGATGGATAGATAGAAGGGAAGGAGGGAGGGAGATATATAGATATAGATGGATAGATAGAAGGGAAGGAGGGATGGAGATATATAGATATAGATGGATAGATAGAAGGGAAGGAGGGAGGGAGATATATAGATATAGATGGGTAGATAGAAGGGAAGGAGGGAGGGAGATATATAGATATAGATGGATAGATGGAAAGAAAGGAGGGAGGGAGATATATAGATATAGATGGATAGATAGAAGGGAAGGAGGGAGGGAGATATATAGATATAGATGGATAGATAGAAGGGAAGGAGGGAGGGAGATATATAGATATAGATGGATAGATAGAAGGGAAGGAGGGAGGGAGATATATAGATGTAGATGGATAGATAGAAGGGAAGGAGGGAGGGAGATATATAGATATAGATGGATAGATGGAAGGGAAGGAGGGAGGGAGATATATAGATATAGATGGATAGATAGAAGGGAAGGAGGGCGGGAGATATATAGATATAGATGGATAGATAGAAGGGAAGGAGGGAGGGAGATATATAGATATAGATGGATAGATAGAAGGGAAGGAGGGAGGGGATATATAGATATAGATGGATAGATAGAAGGGAAGGAGGGAGGGAGATATATAGATATAGATGGATAGATAGAAGGGAAGGAGGGAGGGAGATATATAGATATAGATGGATAGATAGAAGGGAAGGAGGGACGGAGATATATAGATATAGATGGATAGATAGAAGGGAAGGAGGGAGGGAGATATATAGATATAGATGGGTAGATAGAAGGGAAGGAGGGAGGGAGATATATAGATATAGATGGATAGATAGAAGGGAAGGAGGGACGGAGATATATAGATATAGATGGATAGATAGAAGGGAAGGAGGGAGGGAGATATATAGATATAGATGGATAGATAGAAGGGAAGGAGGGAGGGAGATATATAGATATAGATGGATAGATAGAAGGGAAGGAGGGAGGGAGATATATAGATATAGATGGATAGATGGAAAGAAAGGAGGGAGGGAGATATATAGATATAGATGGATAGATAGAAGGGAAGGAGGGCGGGAGATATATAGATATAGATGAATAGATAGAAGGGAAGGAGGGAGGGAGATATATAGATATAGATGGATAGATAGAAGGGAAGGAGGGAGGGAGATATATAGATGTAGATGGATAGATAGAAGGGAAGGAGGGAGGGAGATATATAGATATAGATGGATAGATGGAAGGGAAGGAGGGAGGGAGATATATAGATATAGATGGATAGATAGAAGGGAAGGAGGGCGGGAGATATATAGATATAGATGGATAGATAGAAGGGAAGGAGGGAGGGAGATATATAGATACAGATGGATAGATAGAAGGGAAGGAGGGAGGGAGATATATAGATATAGATGGATCGATAGAAGGGAAGGAGGGAGGGAGATATATAGATGGATAGGTAGAAGGGAAGGAGGGAGGGAGATATATAGATATAGATGGATAGATAGAAAGGAAGGAGAGAGGGAGATATATAGATATAGATGGATAGATAGAAGGGAAGGAGAGAGGGAGATATATAGATATAGATGGATAGATAAAAGGGAAGGAGGGAGGGAGATATATAGATATGGATGGATAGATAAAAGGGAAGGAGGGAGGGAGATATATAGATATAGATGGATAGATAGAAGGGAAGGAGGGAGGGAGATATATAGATATAGATGGATATATAGAAGGGAAGGAAGGAGGGAGATATATAGATATAGATGGATAGATAGAAGGGAAGGAGGGAGGGAGATATATAGATATAGACGGATAGATAAAAGGGAAGGAAGGAGGAGATATATAGATATAGATGGATAGATAGGCGGACCTCCAAACGACACAGACCTCTGGGTTCACACAGCAATACACAACAGCCGAGGACCGAGCCGAGTCCGTCACTTGCTGGGCCATTGGGCGAGCCTACACCTATACCAGGTCACTGCTGCCCCCGCCGTAAACTATGTCCATACTCCGCAAACCAGCCACCTGCATCTACCGGTCGCGGTTAGACGCGTCCACCTCTGTCACACAACCACCTCTCCAAACCGACTGGCGTGTCCATGCCCTTGTCAGTCACGGGCCGGCCCGGTAGCTCAGTGGCAAGAGCGCTCGCATTGAGTGATCTGGTCACCTGAGAGCCTAACGGCACGTGGATCGATGGTTCGAGCCCCGCTGTGGCCATATCTGTGTGGTCTCGGAGTAAAGATCCCATGTCTTTCTTCGTAAAGAGTAGGGGGTTGCACCCGGGGACATGGCTCAACTCTCCCTTCCTTCTGCCATTGACGCGATATGACTAAAAGTGGTTAAAGCGTCCTGAATAACCAACCAACCAACCATGCCCTGGTCTTATTAGGAGAAGCCGCACGTTATCCCCCCCCCGTCGCCCCCCCCCCCACGGCTCCCCCTGCGACGCTCCAACTTTCTTGCTATTATCCAAGCACGATTCTCGGACTGCTTTTTTCCATAAGTGCGCAAAGGTGGCTAAAACCACAGTCTAGCCATTCATCGGCGTTGCTGACAAATTCAGAAGCCTCGGTCGCATAATTTTCCCCAACCACCCACCCACGGACCCATCCTCTCATTATCCTGCCATCCCCGACCATCGGCACACCCATCCGTTTCCACCCACCCACCCAGCCTCCCAGTCCCTGGCCCAACTCCCACCCCGGCCACCCATCCGAGATGTCAGCAGCTCACCGCTGCATTAAAGGCCACAACATCTACGCCAAAAGTAAAAGAACTACGGTAAAATCTTGCGAGCTAAGTGTATTAAACGTGTTTTGCGTTACCGTAATACTCTGTCGGGCATTTCCCGTGAGCTCCGGCGGCAAGAAGCTCCCGGTGGAACATGTGTAAGAACGTGGTTTAATTAACCCATGTTTCCACGACAGGTTTCTTTACCATAGGAATGCCATTGGCAGCTCTTCCCCTGCTGCGCCCCCACCTCCCTATCTCCGCGGACACGGTTGTTGATACCACTAAGGAGGAGTTTTTTTTTTAGTTTTATGTGCCGTTCCAAGGCGGGAAGGCTAAGTTGTTTGGGCTCTCCGGTGACACCGCAGTTTGCTGATATGGCTTCTTAGAGGCGCGGACTGCTGTTCATGAATGGGAAGGCACCAATGTGACATATACCCCAGCGTTTCCCTTCGTTCTTCAGTCTCATTTTAGGGATATTTATAATACAACTTCATGTTATTTGATTGATCAACATATTTAGTTGCGGGTAAATGACCTGCAGAGACCAAATTAATTGTATTTGTCACTCGTGTAACCATATTTGTATGCGGTCTGCTGGAGAAACGGAAGTGGTGGCATAACAAAATTGAGTACTTTTACCCGGCTCCGTAATGTGCGTTGTCAGGGACAACACGCACGGGGACTGGACAGTAGGACCAGGGTTGTCACGTGGTCACTCCGTCAGACGCTGTTGACAGAGGCACGCGACAAGCAAGGATCGTGTTTGACTGATGGAAGCCGCTTAGAAGGCGATATCATTCCTGCATCGGGGACTGAACGTGGCCGTCAGCGTCTCTAACCATTGACCTGGGCGTGACTCAACAAATGTCAGTCGTCTATTATCGCCCATGTCCAGGTCCAGGTTGCTACTACTATGGGGCTTCAGTTTGCCTTTTCTGTCTTGGTATTTGCTGTTTATCGCTTTCTCTTTATCGTTTGTCTCTAATTCTTTCTCTCATTCTCTTCATCAGTTTATCTATCCATCTCAAACATTCTCTGTTGCCACCCCTGTTTTCATGATACTTCTGTATTTGTCACACCCACGGTCGTAGTTCGGGGTTTATTCTTGCCGTGGTACTTGGATAATCCATATTCATCTGCCTATATCATGCTGCAGCAAACTTTGTTATTCTAATTACGTCACACGGTTATTTCCCTCGTTGTGGCATCAAGGCATTCGACCATGGACCTATAAGATATCAAACCATCCGGCCATCCAGTCAGCAACAATATAAGATATCAAACCACCCAGCCATCAACCTATAAGATATCAAACCACCAAGCCATCAACCTATAAGATATCAAACCAGCCGGCCATTCAGTCATCAACCTATAAGATATCAAACCATCCGGCCATCCAGTCAGCAACAATATAAGATATCAAACCACACAGCCATCAACCTATAAGATATCAAACCACCAAGCCATCAACCTATAAGATATCAAACCAGCCGGCCATTCAGTCATCAACCTATAAGATATCAAACCATCCGGCCATCCAGTCAGCAACAATATAAGATATCAAACCACACAGCCATCAACCTATAAGATATCAAACCACCAAGCCATCAACCTATAAGATATCAAACCAGCCGGCCATTCAGTCATCAACCTATAAGATATCAAACCATCCGGCCATTCAGTCAGCAACCTATATGATATCACACCATCCAGCCATCAACCTATGAGATATCAAACCACCCAGCCATCAACCTATTAGATGCCGAACCACCCAGCCATTCAGTCATCAACCTATAAGATATCAAACCACCCAGCCATCAACTTATAAAATATCAAACCATCCAGCCATCAACCAATATGATATCAAACCACCCAGCTATCAACCTATAAGATATCAAAGCATCCCGCCATCAACCTACAAGCCATCGAACCATGCAGCTATCAACTTATAAAGTATCAAACCACACAGCCATCAACCTATAAGATATCAAACCACCAAGCCATCAACCTATAAGATATCAAACCATCCAGCCATCAACCTATAAGATATCAAACCATCCGGCCATTCAGTCATCAACCTATAAGATATCAAACCATCCGGCCATTCAGTCAGCAACCTATATGATATCACACCATCCAGCCATCAACCTATGAGATATCAAACCACCCAGCCATTCAGTCATCAACCTATAAGATGTCACACCAACCAGCCATCAACCTATAGGATATCAAACCATCCAGCCATCAACCTATGAGATATCAAACCACCCAGCCATTCAGTCATCAACCTATAAGATATCAAACCATGCAGCCATCAACCTATAGGATATCAAACCATCCAACCATCAACCTATGAGATGTCTTAAGATAATATTGATAGAACCTTTGTCGTTATGGAATAGGTTAGTCACGTGATACTTGTTTCGACGTGGATAATGGCAGAAGAAGAACAACAAAAATAATTGTGAAAATCCTGTGATAATCAAATGACAATCCCGATGAAAATCAAGTGATAATCCTAGTGATAAACAAGTGATAATCCTGGTGTCACTCATTACTGGACAGGTGGTGCACACCTCAGACAGGTGCAATAAGGCTTCAGCGCAGATTAGTACCATGTTATCTATAAGTGCATTTTGCCGTTAAATGAGGGTCGTTTATATCTGGACTCGTCTCCAGGGCTGTCCGATCAGGCCTATTACATGGTTTACCTGTCGAACATTGCCCCGTGGGCAGTATGTCGCTGCTCAGCAACGCAGGGCGAGGGAGAAGGAGGGGTAGGGGGGAGGGCGGAGAAAATAGAGAGTAAAAGAGAGAGTGAGAGGTGGGGGGTGGGGGGGGTGCTGGCTCAGGGCGGTTGGACAAAAAGGAGAGAGAGGGCAGAGAAATGGTAGAGAGAAACACCGGGAGAGTGGGAGCGAAAGCGAAAAAATGCAATGGTGAAGTGAACGGGAATAGTTTTCCCAGAAGTCGCTGCGCGACATGCCTCTGCGTTGTCAAGGTCACGCTCCCGGAAGTGCCTTGTATACCGGCTTATGCCGCTTTTTCATTGTCAGAAGGTGACTCGGACAGGCTGGACGATAACGAGGCTGGTTTGCGGGCCCGCCATGCACGGTAGCCCTCCCACGGCCCGTGCTGATCATCCTTGTTATGACACGCGGGGTCTCCGGCTCCACAGTGGGCGATAATTGGCGTATGGCCGTGTGACCACTTGACAGAGTACGGGCGGGTCAGAGGTCTGCTTGCAAGAAACACGCACCGTCCACCGTGACAGATACGCCGAGTCGCCAACAGGTCATCTCGGGCACTTCATGTCAAGGTTCAGGAGTGAGAGTTATTCTCGTAGTTGGGGGTCAAACCAGGTGTGGTGGTTAGCGCACTAGACCGCAAACCAGTAGGGTATAGGTTCCAAAGCCGAGTCGCCAACAGGTCATCTCGGGCACTTCATGTCAAGGTTCATGAGTGAGAGTTATTCTCGTAGTTGGGAGTCAGACCAGGTGTGGTGGTTAGCGCACTAGACCGCAAACCAAGACGGTATAGGTTCGAATCAGGACCAGAGCATTTAATCTTGCAAATGTACCGTCCGTTCATCCATGCATCGTTCCTTGGGGGTTTCTTTCACCAGTTTAGCCCTTGTGGGCACAAACTATTAAGACAATGAGGTACTGAGTGGATTATTATTTTAAGTTGTTTTTAATATCCCAACAGATAATTGGGGGCAGCAGCTCACACAACATACTTTTTCACTAATATAGCGAATATTAATCGATTTTTGAAAGTTGTACTAAACATATTGTTTGCTATTGTTGGTACACAGACTGCTCATTCAGGAAATGTACTCATATAAATCGTTTTAAATCTATTAAATTCAAGTGATTTATGTAGGTCATTATTGCATACAAACTTAACTTGTGCGCAATAGTAACCAGGTTGGCCACTGTGTCGTCAGGTGTCTTCAGAAAGAAGGGGGGTCAAATTGTATATGTGCATTCATGCAATAAGGAATACTTATATATGTTTTCCAAAATGCAAATGTTTCTCAAGCAAAACCCATATTGTATGAGCAGCTTTAACACGCTCCAAGGGGCCTGTGAAACTGGCTAAGAACACCATTTTTGGTTAATCCCGCAGTGCGTGTCCAGAGAGTGCCACTTGCCAACAGGTCTACAACAGGGTCAGGGCTTCTAGTGAAATCTCACGATTCTGTCCCAGGGACTGCTATTCGGGGGCACCCTGGGAAGGCACTAGGGGAATCCAGGTAGACTGGGGAGTGAGACCGGGGCGTACGGGGCGGGTGGGGGGGGGGGGGGGGGCGGGGGATCGCAACAGGTGAAAGCTGTCAATCGTTTGTTTTTCTGGTCCATCTTCGATGTTTGAGATCGCGACCTGTATGATGGTATCGTATAGTATGAGTAAGCAATACGTGAACTTTGCCGAATCAACCGAGTTTGCCACTTCCAACATTAGTAACCGTACGTTTTCATGGATATTTATTCTGTTAAAATGACACATACAATTTTGTGACTTACGATTATAGCAACAGGATTACAACAACCTACCTTTCATGCAATTTGTTTGACTGCTCTTCTATTAAATGGATATATTTCTCTTTGAGAATATTATACCGCAAGACTACCGTACTGCGCATGGTGTAATAGTGAGTTAATTTAAGAGGCGGTGTGATCCATGGCGGGACTGCAATGGTCGTAAACGATACAACTAGCATGTCGGATCCATTTCAGAAATATTACTTTGGGTTTCGTATTACAGTTGTTACAAAGCGAAGTTGACACGAAGTTGTGTCCTCAAAAGAGAGATTAACATATGTTATGTAAATTTTTACCCCATTTCTCTTTCTATTTTGTGGCCAATTAAAAAATTCTATTCTAGGACCAAAGGCAAATGAAAAGTGCCAAGGTCTAATTTTATATTGCAAACATTAATTTGAAAATATTGCCCAGAAGCAAATTTTACGAACAAAAACTATAGGCAATATATGTAAAAAAGACAAACTTAGGGCGACCAGCTACTTGTTTTTCGCTATACTTGTTAATAATTTATTATTAAAGTTGTCTTTCCCGTTTTTCTCACAATACAGAAGGACTACATTCTACAAACGCTCAGATTATCGGCGATGACACCAGTTTCTATGGGTTCTCATAGCCGCTCCACGGGGTGTGGGACACCCTGCACGCTATCGTTACCCTATGGACCCCCACTGGCCTACCTGCTCCTCACCACAGCGCTATTAACTGCCAGCTGCGGCTCACTGAGCCAGGCACACGCGCTGCCCATCGATGCGCAAGAATACTATAACGGACTACTTGACGAGCCTGATTACATCCCAAACTCGTATCCCTCCGCGCCGCGCGCGCACGGGGCGGCGGACGAGGACGACGCGGCCTCCTATGAGATGACGTCATATCTCGGGCGGCTGGTCCAAGCCATTCTGGAGACCGACGCTGAGGGGACGGCGGAGGGGTACAAGTTCGACCCCTACTCACAGCGCAGTGATATCAGGGCCAAGCGACCCGGTGGGTATAGTATCAGCGGAGACTCAACATTGAGAACATGGGTTTAAATTGTGATAATAAATGTGAAATAAGTTAACTTTAATGGTAATGAATATAATGAATAGGGTGCAATGATGTCGGGTGCAGGACTAGGGGTTTGGGGAGGAGGAAGGGAGGAGGAGATTTGTCCCCCAATTTTATTCGGAAGAAAGTAGCCGACGCATCTCCCGACATCAGTTGTCATTTGGCTTTCGAAGGGTCCGACAGGGACGTCACCTCTTGTATAATGTAATGCTTATTTTAACTGTATTTTAACTCGACACCAGGTCAACGCGTCCTACTTATAGCCAACCAACGATATCATGTCTCACAAATCTTGTATAGCATACTCACCCCATATATAGCGTCAAATCAATGTGGAACCGGTGGGTGAACGGGAGCCAGCCTTTCACATAGCACTTCGGGGCGCCCTTGACCGTGGACAGACAAACATCCGCTTGCCACCAGGCGGCATGTTTACACGTGGGAACCCGGCAGTTTCTGACACCGTTACCCGGCTGCCACGTCCGTTTACGTCACAGGAAGTGTCACGTGTCCAATATTGATCTCTGCCGCTCTTGGATCTGCTGTTACGCGACGCTACTATGTCACGTGACATGACCGCGTAAAGTCAACTAAGATTATAATATGCATAATTCATCGGATCTATACGGTTAAAATCCGCCATATGTTAAATGACAGCGTGGAAAGTAAGGTCTAGTCAGTGTGAGATGATGTGAACAGTAGGCGGCAAAGTATCAGCACATGCCAATATCCACAAGCTATGGAGACAGGTGGTAGTTTGGCAAGCGAGGGGAATGGATCAGTCGGAATGCATTAATACAGCACGGAGAAAGGCGATAGCTTGGGAAGCGAGGGGAATGGATCAGTCGGAATGTATTAAAACATGACATGGAGACAGGTGATAGCTTGGGAAGCGAGAGAATGGATCAGTCGGAATGTATTAAGACAGCACGGAAACAGGTTATAGCTTGGGAAGCGAGGGGACTGGATCAGTCGGAATGTATTAAAACATGGCATGGAGACAGATGATAGCTTGGGATGCGAGGGGAATGGATCAGTCGGAATGTATTAAAACATGGCATGGGGAGAGATGATATCTTGGGAAGCGAGGGGAATGGATCAGTCGGAATGTATTAAAACATGGCATGGAGACAGGTGATAGCTTGGGAAGCGAGGGGAATGGATCAGTCGGAATGTATTAAAACATGGCATGGAGACATGTGATAGCTTGGGAAGCGAGGGGAATGGATCAGTCGGAATGTATTAAGACAGCACGGGGACAGGTTATAGCTTGGGAAGCGAGGGGAATGGATCAGTCGGAATGTATTAAAACATGACATGGAGACAGGTGATAGCTTGGGAAGCGAGGGGAATGGATCAGTCGGAATGTATTAAAGCATGGCATGGAGACAGGTGATAGCTTGGGAAGCGAGGGGAATGGATCAGTCGGAATGTATTAAGACAGCACGGGGACTGGTTATAGCTTGGGAAGCGAGGGGAATGGATCAGTCGGAATGTATTAAAACATGACATGGAGACAGGTGATAGCTTGGGAAGCGAGGGGAATGGATCAGTCGGAATGTATTAAAACATGGCATGGAGACAGGTGATAGCTTGGGAAGCGAGGGGAATGGATCAGTCGGAATGTATTAAAACATGGCATGGAGACAGGTGATAGCTTGGGAAGCGAGGGGAATGGATCAGTCGGAATGTATTAAAACATGACATGGAGACAGGTTATAGCTTGGGAAGCGAGGGGAATGGATCAGTCGGAATGTATTAAAACATGGCATGGAGACAGGTGATAGCTTGGGAAGCGAGGGGAATGAATCAGTCGGAATGTATTAAGACATGGCATGGAGACAGGTGATAGCTTGGGAAGCGAGGGGAATGGATCAGTCGGAATGTATTAAAGCATGGCATGGAGACATGTGATAGCTTGGGAAGCGAGGGGAATGGATCAGTCGGAATGTATTAAGACAGCACGGGGACTGGTTATAGCTTGGGAAGCGAGGGGAATGGATCAGTCGGAATGTATTAAAGCATGGCATGGAGACAGGTGATAGCTTGGGAAGCGAGGGGAATGGATCAGTCGGAATGTATTAAGACAGCACGGAAACAGGTTATAGCTTGGGAAGCGAGGGGAATGGATCAGTCGGAATGTATTAAAACATGGCATGGAGACAGGTGATAGCTTGGGAAGCGAGGGGAATGGATCAGTCGGAATGTATTAAAGCATGGCATGGAGACAGGTGATAGCTTGGGAAGCGAGGGGAATGGATCAGTCGGAATGTATTAAAACATGACATGGAGACAGGTTATAGCTTGGGAAGCGAGGGGAATGGATCAGTCGGAATGTATTAAAACATGGCATGGAGACAGGTGATAGCTTGGGAAGCGAGGGGAATGGATCAGTCGGAATGTATTAAGACAGCACGGGGACTGGTTATAGCTTGGGAAGCGAGGGGAATGGATCAGTCGGAATGTATTAAAACATGGCATGGAGACATGTGATAGCTTGGGAAGCGAGGGGAATGGATCAGTCGGAATGTATTAAGACAGCACGGGGACAGGTTATAGCTTGGGAAGCGAGGGGAATGGATCAGTCGGAATGTATTAAAACATGGCATGGAGACAGGTGATAGCTTGGGAAGCGAGGGGAATGGATCAGTCGGAATGTATTAAAACATGGCATGGAGACAGGTGATAGCTTGGGAAGCGAGGGGAATGGATCAGTCGGAATGTATTAAAACATGGCATGGAGACAGGTGATAGCTTGGGAAGCGAGGGGAATGGATCAGTCGGAATGTATTAAAACATGGCATGGAGACAGGTGATAGCTTGGGAAGCGAGGGGACTGGATCAGTCGGAATGTATTAAAGCATGGCATGGAGACAGGTGATAGCTTGGGAAGCGAGGGAAATGGATCAGTCGGAATGTACTAAAACATGGCATGGAGACAGGTGATAGCTTGGGAAGCGAGTGGAATGGATCAGTCGGAATGTATCAAAACAAGCTATGGAGACAGGTGGTAGTTTGGCAAGCGATGGTACTGGATCAGTCGGAATGCATTAAAACATGACATGGAGACAGGTGATAGCTTGAGAAGCGAGGGGAATGGATCAGTCGGAATGTACTAAAACATGGCATGGAGACAGGTGATAGCTTGGGAAGCGGGGGGAATGGATCAGTCGGAATGTATCAAAACAAGCTATGGAGACAAGTGGTAGTTTGGCAAGCGAGGGGACTGGATCAGTCGGAATGTATTAAAACATGACATGGAGACAGGTGATAGCTTGAGAAGCGAGGGGAAGGGATCAGTCGGAATGTATTAAAACATGGCATGGAGACAGGTGATAGCTTGGGAAGCGAGGGAACTGGATCAGTCGGAATGTATTAAAGCATAGCATGGAGACAGGTGATAGCTTGGGAAGCGAGGGGAATGGATCAGTCGGAATGTATTAAAACATGACATGGAGACAGGTGATAGCTTGAGAAGCGAGGGGAATGGATCAGTCGGAATGTATTAAAACATGGCATGGAGACAGGTGATAGCTTGGAAAGCGAGGGGAATGGATCAGTCGGAATGTATTAAAACATGGCATGGAGACAGGTGATAGCTTGGGAAGCGAGGGGAATGGATCAGCCGGAATGTACTAAAACATGACATGGAGACAGGTGACATCTTGGGAAGCGAGGGGACTGGATCAGTCGGAATGTATTAAAACATGGCATGGAGACAGGTTATAGCTTGGGAAGCGAGGGGAATGGATCAGTCGGAATGTATTAAAACATGGCATGGAGACAGGTTATAGCTTGGGAAGCGAGGGAAATGGATCAGTCGGAATGTATTAAAACATGGCATGGAGACAGGTGATAGCTTGGGAAGCGAGGGGACTGGATCAGTCGGAATGTATTAAAACATGGCATGGAGACAGGTGATAGCTTGGGAAGCGATGGTACTGGATCAGTCGGAATGTATTAAAACATGGCATGGAGACAGGTGATAGCTTGGGAAGCGAGGGGACTGAATCAGTCGGAATGTATTAAAACCTGGCATGGAGACAGGTGATAGCTTGGGAAGCGAGGGGAATGGATCAGTCGGAATGTATTAAAACATGGCATGGAGACAGGTGATAGCTTGGAAAGCGAGGAGACTGGATCAGTCAGAATGTATTACAACGTGGTATGGAGACAGGTGATAGCTTGGGAAGCGAGGGGAATGGATCAGTCGGAATGTATTAAAACATGGCATGGAGACAGGTGATAGCTTGGGAAGCGAGGGGAATGGATCAGTCGGAATGTATTAAAGCATAGCATGGAGACAGGTGATAGCTTGGAAAGCGAGGGGAATGGATCAGTCGGAATGTATTAAAACATGGCATGGAGACAGGTGATAGCTTGGGAAGCGAGGGGAATGGATCAGCCGGAATGTACTAAAACATGACATGGAGACAGGTGACATCTTGGGAAGCGAGGGGACTGGATCAGTCGGAATGTATTAAAACATGGCATGGAGACAGGTGATAGCTTGGGAAGCGAGGGGAATGGATCAGTCGGAATGTATTAAAACATGGCATGGAGACAGGTGATAGCTTGGGAAGCGAGGGGAATGGATCAGTCGGAATGTATTAAAACATGGCATGGAGACAGGTTATAGCTTGGGAAGCGAGGGAAATGGATCAGTCGGAATGTATTAAAACATGGCATGGAGACAGGTGATAGCTTGGGAAGCGAGGGGAATGGATCAGTCGGAATGTATTAAAACATGGCATGGAGACAGGTGATAGCTTGGGAAGCGATGGTACTGGATCAGTCGGAATGTATTAAAACCTGGCATGGAGACAGGTGATAGCTTGGAAAGCGAGGAGACTGGATCAGTCAGAATGTATTATAACGTGGTATGGAGACAGGTGATAGCTTGGGAAACGAGGGGAATTGATCAGTCGGAATGTATTACAACATGGTATGGAGACAGGTGATAGCTTGGGAAGCGAGGGGAATGGATCAGTCGGAACGTACTAAAACATGGCATGGAGACAGGTGATAGCTTGGGAAGCGAGGGAACTGGATCAGTCGGAATGTATTAAAACATGGCATGGAGACAGGTGATAGCTTGGGAAGCGAGGGGACTGGATCAGTCGGAATGTATTAAAACATGGCATGGAGACAGGTGATAGCTTGGGAAGCGATGGTACTGGATCAGTCGGAATGTATTAAAACATGGCATGGAGACAGGTGATAGCTTGGGAAGCGAGGGGACTGAATCAGTCGGAATGTATTAAAACCTGGCATGGAGACAGGTGATAGCTTGGAAAGCGAGGAGACTGGATCAGTCAGAATGTATTACAACGTGGTATGGAGACAGGTGATAGCTTGGGAAGCGAGGGGAATGGATCAGTCGGAATGTATTAAAACATGGCATGGAGACAGGTGATAGCTTGGGAAGCGAGGGGAATGGATCAGTCGGAATGTATTAAAGCATAGCATGGAGACAGGTGATAGCTTGGAAAGCGAGGGGAATGGATCAGTCGGAATGTATTAAAACATGGCATGGAGACAGGCGATAGCTTGGGAAGCGAGGGGAATGGATCAGCCGGAATGTACTAAAACATGACATGGAGACAGGTGACATCTTGGGAAGCGAGGGGACTGGATCAGTCGGAATGTATTAAAACATGGCATGGAGACAGGTGATAGCTTGGGAAGCGAGGGGAATGGATCAGTCGGAATGTATTAAAACATGGCATGGAGACAGGTGATAGCTTGGGAAGCGATGGTACTGGATCAGTCGGAATGTATTAAAACCTGGCATGGAGACAGGTGATAGCTTGGAAAGCGAGGAGACTGGATCAGTCAGAATGTATTACAACGTGGTATGGAGACAGGTGATAGCTTGGGAAGCGAGGGGAATTGATCAGTCGGAATGTATTACAACATGGTATGGAGACAGGTGATAGCTTGGGAAGCGAGGGGAATGGATCAGTCGGAATGTACTAAAACATGGCATGGAGACAGGTGATAGCTTGGGAAGCGATGGTACTGGATCAGTCGGAATGTATTAAAACCTGGCATGGAGACAGGTGATAGCTTGGAAAGCGAGGAGACTGGATCAGTCAGAATGTATTACAACGTGGTATGGAGACAGGTGATAGCTTGGGAAGCGAGGGGAATTGATCAGTCGGAATGTATTACAACATGGTATGGAGACAGGTGATAGCTTGGGAAGCGAGGGGAATGGATCAGTCGGAATGTATTAAAACCTGGCATGGAGACAGGTGATAGCTTGGAAAGCGAGGAGACTGGATCAGTCAGAATGTATTACAACGTGGTATGGAGACAGGTGATAGCTTGGGAAGCGAGGGGAATTGATCAGTCGGAATGTATTACAACATGGTATGGAGACAGGTGATAGCTTGGGAAGCGAGGGGAATGGATCAGTCGAAATGTACTAAAACATGGCATGGAGACAGGTGATAGCTTGGGAAGCGAGGGGACTGGATCAGTCGGAATGTATTAAAACATGGCATGGAGACAGGTGATAGCTTGGGAAGCGATGGTACTGGATCAGTCGGAATGTATTAAAACATGGCATGGAGACAGGTGATAGCTTGGGAAGCGAGGGGACTGAATCAGTCGGAATGTATTAAAACCTGGCATGGAGACAGGTGATAGCTTGGGAAGCGAGGGGAATGGATCAGTCGGAATGTATTAAAACATGGCATGGAGACAGGTGATAGCTTGGAAAGCGAGGAGACTGGATCAGTCAGAATGTATTACAACGTGGTATGGAGACAGGTGATAGCTTGGGAAGCGAGGGGAATGGATCAGTCGGAATGTATTAAAACATGGCATGGAGACAGGTGATAGCTTGGGAAGCGAGGGGAATGGATCAGTCGGAATGTATTAAAGCATAGCATGGAGACAGGTGATAGCTTGGAAAGCGAGGGGAATGGATCAGTCGGAATGTATTAAAACATGGCATGGAGACAGGTGATAGCTTGGGAAGCGAGGGGAATGGATCAGCCGGAATGTACTAAAACATGACATGGAGACAGGTGACATCTTGGGAAGCGAGGGGACTGGATCAGTCGGAATGTATTAAAACATGGCATGGAGACAGGTGATAGCTTGGGAAGCGAGGGGAATGGATCAGTCGGAATGTATTAAAACATGGCATGGAGACAGGTGATAGCTTGGGAAGCGAGGGGAATGGATCAGTCGGAATGTATTAAAACATGGCATGGAGACAGGTTATAGCTTGGGAAGCGAGGGAAATGGATCAGTCGGAATGTATCAAAACATGGCATGGAGACAGGTGATAGCTTGGGAAGCGAGGGGAATGGATCAGTCGGAATGTATTAAAACATGGCATGGAGACAGGTGATAGCTTGGGAAGCGATGGTACTGGATCAGTCGGAATGTATTAAAACCTGGCATGGAGACAGGTGATAGCTTGGAAAGCGAGGAGACTGGATCAGTCAGAATGTATTATAACGTGGTATGGAGACAGGTGATAGCTTGGGAAACGAGGGGAATTGATCAGTCGGAATGTATTACAACATGGTATGGAGACAGGTGATAGCTTGGGAAGCGAGGGGAATGGATCAGTCGGAACGTACTAAAACATGGCATGGAGACAGGTGATAGCTTGGGAAGCGAGGGAACTGGATCAGTCGGAATGTATTAAAACATGGCATGGAGACAGGTGATAGCTTGGGAAGCGAGGGGACTGGATCAGTCGGAATGTATTAAAACATGGCATGGAGACAGGTGATAGCTTGGGAAGCGATGGTACTGGATCAGTCGGAATGTATTAAAACATGGCATGGAGACAGGTGATAGCTTGGGAAGCGAGGGGACTGAATCAGTCGGAATGTATTAAAACCTGGCATGGAGACAGGTGATAGCTTGGAAAGCGAGGAGACTGGATCAGTCAGAATGTATTACAACGTGGTATGGAGACAGGTGATAGCTTGGGAAGCGAGGGGAATGGATCAGTCGGAATGTATTAAAACATGGCATGGAGACAGGTGATAGCTTGGGAAGCGAGGGGAATGGATCAGTCGGAATGTATTAAAGCATAGCATGGAGACAGGTGATAGCTTGGAAAGCGAGGGGAATGGATCAGTCGGAATGTATTAAAACATGGCATGGAGACAGGTGATAGCTTGGGAAGCGAGGGGAATGGATCAGCCGGAATGTACTAAAACATGACATGGAGACAGGTGACATCTTGGGAAGCGAGGGGACTGGATCAGTCGGAATGTATTAAAACATGGCATGGAGACAGGTGATAGCTTGGGAAGCGAGGGGAATGGATCAGTCGGAATGTATTAAAACATGGCATGGAGACAGGTGATAGCTTGGGAAGCGATGGTACTGGATCAGTCGGAATGTATTAAAACCTGGCATGGAGACAGGTGATAGCTTGGAAAGCGAGGAGACTGGATCAGTCAGAATGTATTACAACGTGGTATGGAGACAGGTGATAGCTTGGGAAGCGAGGGGAATTGATCAGTCGGAATGTATTACAACATGGTATGGAGACAGGTGATAGCTTGGGAAGCGAGGGGAATGGATCAGTCGGAATGTACTAAAACATGGCATGGAGACAGGTGATAGCTTGGGAAGCGATGGTACTGGATCAGTCGGAATGTATTAAAACCTGGCATGGAGACAGGTGATAGCTTGGAAAGCGAGGAGACTGGATCAGTCAGAATGTATTACAACGTGGTATGGAGACAGGTGATAGCTTGGGAAGCGAGGGGAATTGATCAGTCGGAATGTATTACAACATGGTATGGAGACAGGTGATAGCTTGGGAAGCGAGGGGAATGGATCAGTCGGAATGTATTAAAACCTGGCATGGAGACAGGTGATAGCTTGGAAAGCGAGGAGACTGGATCAGTCAGAATGTATTACAACGTGGTATGGAGACAGGTGATAGCTTGGGAAGCGAGGGGAATTGATCAGTCGGAATGTATTACAACATGGTATGGAGACAGGTGATAGCTTGGGAAGCGAGGGGAATGGATCAGTCGGAATGTACTAAAACATGGCATGGAGACAGGTGATAGCTTGGGAAGCGAGGGAACTGGATCAGTCGGAATGTATTAAAGCATAGCATGGAGACAGGTGATAGCTTGGGAAGCGAGGGGAATGGATCAGCCGGAATGTACTAAAACATGACATGGAGACAGGTGACATCTTGGGAAGCGAGGGGACTGGATCAGTCGGAATGTATTAAATCATGGCATGGAGACAGGTGATAGCTTGGGAAGCGAGGCAATTGGATCAGTCGGTATGCATTACAACATGGTTTGAAGACAGGTGATAGCTTGGGAAGCGAGGCAATTGGATCAGTCGGAATGTATTACAACATGGTTTGAAGACAGGTGATAGCTTGGGAAGCGAGGGGAATCAAGTCGGAATAACTCACACACTGAAGCAAAATTAAACATATCATAAGGAAAAAAGTGATAAGCGCATGGAATAAATCGCTTTGAACAGGAAAGATCAGGAAATGCATCGAAATGTCGCCACTGGGACGGGTCGGTTGGAGGAGAGGAGGCCAGCAGAAGGGCGGGTAGGAGGACAATGTCCTCTTCCTTGTGCTGAAGCCACTTTTGCGCCCTTATGTCTCCTCCTGTCTCTCGCTGTCTCCCAGGTTGTGGGTCGCGGTGTGGTAAGGCGGGAAAGGGGCTAAAACAATGGGTCTTCATCAGCCTAATTGGATCTCGGCAGGTTGGTGACGCTTATCAAGGGGCGCTGCCTCCGTCGTGGCTGCCGTCTCGTTCAGGGCGGTCTGTACGGCGATGGAATGGAATGGACCGCCTGCCATAGCCGCCGCACACACTCGCCGCCAATCCCTCCTCTCACGTCGCTAACTCGGCCAATTTGTCCGACCGCAATTAGCGGTGTGCCCGGTTTTACTGAGCAGATCTGCCCAGCAAGGTCACTGACTGCAGGAGTGGATCCGCCTCCGCGGGCTGCCGGTTATTATTCGAGAATGAGCGACGAATACTAGAACCAGGCTTTGTGTTTGTCCTGTTTCTTCGCTTTGTCACTTCCAAGGTTCGCTGGGACGGCGTAAATGGTGCAATCTTTGTCATCGTTGGCTAATGAGAACACAAAAAATGGCGCTCACTTCGCAGCGGGACTTAATCAGGATGGTATGTGATATTGGCTTATATTATCGCCCAATGAGAGCATACTATGCGAGATCCGCTGTCGGCCCTGTAGGAGAATTGCCCCTGGCCTGTCGTAGGTAGCACAGATACCACGGAAATATCACTTCGGAAACTTAGGATTTCTTATTGTAGTCTTGACGAATCTGGTAAAGTGCTTGCTTTTTCCTTCAGGCTATTCAAAATGGCGGCACGAGCCAATCAAATTCATCAGTGAATTGGGACTGGGGGTCTTTCCTGCACTCATGGACAGACCTGGAAGCAGAAATGCTGTGTAGTCTATGTTACCCACCGAACTAGGGTTTTGGGGTCGAGGCCTGGGGGCTTGTCACCGGCCAATTCTAGTACATTTTATGCGACCGGTTGATTCCTAAATTACTAGCCGCCCGGCTTGCTCCGCTCCGCACGGCCCACCGCATACATGGTGACCATGCGGGATAAGCGATAAGCACCCAGCGACATTGTTGACACAACCAAGACGGCTGACGTCTATGCAGCGGGTGCGATTTTGGTAACACGATGTCAACAGGATATGATATCGCCTTATATGGCGGCCATGTTGTCCTTGTTGTTGTCCCATATTATCGCCTCCTCCCCCTTAAGATGAGTGCGATGGCATCAAGAGCAGCTCAGAGTTCTTAATGAGGCCTTCGCCATCATACCCAGCCCCCCATCTCCTGCCACCCACCCACCTTAACGATGCCACGACCGGGCTAAGACACTCACAACTGCAATATAAAGTGGCAATATAATATCTGTATATTAATGGCCTAAATGCTGTAGGCTAGTTGCCATGGCGACGGTGGCGGGATTCGTGTCAGATTAGCCCACAGTGTGTCTCGGCCTCTTGTCAAACCGACCCCTCCCGCCCGACCCCCCTACCCCACCCTGTCTCGACGACCTCTTCTCCCCACGCCCCCCACCCTGTCTCGACAACCATTTCTCCCAACGCCCCCCACCCCGTTTCGACAAACCCTGCCCAATTCAGCGTGTGTCACAGTTCTATTGGAATTGCTGGGATGGCAGTAGCACACAAAACTCCAAGACTCCTTCCCTCTTCACCCCCCCCCCAGCCCCCCAGGCCCCCCCCCCACTCATTTCCTTGAGTGGCTTTATCTCGTCACAGGCTCTGTCATATATAGGTAGGTCTCGACTCGACCTTCACGGGGCCCTGGCCCCTCGCTACCACCTACCTGCCGAGAATGAGATAACTATTATTGTACTCCGTCAAGGCGACCTTCACCGTGCTCGGGTGCTGTGATTACCGCCTAGTTTGCCGGACATCATAATGAGCGGGGCTAACTGGGGGGTGGGGGGGGCACCCTTAATGAGAACAACTTAACGAGGGGGAAACGTGGCCTCGTGATAGTAACTGGATGGCGGGGGTGGGTAGGTAAGTAGGGAGGGGAGGGGAGGGGAGGGGAGGGGAGAGGAGAGAAGTGAAGTGTATGGTAGGGTAGGGTAGGGGAAGAAAGGGTAGGGTAGGCTAGAGTAGGGCTGCTGGTGCGTGGGTAGTCTTGCCTGCAGGGCGAAAAATATGCTTTCATATATGCCAGCGAGGTGTGGGTGGAAGGGTTATTTGAGTGTTTCCTTCGACCGTCACTAGCACTGCCACACCCACGGTTAATCTCCATCCTGTCTTTCTTCCACCAACCACCCATCCACCCTCTCTCCCCATTTCTGCTATTTAAACTGTACCTGACCTTTAAAGCAACAAAACAGCAAGTCTTACCCACGCCTATTGTATTACACCTTCCGCCCCTCCGGCCTTCCCAAACCTTCAGTTTCGTATCCTGTTGCTTTCACCAAACAGCAATCGTTATGCAAGGGTTTCTCCAACCGGCCCGGGCGGCGCCACAAATTAGCTCTTCGCTTCTATCTGATTTCCAGTCTCTCCTAATGTACCGTAATGTACCTATGTTGGCTGCCTGGTTCGCGGTCTCATCGGTGTACCGTAATGGACATCTGTTGGCTGCCTGGTTCCCGGTCTCGCCTAGTGTACCGTAATTGGACCTCTGTTGGCTGCCTGGTTTCCGCTCTCCCAGTCTACCGTAATGGGCGTCTTTTGGTTGCCTGGTTCCCGTTCTCATTGGTTTACCGTAATGAACGTCTCTTGGCTGCCTGGTTCCTGGTCTCTCCTAGTGTACCGTAATAGACGTCTGTTGACTGCCTGGTTCCCGGTCTCATCGGTGTACCGTAATGGACGTCTAGTGGCTGCCTGGTTCCCGGTCTCTCCTAGTGTACCGTAATGGACCACTGTTGGCTGCCTGCTTCCCGGTCCCATTGGTTTACCGTAATGAACGTCTCTTGGCTGCCTGGTTCCTGGTCTCTCCTAGTGTACCGTAATAGACGTCTGTTGACTGCCTGGTTCCCGGTCTCATCGGTGTACCGTAATGGACGTCTAGTGGCTGCCTGGTTCCCGGTCTCTCCTAGTGTACCGTAATGGACCACTGTTGGCTGCCTGCTTCCCGGTCCCATTGGTTTACCGTAATGAACGTCTCTTGGCTGCCTGGTTCCTGGTCTCTCCTAGTGTACCGTAATAGACGTCTGTTGACTGCCTGGTTCCCGGTCTCATCGGTGTACCGTAATGGACGTCTAGTGGCTGCCTGGTTCCCGGTCTCTCCTAGTGTACCGTAATGGGCGTCTGTTGGTTGCCTGGTTCCCGGTCCCATTGGTTTACCGTAATGAGCTACTCTTGGCTGCCTGGTTCGTGGTCTCTCCCAGTGTACCGTAATGGGCGTCTGTTGGTTGCCTGGTTCCCGGTCCCATTGGTTTACCGTAATGAGCTACTCTTGGCTGCCTGGTTCGTGGTCTCTCCCAGTGTACCGTAATGGGCGTCTGTTGGTTGCCTGGTTCCCGGTCCCATTGGTGTACCGTAATGAGCTACTCTTGGTTGCCTGGTTCGTGGTCTCTCCTAGTGTACCGTAATGGGCGTCTGTTGGTTGCCTGGTTCCCAGTTTCTCTTGGTGCACCGTAATGGAGGCATGTTGGTTGCCTGGTTCCCGGTCTCTCTTGGTGCACCGTAATGGACGTCTGTTGGTTGCCTGGTCCCAGTCAATAGTAGCAATCTTCTCTCTGCCGTGTCACCGCAATTTATGTGATCTGCTGGTTCTAATCACTATGCTTGATTTAGAAAAAAAAATCTACAATGATAATAATACATAATAATCAATTATGAAACGTTGTTACAACGACTAATATTATCATAATGACAGTAATAAACATATAAACGACGCGCATGTTTGCGACGTTACTCTCAGAGGGAACTAGGCAGGTGCCGGTGTGTCACGTTTCCCGACTACTTCAATGAACCTGCAGATCTCTGGAAAATACCGGAAGAAGTAGCATGTAATGAGGGGTCGTTATCTCTTGGCGCCACCAGCATCCCGTGGCATGTACAACAGACCGGGTTATTCTACTTACTGACGCAGGCTGCGCCACCAAGGGGAGGCCATCGTGTTTACTTCTGACACCGCAATTAAACTGTGGATAATGTCACTGTTTTTCCCACAAGAAAAGATGCAGCAAAATACCGAATGGTCGATGAGGTCTTGGTATGAAAGGGGAAAAAACGAGACTGCAATCAAGCTTGTATTGCATTATCCACATAATTATCACTCGGTATACGATGCCACCGGCCCGGTGGGGATGGGGGTAAGGGGGGTGGAGTGGCGGGTGGGGGGGGGGGGTCACGGGTACGCCCCTCCCGAATGACTGGGATTTGGTTCCGCGATTAAGTTCTGATGGCGTAGTTCGTGGTCTAGCTCTAAGACTACAAGCTGGGCAGTCTCTTCACAGAACCGAGAGCTGGTAACTACCACATCACATTGAGAACCATGAGACGATTGAGGACGTTGACGATGAAGTCCATTGCTATATGATGGACATTTAAATATTAGAAAACAAAGATTGCACGCTTCTCCTGCATTAAAAATGATAGAAATGTCAAGTGCGCAATTGAAATGGTTGCGTTCAAAATAAATTGCATGGCTTTATCCCGGAAATGTGTGACAAACCCTCATACATTGTGCACAACCAACACGAGCGTCATAAGGCGCCCGATGACAGGATCAACGGCATTACAGCCAGAGTAAAACAACACGAGCGTCATAAGGCGCCCGATGACAGGATCAACGGCATTACAGCCAGAGTAAAACAACACGAGCGTCATAAGGCGCCCGATGACAGGATCAACGGCATTACAGCCAGAGTAAAACAACACGGGCGTCATAAGGCGCCCGATGACAGGATCAACGGCATTACAGCCAGAGTAAAATAACACGAGCGTCATAAGGCGCCCGATGACAGGATCAACGGCATTACAGCCAGAGTAAAACAACACGAGCGTCATAAGGCGCCCGATGACAGAATCAACGGCATTACAGCCAGAGTAAAACAACACGGGCGTCATAAGGCGCCCGATGACAGGATCAACGGCATTACAGCCAGAGTAAAACAACACGAGCGTCATAAGGCGCCCGATGACAGGATCAACGGCATTACAGCCAGAGTAAAACAACACGAGCGTCATAAGGCGCCCGATGACAGGATCAACGGCATTACAGCCAGAGTAAAACAACACGGGCGTCATAAGGCGCCCGATGACAGGATCAACGGCATTACAGCCAGAGTAAAATAACACGAGCGTCATAAGGCGCCCGATGACAGGATCAACGGCGTTACAGCCAGAGTAAAACAACACGAGCGTCATAAGGCGCCCGATGACAGGATCAACGGCATTACAGCCAGAGTAAAACAACACGGGCGTCATAAGGCGCCCGATGACAGTATCAACGGCATTACAGCCAGAGTAAAACAACACGAGCGTCATAAGGCGCCCAATGGCAGGATCAACGGCATTACAGCCAGAGTAAAACAACACGAGCGTCATAAGGCGCCCGATGACAGGATCAACGGCATTACAGCCAGAGTAAAACAACACGAGCGTCATAGGGGGCCCAATAGCAGGATCAACGGCATTACAGCCAGAGTAAAACAACAAGAGCGTCATAAGGCGCCCGATGACAGGATCAACGGCATTACAGCCAGAGTAAAACAACACGAGCGTCATAAGGCGCCCGATGACAGGATCAACGGCATTACAGCCAGAGTAAAACAACACGAGCGTCATAGGGGGCCCAATGGCAGGATCAACGGCATTACAGCCAGAGTAAAACAACACGAGCGTCATAAGGCGCCCGATGACAGGATCAACGGCATTACAGCCAGAGTAAAACAACACGGGCGTCATAAGGCGCCCGATGACAGGATCAACGGCATTACAGCCAGAGTAAAACAACACGGGCGTCATAGGGGGCCCAATGACAGGATCAACGGCATTACAGCCAGAGTAAAACAACACGAGCGTCATAAGGCGCCCGATGACAGGATCAACGGCATTACAGCCAGAGTAAAACAACACGAGCGTCATAAGGCGCCCGATGACAGGATCAACGGCATTACAGCCAGAGTAAAACAACACGAGCGTCATAGGGGGCCCAATGGCAGGATCAACTGTAGTACAGAGGTGACATGTAACATGATAACTTTTTAATAACTTTAAATACATATTATGATCAGATGCATATTTCATTTTCGCTCAAGACCATCTATATAAGGCTCGTTTATCATGAATTTGCAGGTGGCTTGCTCGGCTTAGACAACCTAGATTTTGCCGCCACGACACTAGACCG
Organism: Arenicola marina; assembly: GCA_964019135.1. NCBI lineage: Eukaryota > Metazoa > Annelida > Polychaeta > Arenicolidae > Arenicola > Arenicola marina. The sequence continues at coordinate 32,437,549 of OZ025261.1, forward strand.
CGCCAGGTTGAGAAGCAAAGTACCCATGGAGACTGACTGGGATTTGGCACGGACCATGACTCAACTCCGACCCACCCAGACGGTTCCCAATCCCGGGCACCTGTCGCTTTCCGTTACCCTGACTGATCTCCGTAGAATGCTGATTAATATGAATCATATGATCAAGGCGGGAAGGTGAAACGTGGACTCCCTAGGTGAATATAGCATTGTCATGGAAACCATGGAAGCGCGAAAATAACAAAAACATAGATAATGGATAATAACGCACAACCCGTTAAAGGTTTTGCATGGAACAGGTGTCCAATTATGTTACAGTGCGATGCTTACAATTATTATGCTCGACATGTAATTTCCACTGTAACGATGAAGTTTTATTGACCTGTAACATGCAGGCTTGTCTAGTGAGTCTTATGTTCACGTCCACAGGTAAGATATTAAGCATTAAGCCATTATATGAAAGTAAAATGTGTCATTACTACGGTATCATAAGCAGTTCAGTGTTCCCAAATCACATGCATTTATTCCGTTTCCAGATTTTGGAGCCTGGTACAGGTCTACGCCAGTATCGAAAAACCCGGTTGTACATTTCCTGTACAAATAGTTAACGTGTACAGATCTATTGGTCACTGTCACCTCTTAAACCACGGAGATAGTTGTCCTTTTAGAGCAAGCACGTGGTCGGTTGGCCAGGTAGTAAACAACGGTTAGAGACTCACTCGTCACGGATTCATTTTGCACAGTGCAGCATTCAGTGTTTGCCTTCCGGCAATTTACTGCTGGGTTACAGGCGCAAGGGTTAAAGACCGAAGGAATAAAGCGTTTCTGCTTCATGATAGTAACGCCTGCAAGAAGAAGGATGTTGCGGTAAAGACTGCCAGGAGCAGCAAATTGTGTCGCTGGATATTAAGATGGAGGGCATTCAAGAGACACCGGGAAGGCGCAGTACGAGTAGCAGCGTAATGCTACTAATATGAGGAAGTAGATTCAAACATCAGGCTTGGCAAGGGATGGAAACGTGGCTACGTTGTTGTGTTTTTAAATGCACTAGTGATTTGTGATTTTTCCTAGGTTAGCTCACGTATACTATTGCGATTCACTATACTATGACGTCACAATGGTGGGATGTGACCAATCAGATTAGACTTCTCCTTAATAGGGAGCGCATGGGCACTGATGCGGAACCAATAGTAGGTCCGCAGTGAATTTAGAACTGTTAAAAAAAAGTTCGAATTCGGCGAACAAAATCCCGAGGTATCCTCAATGTATCGGCTTCATAAGTAAAAGTTGCAACTGCTTCTTGGTTGGCTTTTTGATCTTTTTGACTGGACTGCCGGGCACATAGGTGAATTGTGGGACTGAGTATATTTCACGTTCAATAAATACAGTGGTGTATCTGCCTTTTATCGCCTTCTCTGGTTTAATCGGTGTTTAGAACCATTAATTAGACATAGGAACATGACCCACAAAACACGGTCTTTTAAAGTGAAAAGTGAAAAGTGGTATGCTGTGGTAGCCATATTCGTTGCCATGTATACTGACTGGCAATAATGCCTAACGGTTTCGAAAGTGTCAAACAGTGACAGCTTGCAGATCATCAATATTTGACGCTCGAAGACCACCAAACTCAATAATAATAATAATAATAATAATAAAACTCACTGAAACGTATCTCGCCTACCTCTAGATGTGAGCTTTGGTGGAGGCACATTTCCTGCAGCGCCCGCCAGTATTATACATATTGGGATTGAGTTTTGACAGAACAAGATAAGTTAACTTAATATGCTCGAATTAGACACACGGTAACTTGGAGACATTCGGTAATTCTGAGACAAAGAGACTAACATAAATTTGAGGGAGTCGGAATACCCCATCTGAATCGCGAATCCTGAAGAATTAAGGAGAGCAATATCGAATCTCCAAGATGAGGACCGTTCAAGACCGCTCGCGAAAAAACACCTTAAAAGTGAAATCGGGAAATCGACGAATTCACAGGCTGGATCGCGGTAAATAGGGAAGGGCCTAAGCGTGGAACCAGATAACGATCCCCCAAAATTGCCAACTGCTAATCGCAAATCTCCAAGAATTCCTGGATGCCAATCACGGAAATCGGAAAAGGCATTCCCTCCCCTCCTTAGATAAATACGGTTAATGAGACGTTTGGTATTCGGAGACAAAAGCTAACTTGGAGACCATCAAACTCAATTCGGAGACAAAATTCCGAAAAAGACCGATCCAGGCTGTCAATCATTCACTGACGCCACTGTTGCTTTTATTCAATGGTGTGGTGCAAAAAGGTCTTCCACGTGCGTTAGCTCAGACAAATTAGTCGGACAAACAAAGCAGCATGTCACTTAGTTGTCAGTTTCAGAGATCAGTACTTTTCATTGTACCTACCAGCTATGATTGTCAATTTCATATTCACGACTAAAGAAAAATGACTCAAGTGTGGGTCTATACAAATGCATACGGTAACTCGGAGATAACAGTTTAGTACGTATTCGTGGCTCCCGCGGGGAGACACAAACGTCATACGGTTTTGGCCACCTCTCTCTACTTTTCACTCTTGCTGTGTCCACTCCCCGTACATTCCCCTGTACAGGGATACACACCTAAAGCGAGCTAGCTGTCAACTCAATTATTGCTCATAGATGAACACTTCGCAGGCTTACGGCATTTCGGAAACTGACAGCAACTCAGAGGTAAAAGGTAATTTGGAGTAGGTGATTCCACGAATTCAGATAAAGAAAAATTGAACCATATGCCTACTAGTGACAACCGGAAGTTCCGGTTCAGTGACTCGTGTGATAGGTATCGCAAAGTAGTTTTGAGCTAATATGGATAGGTGCTACCTAAAATGCGAGCGTATTTAATTCAGCTATTCCATGGGGATACATTTAGATCAATATTTCCACATCCCACTTCGGCTTGCCATAATGCATCTCTTTGGCGTGATACCATGACGTATACAATGCACGTGCTTGTGGCATATCATTTGGTTGCTTAGCAAGTCCCATTGTGACGTATTTTTTTATAATATTTTGAAGTCACAACTACTCAGCCTTGACAAGTCTCGAATTCGGTTTTGAAACAACGAATTCTTCTTGGTAATAAATAGGGCATGTCAGTTCTCGCGGGTTCTACTTCCGGCCTGGGATTTTGGGGCTTGTTGTTCAGTGCGCAGCCTGACTCGCCCCCTGCGTAACAATGGATACCGCGCGCAGAGGGCTGTCATACTAGTAACGACAGGACGCGGAACCAGGCAAGCTGCGCGGCCGGCGAGGCAAACAAGGGGTGGGTCGCAATTCGTCTTTCGTGCGTCTTAAATAAAGAACTGTTAACTTTTTCGTGTCGATATGTTGGTAGATGACACTTTGAACGTGTTATTTTCCATAATACTGGCCACGTTCAGTTAACTAGGCGCACAACAGGTAGACTAGATGATTTCTCAATGTTTACACTGATGTGGGGTGATCGGGTGACAGGTATGGACAGCCTTTGCCGTCAAAATTACAGCTTTTCAATCCTGAATGCAACTACCATTCAAATAGGAAAATTTCAAAAGAACAACGTTGTAAATAAACATTACAATTCCGTAGGCTATAACAATCAACTTTCTACCTTCTGTGATGGCAAACATTTTTCATGACATTGGCGAATTCATTAATTTTCTTTAAATGTTCTAGAGTTTTATGCAGTCTGTTAACTTTTTCATTTCTTCATAGATTTAGTAGACATTTGCATCCACATACTTTGTACTCTTGTCTAATTTATATTTAGATAATTTGCAATGTTTTATTGGTATGTTCACTTGATTGTTGACTTGCAAAAAACTCAATATTTCAATATAATAAAAAAACATATAAGAACAAAATTTGACAAATTGAATTCTTTTATCGTAGATAAAAAATATGTAGAAGACATATCATTTCCCATATACTTAGGTTTATATCTATGTGTAATATATATCTCAGACAAATATGTAGGTACATTGTACACATTATTTGATATCAAATATTTGCTAAATACAAAGGGCATGATTGAGGATTTATATAATGTCACAATATTTAAGTTAATACAGTTAATTTTTTTTATAATGTTATTCCCATTTAAAGCTTTATTTAAATAAAGCTTAATCATAGTTTGTCAAAGCCGTCATAATCGATTTCTTGATTTGGACAAAACTGTAATAAAATCGTTCGCGGTAAAATAACAATTAAATATTATTGAGCTCAAGTGGCTCTATCATATCTGCTCATAAAATCACCCATATGCATCAGCAGTATGATTCTAAGAAACATTGGATATGTGTTCTTCAACTACAAGATAAATCGATATGTCGAAAACAATAGCCGTTTCCCAATTTTTGCGAATTATGGTTTATTCCGCTTGTCATCTGTAATTTGGCCGTCGGCAACAGTCAGGCCAGCACAAATATTGGATATTCGGCGGGCTGTAGTGCTCCAAGTTTAACTGATCGCAGTTATTGATACGGGAAAATAAAAGTCCAAAGTGTCGTTCAACACTATATTGTCACTAGATAGTTAACAGGTGCTTATTTAAGGTGCATACAGGTCTAGAAGGGACCCACCCTTTTCGCCCCTCGCTCACCGCGCAGTTTGCCTGGTTCCACGTCCTAAATCGTGACTAGAATGACAGCGTTTGATTCGTCAAGCAGGGAGCGAGTGAGCTGTGCAGTGAATAATTAAGGTCGCATGTAACGCCGTTGTCCCCAAAATCTGATCTCGTAAGGTATCGCACACATAAAACGAGATTCACTTGCATGCCCTATTATAGGACATAACACGAGAGGTTACTTTTTTTAAATCAACTAGTCACTGAATCTGTTCTTTGTAATCATTGCAAAGCATCCAATAGGGCATCCAATAAGTCTTGTTCGCCTAGACTTCCGGTTTACTCATTTTGGGGACAAACAAACGAAGCACGTCTTCAGAACGAGCTTAGAATCTCTGCGCACACTGGCATCCTGGCTATCTGTGACGTAGGCGTGACGTTTATGTTACTCAAAGAGAGATATTGGGAACCAGACTACATGCGCAAGAGCCAGGCGCCGAGGGGTGTGTCCATTGCGGAAGGCCTAGCGATATGATTAGGAATATTTAAGAAATATAGCTGCACAAAACGGATAGACGACATATTTTTTATTTAGTTGCGCCATCACAATGACGAATATTTGTTACGACGGGACAACACGGCTGAGAAGCTTTTCGTTTCGCATTTCCTACGAAAACGAGGCATTATGACGTCACACGGATTGTCCCCGAGTGACAACGTTGGCGCAACGCTTCAAACAGAAAACTTACAAAGAATGAAGAACTTTGTCTTCCGTGATCCAAAAGTGATACGAAAATATCCAACTGGTCTTATTTAACCTCTACCATGTGGTTTAATGACGAATCTGTGTGTTGTTACTCCATGCACTGCACATTTGTCAGCGGAATGGTTAAGTCGATCACTTGCTCTCGCCATTTTTGTTACCGAGGAGGCACGTGAAACTCTGTGAGGTCACTCGCCGTTTGGAGAACTCGCGAAAGCCCGGGTGCAGGGCTAAATTTAGAACGCTATTTTTAGCTTTCGAGTGTTTTGAAGACGGATTTATCCTTGTATATTGCCAATGTTCTGCGCTCCATCGCCTCCAAATATTTTAACGTATACCTCCCATAGCCATGTTTAGCGAAATGGTACTCATAGTCTTTAGAATAAACCCGGAAAGAAATTGACTTATAGCTGCCTATACTTCAACATGGAGCACGTGTGTTTGTTTGTCCTCAAAACTGAAGTCTCGCGGCCCGATCGCGAGAACTATATAGCCCTATAAACAGCTTGATGTGCATTGATAATGTACGCGAGAATGTTTAAAGAGACCGTAGGCTACCACGAATGTTATTATTGCCGAAATGACGTCGAGGCCGCGCTGAAATTTGAAAAATGGGCCACAGTATCACGGTCCTCTCTACCCATACCCACATCCTCCTTACCTCCCACATCCTACCCCCCGGTGCCCAGCCTCTCTCCCCCCCCCCGCCACCACCTACCCATCACCTCTCACCACCCCACCCCCACCATCTCCCCGTCATTCCCACCTTTCCAGCGCAACGACATGCCCGAAACAAGGACAGCGACGGACAGTTTGGCCTATACTCACTCCAAGCCCCACTCCCACCCCACCCCCACCCTCACTTCTCCATACACCCTGTGTCACTGCCCCAGTGTACCCCCCAGCCTTCCCTCACGCCGACCCACCCTTCACCATTGATATCTGACTGGCCACGTCATAAACAGATCCTATGTGGCCAAAGTGTAAACAGAAGCCCTGCTTCAATGATAACTCACTGACCACCCCTTTCTCCCTGCTCTACGGGTTCGTACACTTGTCAGATCTAGACCCAATTTACAATCGGGGTGGAGGGGGGGGGGGGGGAGGGCAGCAACACATCAGATTGTCTGGATTTTACATGAAAATAAAATAGTAAGTAAAAATGTCGACTTTAACAGTTCTTTAACATGCCCTTGTTTGAGGGGGGGGGGGGGGTTAACCCCCTACCCCCCCCCCACACTTCGACACATTTTGTCGCTTAGTTTATCGTTTTAGTTTTTGTGTTGTTCCCAACCGTCTGACCAAATTTGTAATGACCATGAGACAATAACAAACAATTTTATAACGACGCCCTAAACTAGACAAATCAGGCCGTGCAAGGCCGCAATAGATAATAGAGGGAGATAATAGAGATATCAGGGGTGTGAAACATATGTCCGCTGACACATTACAAGGTTATGGCTGTGTATTAACATCTCGGAAATATAACGGTAATAGGTGAGCTATGCCAAAACAATGATCTGCCCTTAGATCGAAGAACGAACCATAATTGTCTAACCCCATCATCGGCTTGTGCAATTCGGCTTGTTCTTTGCTACATACTTACAATGCCGGTTTTGTATTGGGAGAGTTCTGCGGTCATGGGTCAAATAATAGATATATTAACGAGCGTAAGCGAGCTCTTAAGGTAACAAGCATGCATATGTAATAAAATCCAAGTCAATTTCAAGCATAGCTTAGGATTCCATTTTGCGTAACAGCCCCCACGAGAAAAATTATCCCCGAACACTGGTCGAAACGTCTTATGTCAAGTTTTTTTTATAATTAAATGGTATACCCTAAAACGGTAACAAATAAATGAATCAAACGCTAACACTTCATTTACAATGTACATTACAATACATTTATGAGGTTCGATCTGCGCCGCGCTCAATATTACTTGACACTCTCCCAGAAGAGGGCGCTCGGACTGTGTTCTTCTAGACTGGTGGTGCCCGACCTGCAACTGACTGTTTTCGTTTTCACTGACCGGTTCGCCTCCACAATTGCTCCTCGTAAACGGAACGCCACCTAACGGCGTCGTAAACTATGAGCATCTCCGTTAAACAAAATGGCTGATCGTCTGCTTTGTTCACCTGCTCACTTAAACTGCTTGAAATAGACGGTTCGCAAAGAAAATTAACAGGCCAGGAACTGATAATATGATGAAACGACAATTACAGATAGGTGTTACTTTACACGCTGTCACTGCCAAACACTGCCACCGGTCACTGACTGTCTGTTCTAGCCTCCCGCTCGGGAGACACACTCCGCCGTCATTGGGTCTCCGGAAGCTACGTCCCTCAGCGAAATAGCAGTAAGACAGTAAGACGACCGTTGTGTCGATCCCTCAGACTGTCTTATGATATTAACGTTTGATATTTAGGCTATCAGTGACAGTGTCACCGTGTCACTGACACTGGCCGTGGCACCGGCTTTAGGCTAGCCGTGGCACTGGCAGTGTTACTGCCACCCTTGTCAGCGACACTGCTTTAAGTGTGTCGGATTGTGCGACTGTCAATTTGTAGGCTTATCCAGGGAGGGGAGGGGGGTCCACTTTGAAACTCGTACTTGTAGAGGTTGGGGAGGGTTCGCTTGTTATGCCGTGATAGCAGTTTAACCGTAAAAAGGATGTGCACAAAAAAATAGGCGGGTTCATCATGTTCATATCAAAGGTGGCATCTAATTTGCATTGAAAAATGACATCCTTTCTCAAAAAAAGGGGGGGGGGGGGCGGGGGCGGGGGGCAGCTAAGCTATGGACCCTCTTGACCTGAGGCCTCCTCAGAAAATCTTGAAAATATCAATAATAATCCTTTTAGCAAAATTCAAGTCTGAACATTTTAACAAATTTTACGTTTTTTTCTAATATTTTCCGCGTTTGCTAAAGATAAAAAAATACATTGAAATAATTATTATGCCTAGTCTCAGAGTGACACGAAAAGAGTGCTATTGGCAACTGATATACTAACAACCATTTCCAAAGATAATTGTCAATTATATAACTAGACTGGTTACACAATGAGTAAAAAGGTGGTAAATATACTATGTACCCGTAGCTTGTTTAGAATTGCGCAAAAAAATTCTATTATACAATAACTTGGTACAGATTTCCTCCAATTTTTATGAATAAAGTTTATTTAATTTAGGTCACCATCACTTGTACCATGCACAATCACAAACAGTATCAATAGTCCAATACATGATATCTAAAAAAGAGAAACTGTACCAAAAATGTATTTTATTTGTTTACCACACAATTACTCTTTTGACTGAAAATCAATGTTATTACCATTCCTTTAATGGCTTAATTCAGAGGTATAGATACATTGTTATTTCCATTCCCTATACATGTATTTTAGTTATACTAATGGAAATATATAATATATCATATAGGCCTGCTGATTTACATGGGTATCATATAGGCCTGCTGATTTACATGGGTATCATATAGGCCTGCTGATTTACATGGGTATCATATAGGCCTGCTGATTTACATGGGTATCATATAGGCCTGCTGATTTACATGGGTATCATATAGGCCTGCTGATTTACATGGGTATCATATAGGCCTGCTGATTTACATGGGTACATGTATATCTACAAAAACATTTTGTTGGAACAAACAGACAGAAAGACAGACACGCGGCACACACCGACATAACACGATCTTAACAACGACCTAATTAATTCAATTTATTTCATATTTTTTGCATTTATTTTTTGTCTGAGTAGTATCCAACGAAATATGGCACATGATGCAGTTCCACTGACGGCAGACGTCAGTTATGAAACAAACTAAAAAAAGGAGCGCGCGCTTGTTATGGCGTCTCCATTGTTTCAATTGCATCCAATAGCAATGAAATATTGCTAGGCAACGTTTCACGCACTGTGCTTGTTTTAGCTTGCTGCATGGCCAGCGTTTACGATGAATATTGTTCCATCGTGGGCAATAGCTAGGGCTGTACAGTAACTACGGGATCTGATCGAGACCTCACGAGACAGGGGTATTTATGCTCTATGTCGATGCCTAGCATAAACGGCCTGTACGTGCTGCATACCTTCCGGTTCTTTGCCTTCACTCGCTTTACACTCAAAGTCGGCTAAAGCGCTCCTTGGATGCACAACTAACTGAACACTGAAGTTCTGTGCATATCAGAATTATAACCGTCAGAGTAAATTTATATAATATATGAGCGGTAACATAGGTCATAATCCAGAATGAGGTTGCCTGAAAGTCTGCCAGTGTCAGGCGAACCAATGTGCTGCGCTAGGACATCTCGTATGACGTAATAATCATCATGACTCGCATGTCTGCGCGCGGTATCTATGGTTACGTGACAACGTTCCTTATATGGACTGACCTGGCGAGGACTATGGTGGTAGAAATGTAAACATCGATGATTTGCCTCAAAATACAACAGCCTCATCGAACGGACCACATGCATTATGGAGAGATACATGTCTTATCTTTAACCATATTATGATTTTTATAGCTAGGAATGCCTGGACCAAACTTGTGTTAAACAATTTTTTTGGTGACAAAAGCAAAAAAAAAAGTGGTTAAAGCGTCCTGAAATACCAACCAACCAACCACTCAAAAACCGCTCAACCGGCCGGTTCTCAACACTCAATAGTGAGTGCGCGTCACGCAGCGGCCGCAAGGCACCATCGTGATGCGCACTCGTTCATAGAGCACGTATTTTTTGTTGGTCCCCAATGGACCTAAACCGGAAATAGAACCCGCGAGAACTGTACAGCCCTATACGTCTTTACATGTGCCATAAAAAAATTGATCGCCAAAGAAATGAAAGTACAGTTGAAAATGAATAGAAAGATTAATGCCCCGGGAAAGAAGTGTTAAAAGATACCCTTTTCTAAGAATGATATACTTGCTAGAAAATCCCCCCTTCTTCATATATACGTTCAAAAACGTGAGGCTGGGTTTGTAGATGGGTGACGCAGGTCAAAGGTTAACGGAATATTTTTGTTTAATTCGCCTAACCATTGATAGACCAGAAATCGGGGAAAAGTTTTTTTTTTTAACAACGTTAAAAGTTTTTGTATTAAGGCACGCTGAAAATTATTTCACGTGTTGGGCCTTGTATCCCGTTAAATTTTGCAAATCGCCCAAACGGTTTTTCTGCAAAAAATTCCCAAACTTTAACATGGAACCGAAATTGCATTTTCGTCCCCGTGAGTTCCTCATTGCGAATTACGTGAAGGCTCAAAATGCTAATCCAATGACAATACAATGTGTGCTTTGAGCACAAAATCCCAAAACTAAAGTGGTCACTTTCGTTCTCGATTTATTTATCGTGTGAAGTTAAAGACATTTTACACAGTGCACATTATTATCTATATAACCACCTCCACAAAGAAAATAATTGTAAGAATTACATATTGTACAACTTTATATAATTTTTGTGAAACGATATTATAGTTGCTACTGAGGTGACAAGTATATTTATATATGTTTCAAGTTCTTAATAAATTAACATTTGTTTCAGGTAAGCGACAACACGGGGGGGGGGGGCACTATTATACTACTCAGGTGGGGAGAGGGAGAGGTTGGTTGCCCCGAGATGATTGAGAAAGCAAGATAAAACAAGGACGATCTGCATCAAGCGGGTTGTGACGCTTGCCCTCAACAAATATAATTATTGACATAATTCGCGTTACCCTGATATTCAATTGAGCTATAATATCTGAATTAACACCTGCAACCACACATAGGGCGGTCGGGCATTTTCTTTATAAAATAGAATTATACATGCGAATTCCGCCCACTTATACGTGCAGAGACAGATGGTTACCGCAAAGGGACACGTGACCAGCAAGCGTCACGTGTACCAAACCGTGCGGTGCACGTGATACAGAATGCTTGACCTCATATATTTTCCTTTATGACGTCATCACGATGAGCTGGGACATATTTTCGTCATTACGGCAGCCGGTCTGTAGCAGGTATGACGTCAACACTAATACTTGGGCCGTTTTTCGAAGAAGACCTTATACCGGGGAGTAAGCAGGAGCAGGGATTCCACGTAGGTATCGGTGTCCAACGACTCGGGGGTACAGTTCTCTCCGGGACTCAGTTTGAACCTGCGCATGATGTTGGCGGTCCAGATGAAGAGACGCGCCATTGCCATCTGCTCGCCGAGGCAGGCGCGGGCGCCCGCCGAGAAGTTGCGGAGACGCCGCCTGTGGGGGTGGTCCGGTTGCACGAGGGTCCCATCCTCGTTGAGGAAGCGCTCGGGGCGGAAGACTTCGGGGTCCCCCCAGTACGCTTTGTCCGTGTGGACCGACCAGAGGTTGATCATCAAGATCGTGCCTTTGGGGATGAAGACGCCGGCGATGGTGACGTCTTGGACGGCGCTGTGGGGCAGCACTGTAGCCACCATATAGTAACGAAGACCCTCGAACAGGGCGGCGCGTGTGTAGTGCAGCAGCGAACGGTGTTCCAGGGTGACGTTTTCTTCCTCGGAGGGCACCACGTGGCTGATCTCCTCGAAGATCTTGTCCTGGATCTTGGGGTGCTGGGTGAGCGCATTGAGGAAGACGCCGATGGTGCTACTGGTGGTGGACAGCCCCGCCATCACCATGTTGATGCAGGACATATCGGCGTCGCGCGTGGAGAACCCCTTCTTGTCCTTGAGCTCGAGCAGGGACCGCAGCATGTTGTCCCCCGTTGAGGCGTACTTGTGCATTTCCTGGATCACATCCTCTTTCGCCTTCAGCATTTCCTGGATCACGCGGCGCGGGCGGGACGGCAGGTAGTACAGCATTGGTATCGTGTCGATCCAGAAATACTTCCTGGCTCCCAGGGGAAGAGTGCTCCACATGAGGGGCTCCAGCTCCATGAGCAGCTGGTAGAGCCTGGTCTCCTCTGTCACCTTCTTGCCGACGATCATGTAGATGATGATTCTGAGTGCGGCCACCCGGATGGCTTCCTGAGGGTCCAGGTTCTTGCCGCTCTCCGCCGCCGCGTTGTACTTCTCGAAAATGTCCTTCGAAAACTCAAAGATGACGTCTTCAATGCGCGCGATGCCGTCGCCGAACTGCTTGACGTGGCGGTGCGCCACCTTGCGAAGAATCTGCCACTTGGCGTCCGGCTCTTTGTTAAAGGCGATGCCGGTCTTCTCCGTGTAGAAATCCTGGCGGGAGTTGCTATACTTGCCCCCGGTGGCCACGGAGTTCGAGTTGAGGGCTTCGTGGGTAGCGTTGTGACCAGACACGACGACCACATCCCCCATGGGCAGACGCACCCGATACACCGGGCCGTGGATCTTACTCCACTCCGTTAATTTGATGCGCGCCTGCTCCATTTTAAGCTGAAACCAGACGGCTTTCATTTGTGACATTTAAATATGAATTATTGGTAATAATTAGTAGCGCTATATATTTAATTTATTCATAGGGTATTGACCGATTGTTTATGCTATCTATTAAGCATGTACATGTATATACACAATCCATAGCTAATAACTGCATGTATCAACTTGCTGTCTCTTAAGTTAACCTAGTTCTAACAGAGAAATTAAAAGTTTGCCAGAAAAGATCCACAGATTAAACCTGCTCAAGAGTCACAGGTAGGCGAAAGTTTATATTTTCTTATTGTTTATTTCCGTTTCCCATACACATATGGTGAATATCAATGGAAATTAAATCTATGTATTAAATTTGTACGGGTATGTGATCCAGAATGGGCGATGTTGTGGATTTACCTGTAGACTGTTGCCTAGGATTGGCAGGCCGTGTGGACCCGGGATGTGATCCAGATTGGGTGAGGCACCGCGGAGTTCCCTGTTGAAGACCCAGAAGAGGGTCGGAACGAGAACCCCCAAGATGGCCAGAAGCACGATGGGTTCCGTGGTCGCTGCCGTGGCCGCCATGTTGGCTAATATCTCAGACATGATGAGATCGACCTGCAAGGGGATGGTCTGGTCGGTGTGTGCGCGTCACTCTGCCGTGTCGTGCGTCACTCTGCCGTGTCGTGTGTTAAACAGGTGTTTTGTACGTCACCCAGATGTGTCGTGCGCCAACTGCGTGTGGTCAACTGTGACTGCGTTGATCGTGTATCTAATCTCTGCCATAGGATGTCCTGGCTGGGGTCACTCTCGCTGAGGCTTATATATCCGCGTTTTGAGGACAGGGAACTATGCCGAACTTGATAAGGGCGAGGTTACATTCCGGATAGTATTGCACGAATCGCTCCTCCCCACCCCTCCTGACTTGTTTCATGGGAACGGCCGATAGGTAAGATTGCCTTCGGCCTCAAGGGTACTGTACAGTAACAGGCCACCTATTCAGCCCGTGTCAAGGACAAGGCCGTTACAGTGACATGTCAGCCAGCCCGTGTCACGGACACTGCCGTTACAGTGACATGTCAGCCAGCCCGTGGCACAGACACAGCCGTTACAGTGACATGTCAGCCAGCCCGTGGCACAGACACAGCCGTTACAGTGACATGTCAGCCAGCCCGTGTCACGGACAAGTCCGTTACAGTGACATGACAGCCAGCCTGTGTCACGGACAAGGCCGCCACAGTGACATGACGGCCAGTCCGTATCACGAACCAGAGGACACAGTGACATGTCAGCCAGCCCGTGGCACAGACACAGCCGTTACAGTGACATGTCAGCCAGCCCGTGGCACAGACACAGCCGTTACAGTGACATGTCAGCCAGCCCGTGGCACAGACACAGCCGTTACAGTGACATGTCAGCCAGTCCGTGGCACAGACACAGCCGTTACAGTGACATGTCAGCCAGCCCGTGGCACAGACAGCCTTTACAGTGACATGTCAGCCAGTCCGTGGCACAGACACAGCCGTTACAGTGACATGTCAGCCAGCCTGTGGCACAGACACAGCTGTTACAGTGACATGTCAGCCAGCCCGTGGCACAGACAGCCGTTACAGTGACATGTCAGCCAGCCCGTGGCACAGACACAGCCGTTACAGTGACATGTCAGCCAGCCCGTGGCACAGACACAGCCGTTACAGTGACATGTCAGCCAGTCCGTGGCACAGACACAGCCGTTACAGTGACATGTCAGCCAGCCCGTGGCACAGACAGCCGTTACAGTGACATGTCAGCCAACCCGTGGCACAGACACAGCCGTTACAGTGACATGTCAGCCAGCCCGTGGCACAGACACAGCCGTTACAGTGACATGTCAGCCAGTCCCTGTCAGGACACAGCCGTTACAGTGACATGTCAGCCAGCCCGTGGCACGGACACAGCCGTTACAGTAACATGTCAGCCAGCCCGTGGCACAGACACAGCCGTTACAGTGACATGTCAGCCAGCCCGTGGCACAGACACAGCCGTTACAGTGACATGTCAGCCAGCCCGTGGCACAGACACAGCCGTTACAGTGACATGTCAGCGAGCCCGTGGCACAGACACAGCCGTTACAGTGACATGTCAGCCAGCCCGAGGCACGGACAAGGCCGTTACAGTGACATGTCAGCCAGCCCGTGGCACAGACACAGCCGTTACAGTGACCTGTCAGCCAGCCCGTGGCACAGACACAGCCGTTACAGTGACATGTCAGCCAGCCCGTGGCACAGACGCAGCCGTTACAGTGACATGTCAGCCAGCCCGTGGCACAGACGCAGCCGTTACAGTGACATGTCAGCCAGCCCGTGGCACCGACACAGTCGTTACAGTGATATGTCAACCAGCCCGTGGCACAGACACAGCCGTTACAGTGACATGTCAGCCAGCCCGTGGCACAGACACAGCCGTTACAGTGACATGTCAGAGAGGCCCGTGGCACAGACAGCCGTTACAGTGACATGTCATCCAGCCCGTGGCACAGACAGCCGTTACGGTGACATGTCAGCCAGCCCGCGGCTCAGACACAGCCGTTACAGTGACATGTCAGCCAGCCCGTGGCACAGACACAGCCGTTACAGTGACATGTCAGCTAGTCCGTGGCACAGACACAGCCGTTACAGTGACATGTCAGCCAGTCCGTGGCACAGACAGCCGTTACAGTGACATGTCAGCCAGTCCCCGTCAGGACACAGCCGTTACAGTGACATGTCAGCCAGCCCGTGGCACAGACACAGCCGTTACAGTGACATGTCAGCCAGCCCGTGGCACAGACAGCCGTTACAGTGACATGCCAGCCAGCCCGTGGCACAAACACAGCCGTTACAGTGACATGTCAGCCAGCCCGTGGCACAGACACAGCCGTTACAGTGACATGTCAGCCAGCCCGTGGCACAGAGACAGCCGTTACAGTGACATGTCAGCCAGCCCGTGGCAAAGACAGCCGTTACGGTGACATGTCAGCCAGCCCGTGGCACAGACACAGCCGTTACAGTGACCTGTCAACCAGCCCGTGGCACAGACACAGCCGTTACAGTGACATGTCAGCCAGTCCGTGGCACAGACACAGCCGTTACACTGACATGTCAGCCAGTCCGTGGCACAGACAACCGTTACAGTGACATGTCAGCCAGTCCCTGTCAGGACACAGCCGTTACAGTGACATGTCAGCCAACCCGTGGCACAAACACAGCCGTTACAGTGCCATGTCAGCCAGCCCGTGGCACAGACACAGCCGTTACAGTGACATGTCAGCCAGCCCGTGGCTCAGACAGCCGTTACAGTGACCTGTCAGCCAGCCCGTGGCACAGACACAGCCGTTACAGTGACATGTCAGCCAGCCCGTGGCACAGACAGCCGTTACAGTGACATGTCAGCCAGCCCGTGGCAAAGACACAGCCGTTACAGTGATATGTCAGCCAGCCCGTGGCACAGACACAGCCGTTACAGTGACATGTCAGCCAGCCCGTGGCACAGACAGCCGTTACAGTGACATGCCAGCCAGCCCGTGGCACAAACACAGCCGTTACAGTGACCTGTCAGCCAGCCCGTGGCACAGACACAGCCGTTACAGTGACATGTCAGCCAGCCCGTGGCACAGAGACAGCCGTTACAGTGACATGTCAGCCAGCCCGTGGCAAAGACAGCCGTTACGGTGACATGTCAGCCAGCCCGTGGCACAGACACAGCCGTTACAGTGACCTGTCAACCAGCCCGTGGCACAGACACAGCCGTTACAGTGACATGTCAGCCAGTCCGTGGCACAGACACAGCCGTTACACTGACATGTCAGCCAGTCCGTGGCACAGACAACCGTTACAGTGACATGTCAGCCAGTCCCTGTCAGGACACAGCCGTTACAGTGACATGTCAGCCAACCCGTGGCACAAACACAGCCGTTACAGTGCCATGTCAGCCAGCCCGTGGCACAGACACAGCCGTTACAGTGACATGTCAGCCAGCCCGTGGCTCAGACAGCCGTTACAGTGACCTGTCAGCCAGCCCGTGGCACAGACACAGCCGTTACAGTGACATGTCAGCCAGCCCGTGGCACAGACAGCCGTTACAGTGACATGTCAGCCAGCCCGTGGCAAAGACACAGCCGTTACAGTGATATGTCAGCCAGCCCGTGGCACAGACACAGCCGTTACAGTGACCTGTCAGCCAGCCCGTGGCACAGACACAGCCGTTACAGTGACATGTCAGCCAGCCCGTGGCACAGACAGCCGTTACAGTGACCTGTCAGCCAGCCCGTGGCACAGACACAGCCGTTACAGTGACATGTCAGCCAGCCCATTGGCACAGACAGCCGTTACAGTGACATGTCAGCCAGCCCGTGGCACAGACACAGCTGTTACAGTGACATGTCAGCCAGCCTGTGGCACAGACACAGCCGTTACAGTGACATGTCAGCCAGTCCCTGTCAGGACACAGCCGTTACAGTGACATGTCAGCCAGCCCGTGGCACGGACACAGCCGTTACAGTGACATGTCAGCCAGCCCGTGGCACAGACACAGCCGTTACAGTGACATGTCAGCCAGCCCGTGGCACAGACACAGCCGTTACAGTGACATGTCAGCCAGCCCGTGGCACATACATCCGTTACAGTGACATGTCAGCCAGTCCGTGGCACAGACACAGCCGTTACAGTGACATGTCAGCCAGCCTGTGGCACAGACACAGCCGTTACAGTGACATGTCAGCCAGTCCCTGTCAGGACGCAGCCGTTACAGTGACATGTCAGCCAGCCCGTGGCACAGACACAGCCGTTACAGTGACATGTCAACCCGTGGCACAGACACAGCCGTTACAATGACATGTCAACCCGTGGCACAGACACAGCCGTTACAGTGACATGTCAGCCAGCCCGTAGCACAGACACAGGTGTTACAGTGACATGTCAGCCAGCCCGTGGCACAGACACAGCCGTTACAGTGACATGTCAACCCGTGGCACAGACACAGCCGTTACAGTGACATGTCAGCCAGCCCGTGGCACAGACACAGCCGTTACAGTGACATGTCAGCCAGCCCGTGGCACAGACACAGCCGTTACAGTGACATGTCAGCCAGTCCGTGGCACAGACACAGTCGTTACCGTGACATGTCAGCCAGCCCGTGGCACACACAGCCGTTACAGTGACATGTCAGCCAGCCCGTGGCACAGACACAGCCGTTACAGTGACATGTCAGCCAGCCCGTGGCACAGAAACAGCCGTTACAGTGACATGTCATCCAACCCGTGGCACAGAGACAGCCGTTACAGTGACATGTCAGCCAGCCCGTGGCACAGACACAGCCGTTACAGTGACATGTCAGCCAGTCCGTGGCACAGACACAGCCGTTACAGTGACATGTCAGGCAGTCCCTCTCAGGACACAGCCGTTACAGTGACATGTCAGCCAGTCCCTGTCGAGACACAGCCGTTACAGTGACATGTCAGCCAGTCCCTGTCAGGACACAGCCGTTACAGTGACATGTCAGGCAGTCCCTCTCAGGACACAGTCGTTACAGTGACATGTCAGCCAGCCCGAGGCACGGACAAGGCCGTTACAGTGACATGTCAGCCAGCCCGTGGCACAGACACAGCCGTTACAGTGACATGTCAGCCAGCCCGTGGCACAGACACAGCCGTTACAGTGACATGTCAGCCAGCCCGTGGCACAGACGCAGCCGTTACAGTGACATGTCAGCCAGCCCGTGGCACCGACACAGTCGTTACAGTGATATGTCAACCAGCCCGTGGCACAGACACAGCCGTTACAGTGACATGTCAGCCAGCCCGTGGCACAGACACAGCCGTTACAGTGACATGTCCGCCAGCCCGTGGCACAGACAGCCGTTACAGTGACATGTCATCCAGCCCGTGGCACAGACAGCCGTTACAGTGACATGTCAGCCAGCCCGTGGCACAGACACAGCCGTTACAGTGACATGTCAGCCAGCCCGTGGCACAGACAGCCGTTACAGTGACATGCCAGCCAGCCCGTGGCACAAACACAGCCGTTACAGTGACATGTCAGCCAGCCCGTGGCACAGACACAGCCGTTACAGTGACATGTCAGCCAGCCCGTGGCACAGAGACAGCCGTTACAGTGACATGTCAGCCAGCCCGTGGCAAAGACAGCCGTTACGGTGACATGTCAGCCAGCCCGTGGCACAGACACAGCCGTTACAGTGACCTGTCAGCCAGCCCGTGGCACAGACACAGCCGTTACAGTGACATGTCAGCCAGTCCGTGGCACAGACACAGCCGTTACACTGACATGTCAGCCAGTCCGTGGCACAGACAACCGTTACAGTGACATGTCAGCCAGTCCCTGTCAGGACACAGCCATTACAGTGACATGTCAGCCAACCCGTGGCACAAACACAGCCGTTACAGTGCCATGTCAGCCAGCCCGTGGCACAGACACAGCCGTTACAGTGACATGTCAGCCAGCCCGTGGCTCAGACAGCCGTTACAGTGACCTGTCAGCCAGCCCGTGGCACAGACACAGCCGTTACAGTGACATGTCAGCCAGCCCGTGGCACAGACAGCCGTTACAGTGACATGTCAGCCAGCCCGTGGCAAAAGACACAGCCGTTACAGTGATATGTCAGCCAGCCCGTGGCACAGACACAGCCGTTACAGTGACCTGTCAGCCAGCCCGTGGCACAGACACAGCCGTTACAGTGACATGTCAGCCAGCCCGTGGCACAGACAGCCGTTACAGTGACCTGTCAGCCAGCCCGTGGCACAGACACAGCCGTTACAGTGACATGTCAGCCAGCCCATTGGCACAGACAGCCGTTACAGTGACATGTCAGCCAGCCCGTGGCACAGACACAGCCGTTACAGTGACATGTCAGCCAGCCTGTGGCACAGACACAGCCGTTACAGTGACATGTCAGCCAGTCCCTGTCAGGACACAGCCGTTACAGTGACATGTCAGCCAGCCCGTGGCACGGACACAGCCGTTACAGTGACATGTCAGCCAGCCCGTGGCACAGACACAGCCGTTACAGTGACATGTCAGCCAGCCCGTGGCACAGACACAGCCGTTACAGTGACATGTCAGCCAGCCCGTGGCACATACATCCGTTACAGTGACATGTCAGCCAGTCCGTGGCACAGACACAGCCGTTACAGTGATATGTCAGCCAGCCTGTGGCACAGACCCAGCCGTTACAGTGACATGTCAGCCAGTCCCTGTCAGGACGCAGCCGTTACAGTGACATGTCAGCCAGCCCGTGGCACAGACACAGCCGTTACAGTGACATGTCAACCCGTGGCACAGACACAGCCGTTACAATGACATGTCAACCCGTGGCACAGACACAGCCGTTACAGTGACATGTCAGCCAGCCCGTAGCACAGACACAGCCGTTACAGTGACATGTCAGCCAGCCCGTGGCACAGACACAGCCGTTACAGTGACATGTCAACCCGTGGCACAGACACAGCCGTTACAGTGACATGTCAGCCAGCCCGTGGCACAGACACAGCCGTTACAGTGACATGTCAGCCAGCCCGTGGCACAGACACAGCCGTTACAGTGACATGTCAGCCAGTCCGTGGCACAGACACAGTCGTTACCGTGACATGTCAGCCAGCCCGTGGCACACACAGCCGTTACAGTGACATGTCAGCCAGCCCGTGGCACAGACACAGCCGTTACAGTGACATGTCAGCCAGCCCGTGGCACAGAAACAGCCGTTACAGTGACATGTCATCCAACCCGTGGCACAGAGACAGCCGTTACAGTGACATGTCAGCCAGCCCGTGGCACAGACACAGCCGTTACAGTGACATGTCAGCCAGTCCGTGGCACAGACACAGCCGTTACAGTGACATGTCAGGCAGTCCCTCTCAGGACACAGCCGTTACAGTGACATGTCAGCCAGTCCCTGTCGAGACACAGCCGTTACAGTGACATGTCAGCCAGTCCCTGTCAGGACACAGCCGTTACAGTGACATGTCAGGCAGTCCCTCTCAGGACACAGTCGTTACAGTGACATGTCAGCCAGTCCCTGTCGGGACACAGCCGTTACAGTGACATGTCAGCCAGTCCCTGTCAGGACACAGCCGTTTCAGTGACATGTCAGCCAGTCCCTGTCAGGACACAGCCGTTACAGTGACATCTCAGCCAGTCCTTGTCAGGACACAGCCGTTACAGTGACATGTCAGCCAGTCCCTGTCAGGACACAGCCGTTACAGTGACATGTCAGCCAGTCCCTGTCAGGACACGCACGATGGTTTGTTTTGGTATGAGAATTTTTTTTCCTGAAAAAGAAGTAAAAAAAAAAAGCCTTTAACATCCCCTTGTGTGAGGGTTTGTTTAAATCCCCACCCCCTTGGATCCGCCACTACTTATTTTACCATTGCTGTGCCTCTGTGTCGCTTTCTTGTTTCTGGTTTCTTGTTTTAGTTTTTGTATTGTTAACCGTCCGACCATATTTTCTTGAACATAGGACATAAGAAACAACACACAATTTAATAACAATCGACGCCCTCAATCAGGAAAGGTCGCGGACGATAATAGAGAAAGATAATAGACGCTTTCTACGGAATTCCCAAAACCGTAAGACATCTGGTCTACCGACGAAACGCCTAAAAAAACACGAAAAAAAATATTGGGTCCCCCTATGTCCTTTATTGAACCCGGGTTATCACCCAGACTATCTGGGTCTAGAAAGGGACACAGCTGTCAAAGCCTACGGATGCGCTTCGTTGAAAACTCCTAAACTGCATTTGGTAATAAGCAAGTTATGGGAGCTATACTAATGGATCTCTCCAAAGCCTTCGATTGTCTTCCACACAGATTTATTATTACCGAGATGAACGCTTAGGGTATAAGTAAACATTTATGTAGTCACGCTAGTTGCAAGTAAGGTAAAACTAGGACATAATCGAGGCTAGTGGTTTTCTCTCAAGAAAGGAGCACCACATGGATCTGTTAAGTATAATTATGCTAATGATAACATTGTGGCGGCTCAAGGTAAGAAGTTTAATAACTCATTAAGGCATTATCGGAGATAACAACGTGGTTACATGAAAGCGAACCCAAGTAAGTACCAGGCAATCATATTTTAGAAGAGAAACGAATTAGGTCAACGATCGTTTTCGATATCTGGAACAGAACTGGCAGCAGAACAGGAAGTAACATTACTAGGTATTCAACTGGGCGCTAGGTTAACTTTCGGCAACCATATATCAATTTGATGCAAAAAGGTTGGAATGTATTAGCTAGAGTTTCTAAATCAATGGATGTTGATAGCAAACTTACGTTATTTCATTCTTTTACCCTTTGACATTTTAATTATTGTCCAGTTGTATGGCATTTTTGGTGAAAAACATGCGTGAGATTGAAAAGATACAGGAGCGTGCATTGAGGTTAAAGACTTTAGATCAGAATACACAGAGTTGAGGAAGAGAGCGGGTAGACTATTGCTATATGTTGAACGTTTGCGCGGCATAACATTAGAAGTTTACAAGAGTACCAACAACATTGGGCAGAGTGACCTTGATGACATGTATAACGTGAAGGGAAGCAAATTACATTTTTTAAAATGGGCCAAATATATGCATGCCATGCGTTAAGACAACAGCTAATGGGCACGATTCAGTCAACTATCACGGTAGCAAGCTATAGGACTTACCCAACAAGGAAATGAAATTAGCCAAATCTGCCAAGGAATTTAAAACAAGGGTGTCACCCTCGGATGTGTTTTTGTGTCACTGTAATTCGTGCACATTATGCAACATAGCTAATGGATAAGGTTTATTGGGATGCAAAGGTTGTTAAATTTCGGGTCAGACTGGCTGGCGCCGAGTGTCACCTTATCTCCTGTGTTCTAGTTCCAGAACGCAAACATCACGTTCGCCCGCCCCCCTTTCCGGAGCTGTATAAGAGCCTAGGACTTCCGGGTCGACGGATCCAGAACGTTCTATAAAAATGTATATAGCTAATAAGCGTCACGAGTACTGGGACACGCGATTGCATCATCTCTGGTGGGTGCAGTGACCTAAGCCACTTCCACGCTGATCCAAGGACAAATGACTGCGTACACTGACTCATGCGTCGGGAACCTATAGGCAATCGTGATGATGTGAACTAACAGACGCAAACATTCACGTAGAATAACTTCGGATTTAGGATCGGCAGTTTCTCCCCATGGGGCACATGGTGGCTGGGCCGCCACGTGGCCCTGTACATCAGAACAGCGGTTGTTTGGGAAAAGACGTATGCTCCAACACTTCTTCGCGAAAATATAACGGAAACACCCTGAAGTGAAACGGGCTTCCCACTTGCGCCAGGTATAAGGGATGAGAGGGGTAACAGCCCTGGGGTGCAGGAGCGGGGTTGGGGGGAGGGGTGGGGGGGGGGGGGGGCAGTCGTATTAGTATTACAGCCAAAACGGAAACTCTCCGGACATTGAAATTTACGAATTATTTGTTTGCTCTACGAGTTGAGGACAACATCTATGCATCTTCCTTACCTATGAACTGGGGCCTGCCTGAACAATTGTTTATCTGATCTGCAGTTCGATTCCTATCCTTACAATACATGACCTGCCATGCTATTTAATAGAGCAGACGATGATTACTCACTTTTGCAGGAGGCGTTTGCTTTCGTGCAATGAATCCAAGTTTAGCCTCAATTGCTACTAAACTCCAAATTTCAAATTCCCTCTGGGTCACTTTAGGTATGCATCACTGCTTAAGGAGTTAATGATAAAACACTACAAAGGAATTCAAACCTATGACCCCTTACAAAGATGTAAATGGTATCGCTCAGTGACGTCACAGTAAACAGTGAATGGCGCCATCAAGCCGATCGGCTGCTTCGAAGTGCAGCAAAGCAACATTTGCTTATAGTTTATTTGCAAGTGTCTCAGGAAACGTGAGTTGACATACACATATTAGCACTTGTTTTGCCCAGTAGTTCTACTGTCTACTTCACCCCCATGAATGTTAGCGTTGCAGTACAAGTTTTAAATGTGAATAAGTCAGACCTTTTGTGATGATGTCAGTAATCGATTGTTAAAGGAATAATTAGAAGTTCTTGCTCAACCCCTGTCACATGTATCTAATGCGTTGGTTCTGATATCTTTCCCATGTCTTGTAAAGAGGCTAATGTCGTTCCTGTGTTTAAAACAAATTGCTGGTAATACTTCTTTGTAAGGAAAATGTTTATAGGAAACCTGAATTGCTGAAATTATAAGCAACCCACCATCGTCCATTATATCCTTTATATAGTGCAGTCAGTCTTAGCGGCAGATATAGAGACACATGCATGTTTCAAACGACGTGGGTGGTCGAGCTTTACTGGTCTGTGCGGCAGTGTGCGCTGGGTGACTGGCCACTGCGTTGGCCACTGCCCCTGCAGACCTTACATTCGACAAATTCCTTTGTTTTTTCCCGTCTAAAGACATTCACTGCAGTACATGATCATCTGTGACGCATCATCTCCCGATAACTGCAAAAACTGAGACATGCCTTCGCACAAAAATAAAAGATATGAAGGAAATTCCAAAGAGCTGTGATACGTTCGGGCAAAACGTTAAAGGCTATGGGGCTATACAGTTCTCGCTTGTTCTATTGTCTTTTGGGGATCTTGGGTGCTTTCGGAACGAATGCGCATCACGCTGGTGCCTTGCTGCAGCTGCGTGACGGGCACCCATTGTAGTCAACGTTTGAGTGTTGGGAACCGGCCAGCTGCGCGGGTTGTGCGTGACGAATCTAGTGGGCGTGAAACTATTTTTTGTTTGCTTTGGTCCAGGCATTCTTAACTATAAAATCATAAAGCAAAGAAAGTTATCTCTCCAAAACCTATGTTCTCCGTTCGAAAAACTGTCGTATTCGATTATGAAAACAGTAATGATCCGATAATTTGAAATACGCATGCGTCAGTTGTTATCGTGTTGTTACTAAACCGAATGCTTGGCACGCGATTGTTTTAAAGCATCAACATGGACGCTGTTGCTTTCTCTTTGCTTCACATGTCCGCCATCTTACTCTTGCATGCACCCAGGAAAGTTGGGAGTATGACACGAGTGTTGAATCGCCTCAATCGGATCACAACACGACAAGTGTTCGATTAACGTTCTCTTATGCCCCGAGTACTCCGATCGCATAATCAAATACGTGAACCCCTCCCTTAGAAGCGTTATATTTTGAGGCAAATCATCGATGTTTACATTTGTGCGACAAACGAAACACAATTGTCCTCGCCGGGTGAGTCCATATAAGGAGCGTTGTTGCGTAACCATAGATGCCACACGCAGACATGCGAGTCGTGTTGATCATTACGCCATACGAGATGGAAAACCCCGCGCACCACATGAGTTCGCCTGACACTGACAGCCACGCATGAGACAATCGCATTCAGGTTTATCATCTGACTAACCGCTCACATATTACATAAATCTACTCGAATGGTTATAATTCTGATATGCACAGAACTTCAGTGGTTAGTTGTGCATCCAAGGACAGCTTTAGCCGCTCTTGTGTGTGAAGCGAATGAAGGCAAACAACCGGAAGGTAGGCATCACCTACAGGCCGTTGATGCCAGACATTGACGTAGAGCATAAATATCCTTGTCTCGTGGGGTCTCGATAAAACCTCATGTAGTCCCCTAGTGACTCTACAGCCCTATTTATGCGTTGTCTCGCAAACGGATCCCGCAAAGGTATCTATGTAGGTGAGGAAACACCCCGAGTTCTACTGACATATATCTAATTGCTCATCGGGTCACGTTTTAGGGATACGTTCAATCGAAAACGTAGTGCAATAACTCTCTAGTGTCTGGAGTCATACTCTGGAGTCATACTCTGCGTTCCTCGGGATCGGGCTTTTCATTTCACCGTGAACTGGGAATGAGGAAAAGCCGACCGCCGTGATCAAGGATTTTCATTAATCCTTAACTGGCAATTTTGATATTAAATAACCGTGAATCGGGAAATCGTCAATTTAGTAGCGTGTATCCGCCCTTCCATTGCATGTGGCGAAGAGTAGTTTCAATATGGCGAACGGAAACTTACTTATTGCTCACAACTTATCGCCCACGTTTATATATATTATCGCCCACATTAACATTAACAGTCAAATAAATGGTTAACTATATATGTGAGCCCTCATGTATCACGCACATGCGTTTCAAATAACAAAATAAGGTCTTACATATGTTTCACATCATTTTATTCGTTGTTTTATTCATGTATTTCCCCCTTAAACCTATTTGATCACACTAAGCGAATAGTGCATAGTTAGCTTCCGCCATTTTGGAATCGCCTCTACCTCTTCTCTCTTCCACCTGCCTAGGCGGAAGATGATCCCACTCGCTGCCACGTGACAGTGAGTCGAGAACTCATTGGTTGTAATACTAATGATGTGGAATTTTTGTTTCCCAAATTCAAACATGCTAGAACTTCGGGCACAAAGTTTCGGAAACAAAGTTTCGAAAACATCCCGGTACACACCAGCGTGCTAGAACTACGCAAACAAGGTTTCGGAAACAAAGGTTCGGAAACAAAGTTTCGGAGACTTGTTTAGGTGTGTACTGGGCTTTATACAATAACTATCAATGGAATGGGTCAGGTGCAAAGTGTAGTCATGCCTCCATCTTATATAGGGTTACTTCTACCATGTGAAGGATGTAGAGTATGCGTGTTTCTCTCTGTTTTGAATTGACTGGCTGTCTAGTTATGTTCGTTGTTGTGAGTTCATTTTGAAGTGGCCGGTTGAGTTGACTTCGTCTGTCTGGGTTTGGGTCTGTCTGCTGCCAGGCTGCTCGGGATGGCCCCTTCTGGCCCAGGACGGACGTCTTAAAAGAACATAGAAACTTACGGAGAACATAACATTGTGGGTGTCTTTGTACGAGTCACAAAAACTGTTCATTGAGAATGAACTGACCAGGGCCGGGGCTGTGGAAGATGATTCCCCGTCGTTCCTGGTACGAGACGGGCAGTCTTCATGGCCCCATGCGGGGGGTCGCCGGCTGCGGGTTGCAACATCAACGGGACCCCAAAAGCACGTTTGACTTTTGTTTGTTACAACTTATTCGGTTATGTACTGATTAATTTTACACTCAGTGTTTAAAAATATAAACTTAGGGCTGCTCTTGTCTAGTCCGTGGTTTAACGTTCAGATTATGAGTTGGTGAATGGTTGTTTGTAGGGCCCAAGTATAAGTTTTTAAGTGTATGCCCGTTCCGCCGTGTAACGCGCGGTGTAATATAAAGAGAACGGTCGCTGGTTTGCCCTGTGGGGTGGTCTCTGCGCGGAGTCTTGGTGTGTATTCCGACGTCCAGCGAGAAGAAATGGCTCGGTAGTGTTAAGTGACCCTGGTTCTACACACTATCGTCACACTGTAACGGACCTGCCCTAATGGGGGTCTGTGCGCAGCTTGTCGTGAAGTGATTCACTATGTGGTCAGTTACACGTGATTTGGATGGGGTTTTCACATTGTCCGACTTAGACCCTTGTTTTATTTTCTGAACCCACTGGGCAAAAGTGGTTGGGAACTCGTTCGCATGACGTCGATCCCAGACATTGAAATTTTGTCCATATCTGGTTGAATGCGCCAATTGATCCGATGTCAGTTTGAGACGTCCTATCAACATGTATTGTCGATGTTACCACCCGGTTCTTAACGTCAATTATCAACGTGTTAAAAGCCTTTTTTGTGACCTGATATCAACGTGCTGCACGTTTATATCACGTTGCGATTTCGTTGAATATTAACACAAACTTGTAACATGCTTTCCAGTAAGCTCATTTATTCAACATGCAAAACGCAGAAAAATCCTTATCACAACGACAGTATAAAGACATGGAAAGCACCATTTATAATTCACAGTATACCGGTAACATACCAGTTAATACAATTGTGCCATCATTGTTTGAACAGCATTAACACCAATCTTCAAGGGTGACAAGATTTCACAAGTGTGGTACCTACAATATTTACAATTAACCGATAGTCATGGTACAATCGTAAGATTTTTTTTAAACCAAAGCAAATAGTAATGACAGTATAAACTCATGGCAGTTACCCTTTAAAACAAAAAAAACATGTATCAGTTACTATAAGATAAGTAAGAGCACATATGACTTGTTGATTTTCTAAAATGTCTGTAACAAACATTGCCAAACTTAAAATGGGTGCCACACGACATTTTAATATTTTACAACTTCTGAATATTCAAATATGAAGTCATGTACGAGATGTAAGCAAAATGCGTACACATGGGTGGGTGGGACTACATCTGGCCTTAGTTATTAATCTAGTTACACACTTTGGAACTTCATCCAGTACAAAACTTCATACTTGGGACAAGGGCTCCAATGCGAGAATGCTTAAAATGGTGACAACAATATTACTTTCCATTAATTGTCAAAAATATATCTGTTTGAAAGTAGATCTTTTCAGGTCTATCAATACTCTCATGGGCCCTTCTATTTAAAGAGTGACCAAAATTCCTACAAGACAATGACAGTAGAATTAAGCTATAACTACCGCCAAAGTAATACACAATTAAAATTCAGCTCTTCCCTCACAGTGTGGTGCATGGGTACTTTAGGTGCTGGCAGCATGAATCTCTTTGACCACTGCGTATGTGAACGACCTGTTCATAATCCCCTCGAAAGTTACGCACGAAAAGTGCGTTTTCGCCTTAGCCTCATCGGCTCGTTGTGGTGGTGCTCATGCTTAAGAAATCTTCTTTAATATAATTTCAGCACTTTCTTAATTCAGAAGATCCACTTTTTGGGTGTCTTCTTAGGTATTTTGCACCTGATCATCGCTTGACAAATCTTCCACTTAGCGCTAAGTCTCGTGGCGTAGCCTAAGTGGTGAATATGAATACGGCCCCAGGACACTAACCGAAATGAATAGAAAACTTCATGTTCACAGTGCAGATATATAAATCAGCATAAATATTTCCAATTAACAACAAAACAGGTAAGAAGACTGCAGGAGTACTAATTAAAGATAGACATCCAGCATCTGAGTTGGCCTGGTTATACGGCACTAACCCTCTTTGACTGTTTTTTTTATTTCCGCTTGTAAAGTTATCTTGTGCCATATCCACTATGTCATGGCGCACAATGTGTTTCCGGAAGGAGTGACTCGAAAACGAATGTGAATTGCAGTCCTGGTATAAATAATCGCCATACCCAACATTAGATGAACAGTTATAGAATAGTGCTGTGACTGGCCGTTTGGCAGCTAAGGCAATGCACTGACTGCTCTGTATAATGATCCTGTACAGCTACCTCAGCGACAAGGTTCTGTGACCTTCGATGAATACCACAACTAGTCATGATCTCTATGTGGGTGAGCGCATCCATCTGCTTGAATTAAAAAACGGCCTATCAAAATACATGCCAGTTTTTAGACTCGATTACATGATACACATGAATAACAAAAGCTTAAATTTGTAGCTTACTTTCTTCCCAGGGGCGGATCTAGGGGGGGGGGGTTAGGGGGGTTGCAAGCCCCCCTCCTTGGGAACCAGAAGATGCAACATACATGTTCACATACATGTTAAAGTCCCAAGTCTTCAGGGAGCAACCCCCACCCCCCTTGGGAAACTGAACAAACACTGTTAAAGTCGGGTTCCCCAAGCCCAAGCCCCGCCCCCCCCCACCCCTGGTCGCAAGTTTTCAAAGAGCAACGCCCCCCTTGGGAACCTGAACATACACTGTTAAAGTCGGCTTCTCCGAGCACGCCCCCCCCACCCCACGGTCGCAAGTTTTTCAGAGAGCACATCCCTCGGTCGGAAGGAGCAACCCCCCTTCCCCTTGGCAAATTCCTAGAGCCGCCCCTGCTTCCCTTGTTCAGACTCTGGCATCTGCTGCTGGCTTAAGCATCCATTCAACGTCACAAGCTGACAATAAATAAAACATATTCTTTGGACATACTATCAAAAAGCAATTAAATATCAGTATGCCTATATATACACATTTACTTTATTAGGTTGGCAGAATATGGGTGCTGCATTAGAACTTAAGTGCCCTATGATTGTAGCTTGCATCTGAGTGAAAATGAGATATGATGTCGAGACTACACGATTCACCTGACCTGTGCAGTGAAAGGACGCAAAATTGTGTTGCATATGCTCGAATACTCACGTAAATCTACGTATTTTGGCCGAAGATCGAGATCGCCTGCCCTGCCTCAAACCTGCGGCACGGGACTTTGTGATATAAGAGTGTGAAGTCGCAAAATACGATTTGCTGAAAACCTCTCTCCCAAAGTTATTTTTGAAAGCCCCAACGTTATATTTAGGAGCATGTTATGAAGATGTTGTTGAAGGAAAACTAACACAATGTAATATAAGAGCCGCGAAAAGCATACGCTGAGGGGGGGGGGGATGCAGTCCGTGCTGACTGCATAGTTTGGGAGCCGAGCTCCGGACTATCGCTCTGGGAGCCGGGCTTTGGACTATGACTCTGGGAGCCGGCCTCGTGACTATGGGTCTTGGCGCCGGGGTCCCGACTATGGCTCTGGGCGCGGGGCTCCGGATTATGCTCTGGGAACCGGGTTCCGGACTATGGCTCTGAGCGCCGGGCTCCGGATTTTGCTCTGGGAGCCGGGTTCCTGACTATGACTCCTGACTATGGCTCTGGGCACCGGGCTCCGGACTATGGATTTTGGCGCCAGGCTCTGGACTATGGCCCTGGGCGCCGGGGTCCGGACTATGGCTCTGGGCGCCGAATTACTGGCTATGGCTCCTGACTATGGTTCTGGGCGCCGGGCTCCTGACTATGGATCTTGGCGCCACGCTCCGGACTATGGCCCTGGGCGCCTAGCCCCGGACTATGGCCCTGGGCACCGGGTTCCGGACTAGGCTCTGGGATCCAGGCTCCGGACTATGGCTCTGGAAGCCGGGATGCGGGCTGTGGCTCTGGGAGTCGGGCTCTGGACTCTGGCTTCTGGGCGCCGGGCTCCGGGCTCCGGACTATGGCTCTGGGAGCCGGGCTGCGGACTATGCCTCTGGGAGCCGGGCTACAGACTATGGCTCTCGGAGCCGGGCTGCGGACTATGCCCCTGGGGGCCGGGCTACGAACTATTGCTCTGGGAGCCGGGCTACGGACTATTGCTCTGGGAGCCGAGCTCCGGACTATGACTCTGGGAGCCGAGCTCCGGACTGTGCTCTGGGAAACGGGCTCCGGACTATGGTTCTAGGTGCGATATGTTACATTCTCGTTTCAAGGTCAACCAGTTTTATCCTCAAGTGCGTTGCTGCGACTTACTGGTCAAATCAAGTTGAAAATTGACGAATATACTTACGTCATAAACTGGTCATGGTTACAACCAGTTTCTTTCACGACGGCTCGTCGCCATATGACGTTGAAATGTCGTCGAAATCTGGTTGATCAACCAGTTTACGAGAATTCAACCAGAAAACGACGTTGAAATCTCGTCGTGTGCCCGGTGGGAAATAGTCTTTGTATGAGGTATTATTTTATAATGTTTCAGTTCTGCCCAGAGCACAGTCCGGAGGTCGGCTCCCAGAGCCATAGTGCGGAGCTCGGCTCTCAGAGCCATAGTCCGCAGCCCGGCTCCCAGAGCCATAGTCCGGAGCTCGGCTCCCAGAGCATATTTCGGAGTCCGGCGCCAAGGGCCATAGTCCGGAGCCGTCTGGCTGACGTCGGATCAATTGGCGCATTCAACCAGATTTGGAAAAAATTTCAACGTCTGGGATCGACGTCATGCGAACGAGTTCCCAACCACTTTTGCCCAGTGGGTACAGAAAATAAAACAAAGGTTTTTGAATGGCGGTGAGTGGCATAACGGTTGTTTTGGTGGGTATCTTGTGAGCTGATGAATTCGCAAGTAGCGTGTGGGGCCTTCAATCGTGTTGCCCTTGTGTTTATAAATGGATCTTGGACATGAATATGTCAAATATATGTGACATCTTCATCATATTTTTGTGGAATGCTATTGCTGTATCGGATGACAGACCGAGGCACGCTATGAACCTCCGGTCCGCCTTGCGGGCGGTAGGCCAAGTTACAGGGCTACATAGAGTATGTATGTTCATTGCTATTACATCTTATTTTCAGGATGATAAGGTGTATTCAAAGTGAATATTAGAGCCTTTTTCCAACCAACCAGGCGTTTTTATGCGATCCGGCCGCTATGACATTGCTCAAAGAGGTCGAGCACGTCATAGTGGTTGGAAAAAAGCTCTAATATTTACCATAGCGTCCTGAAAACAAAGTATAATAGCCATGAACATGTACTCTATTCATATAAACTACTTTTTTTTAAATCGCCCCATTGTAAACTGTAGATCGATCGGAAGTACATCGTTGATTTACCCTCAGCCGCCCAACTCCCGCTGGAATTAAGCGACGGGCTCTTAAACCATGTTTACGCCATGCTTACGTTTCTAGTGTAGAAAACATCTTTTGTGCGATCCTTTATTACGAAATAAACAATAATAATTATTGCTCTGAACAATTAAAGGCGAAGAGATATAGTTACAACAAAACTGGACTACGTATTATCTCTCGGGGTGCCTAGCCTCTTTTAATTTGCACAATCGAAGGTTGACAAGATACTAAAAATGACCGTCACCGACTTACAGCATGAATATAAATATTTCTTATTCTAAGTGATAGACTATTCATGGCATTTATACTCTTAATGATATCCCTCATATCGGTAGGCAAAGTTAAGATTTTCTTTGTAATAATACAACGCTCTTTCTGCACATTAGCAGTAGCAAATCTGGCGCTGAACTGTGATGTTTGGGCGTAACAATTATTTGGTTCATATTAATGTCGTTTTCAACAGTTAATTTCATAGTGAAGTGTTAAGCGCGGTGACTTTTATAGTTGTCCGGTAACAGAGTTGACAAAATGTGGATGAGGCCATCTCTTTCCTATTCAATTGGGAAGTACCTATCAACGCATAAGCTCGGCACTGGTTGTTTTCAAAAACATGGATATCTAGAGGTTATACATCGAAAATATTATGTGATTTGAACAAACCTCATTTTTTAAAATTTCATTTTATGCTGTTTCTGTAGAATGACCCATAAATTCTTTATGACGTTATCACCAATTGCTGAAGCATCTAATTTCTTTTTTCGTCGTGACGTCATTACGGCAGCAGGCCTGTAGAAGATATGACGTCACAATTAACACTGAGGTCGTTTTCCGAAGAAGACCTTGTACCGGGGAGGCTGCAATTGCAGGGAGTCCACGTAGGTATCGATGTCCAACGACGCAGGGGTACAGTTCTCTCCGGGACTCAGTTTGAACCTGCGCATAATGTTGGCGGTCCAGATGAAGAGACGCGCCATTGCCATCTGCTCGCCGAGGCAGGCGCGGGCGCCCGCCGCGAAGTTGCGGAGGCGCCGCCTGTGGGGGTGGTCCGGTTGCACGAGGGTCCCATCTTCGTTGAGGAAGCGCTCGGGGCGGAAGACTCTGGGGTCTCCCCAGTACGTCTTGTCCGTGTGGACCGACCAGAGGTTGAGCATCAACGTCGTGCCCTTGGGGATGAAGATGCCGGCGATGGTGACGTCTTGGACGACGAGATGGGGCAGCACTGGACCAACCATATAGTAACGGAGACCCTCGAACAGGGCGGCGCGTGTGTAGTGCAGCAGCGGACGGTGCTCCAGGGTGACGTTCTCCTCCTTGGGGGGCACCACGCGGCTGATCTCCTCGAAGATCTTGTCCTGGACCTTGGGATGCTGGGTGAGGGCGTTGAGGAAGACACTGAAGGTATTACTGGTGGTGGACAACCCCGCGATCACCATGTTTACGCTGGAGAGTTCGGCATCCCTCACGGAGAATCCCTTCTTGTCCTTGAGCTCGAGCAGGGATCCCAACATGTTGTCCTCCGTTGAGGCGTACTTGTGCATCTCCTGGATCACATCCTCCTTCACCTTCAGCATTTCCTGGATCACGCGGCGCGGGCGGGACGGCAGGTAGTACAGCAGCGGCATGGTATCGATCCAGAAATACTCCTTGGCTCCCAGGGTGAGAGTTTTCCAGATCAGGGGTTCCAGTTTCTTCATCAGCTGGTAGAGTCTGGTCTCCTCTGTCACCTTCTCGCCGACGATCATGTAGATGATGATTCTGAGTGCAGCCACCCGGATGGCTTCCTGAGGGTCCAGGTTCTTGCCGCTCTCCGCCGCCGCGTTGTACTTCTCGAAAATGTCCTTCGAAAACTCAAAGATCACGTGTTCGATGCGCGCTATGCCGTCGCCGAACTGCTTAACGTGGCGCTGCGCCACCTTTCGGAGAATCTGCCACTTGGCGTCCGGCTCCTTGTTGAAGACGATTCCGGTCTTCTCGGCGTAGAAATCCTGGCGGAAGTTGGTGTACTTGCCGCCGGTGGCCACGGAGTTGGAGTTGAGGGCTTCGAAGGTAGCGTCGTGACCAGACACGACGACCACATCCCCCATGGGCAAACGCACCCGATACACCGGGCCGTGGATCTTACTCCACTCGGTGAACTTGTTTCGCACCTGCTCCATCTTAACCTGAAACCATATAGTCATTAATATTAATTATTATAAGACAATTTATTTGAAGACTTCATGACATGTTCTTCAATATTATCCCAGATAGCATGTAATGTAACGTTAGTTTTTGGTTCGAATGGTTGAAAGGTCGATGGTTTCCAGCCACTTTACAACGCTAATCTAACGTTTGCAAATAAACGTTTGCAAGTTAAACTGAAATTAACGCTAGAAAAACGTCTACAAAAAAAAATAAGGTCGCAACCCAAAAGTGATCGCAATTAAAATATCGAAAACCAAAGGGTCAAGAAAGTAAGATATATTTCAAAAGATAAATTAATGGTTGATACAAGGTTTACAAATAAACGTTTGCAAGTTGGAAAACAAAAAATTAATGCTAGAAAGACGTTTAGAAAAAACACCTAAGGTCGCAGCCGAAAAGTGATCGAATTTTTAAACATATTGAGAAATAAAGTAAAATTAAATTCAATAATAGTTTGTCGAATAAAAGTTTGGGGGTTAGAAGTCGCATAAAATTAAGTATGCCTCTCTATTAATTGGAAACATTTGATACAGGTCTTAATATAAACCCGGCTTTATCCCCCTAGTCCTAAGACTTCCACTACCACACTGGTGTCAAATACGCAGTGACACAGAGTGTACAGCGGCAGAAAGGCCGACTTTTGGCGATAGCTACCGTTAGATATTTGTTTAAAATGGTTTACTGTTAAGGACGAGAGCACGTCACCCTGTGGCGACCAATGGTGAAACATTAAATATTCGTCCCTTTGTATCTAAAAATTTAGTACGATGAGGTATGTTTTTTTTCTATAAGCTATAATAATAACAATCAATCTCTAAAACGGTTAGAAAAATCTATCGAAGATTATTTTTGGGGCTAGGTGTAGCACTTGTCCTTAACAGGCATGGGGTGATTACATTGTAAATGTAGTCGATTACGATTACGATTACTTGGGAATTTCATGATTACGATTACGATTACATTCAATGTAATCATGATTACAATCGTGATTACATGGACTGTTTTTCCACGTAATTGAAATAAAAAACACAATACTGACAGATAATCGCACCTCTATCTTGCTGGATTCATTTAAACTTTAGAACTTTAGGATTCTCGCCGGAGAGGGTGGTGTCCCGCGTAAAAACTTAACGCGTAAAAAAAATTACCTCTATGTTAAATACCATTGAACTAAAGGAAGCCACACCGTTATATGACACAAGGGAATCTAGTCCAGCCACCACACCATACATCGCCGTGCACCAGTCCTGAACGATTCGAGTTCGTTTTATAACAACACCTCTACCAATCAATCTATATAGAGAACAATAACACAAGCATCTACCACCCTCCCATCACAGCCCCCACCTACCTACCTACCCATCACATCCCCCACCTACCTACCTACCCATCGCAGCCCCCACCCACCTACCTGCTCCCAACATATAGACCCCTATATCGCTCTGGACTATTTCTAGCTATCCAATGCAAACAAGATAATGAGGGGATTAGAATGCGGCACCCCCAGCCAGCTTAATTGGTTATGTCTGGTTATTTGTCGGGTGGGTGTCACTGCGTATTTGACACCAGTGTGGTAGTGGAAGTCTTAGGACTAGGGGGATAAAGCCGGGTTTATATTAAGACCTGTATCAAATGTTTCCAATTAATAGAGAGGCATACTTAACGAACGAAGGAAGGGCCAGGGTGGTTTCGAGGGGGGTCGGATCTCTACAGTAAGACTGCAGTGGCGAGTTTCCATATATGATACAGGCGACATGGAAAGTATGACGATCAATTGGAGATCCAACAGCCCGAGTGAACATAGCAAAGTAATCATCAAAAGTAATCATGATTACGATTACATTAGCAATGTAATCGATTACGATTACGATTACATTGCCTTGAAAACCAATGTAATCGATTACGATTACGATTACTTGAAAAATGTAATCAATTACAATCGATTACGATTACTGATTATGATTACCCCATGTCTGGTCCTTAACGATCAAATGCATTTGGAAATGTATATATATCTCTTAACAATTAAAATGATATGGTTTCGCAGTTTTGTGCTAAATTTTCAAAAACGACATTTGGTCCAGTTAAATCAATATTAAGATAACGAGCCGTCAAGCACACTATAGCTCAGTCCATACAGATTTTACTACAGGACACTCACAGAAGAAATGTAAAATGGTCTCAGGTTCATCAACGCAAAATGTACAAGAATCATTAATTTTGTGAATATTACATTTGCTAAGCCCTAGTTGCGATATCAGTGTTCTAGTCAGTATGTGATATTAAAAACTCCTCAACTTACTTTTTATTTAACATAAACACGGCAGTTTATACATTGTATACTGACATTATTGCACTTGAATCGAGTAGTTCGTATACGGTGTTGGTACTCGAAAGCCCATACTTATGGCACCCTCATAATTGACTTTAATCACAACGTTGGTTATTGCTTTTAAACCTACTGGCAGAGGTACATTTCGTATGAGAGTTTCGTAATCTACGATATTCATAAATATTACAGTCTCTTTGGAACTGTGATCAAATTTGGAACGTACCCTTGTCATTTAATAAGTCGTTAACATATAACACACCATGTTCGATAAATATACGTTTTCGTGACACAATAAGCGAAGATGCAACAAAACTAGAATTCCATAGTAGATATTCAGGCACGGTTTGCTTTGATACTACATGCATAAACGGGTTTTGGGTTTTGTCACTCTTGTGTTTCAGGGAGATTTCGTCCAATTCCCAACATAATTTTGTTTCCGTGCAGACTGCAGAACAGTTGTTGCCATTTCCCATTACCTTCGTTTAAGCGCTTTATCTGTATCAATATATGTATCAAAGCCAATTGGGAGCCCGTACAGCGTTTATTAATTTCGATATAAGCTTGTTTACGATTTATATCATTTTTATCACTTGCATGTACATGGATTATCTATAGCGAAAAATAGATGGATGTTTTTTACAATTAATATTATTTATTAGTATTAATGTATCAAGCATTATTTATATACTAGGTATAATTATTAATACATTTATTCTTATTCATATGTAAATTATTATTAAGATATAATCATTCATTATTATTAGGATACAATCATTGATTATTATTAAAATATAATTATCAATTATTATTAATCTAATAATTATTGTTAACGTATTATTACGAGTTGATGGTAGTGTAAACTAGTAGAGTAGCATTAAATCTGAAAGCAGCTAAAATCCTGTAATCTGACCCAAACCGTCCTTCGGCCCTTTCAATAGGCAATCGTTGCCGTAGTTACATGGCGTAGAACAATGAAACATGACGTCTCACACAAAAGAATTGTGGTTATTGTTAAAACATTTTACTTCGAACGTTGCATGTAAATTAAAGTAAAGAAGCAAGGAGACATGTTAACGCCCAGCACATATGTGAGGTAAACTGGAAATTAAATTCAACTCGTAATAATAGTAGCGCCCGAGGCAGCCATAATGAAATTTGGCTGCTACAGCTCAATATCGGGCCAATAAAATTGCCCAAAGCCCTGCAAGCTCGCGCTATTGTTCTGTTCATTTCTTATTCATGAATACATTATTAATAATGAAAAGAATGGGCAGGTCGTGCGTACCTGGGATCTGATACAGATTGGGCGAGGTTGTGGACTTACCTCTAGACTGTTGCCCAGGATGGGCAGGCCGAGTGGACCCGGGATGTGATCCAGATTGGGCGAGGCACCGCGGAAGGCCCTGTTGAAGACCCAGAAGAGGGTCGGAGCGAGGATCGCCACGATGGCCAGAAGCACGAAGGGTTCCGGGGCCGCTGCCATGGCCGCCATGTTGGCTAATATCTCAGACATGATCAGGTCGACTTTCTGCTAGTGACTGGAAACTTGAGCTGTTGGCTGTCTTTGGTCACTGCCGTGTCGTGTGTCGCTGCAGTGTCGTACGTTGATCTACCGTGTCGTTCGTCACTCTCCCGTGTCTTTTGTCACTGCGGTGCCGCACATCGATCTGCCGTGTCGTGCGTCGCTCTACCGTGTCTTGCGTCACTCAGAGGTGTCGTGCGTCAATCAACCGGCTTCCTCAGCTGTGGTCAGCCGTGACTGCTTATATATCTGCGTCTTGCGAAGAGGGAAGCTGCATAGATCTTGATAAGGGCGAGATAATATTCCAGGTGAGATAACATCGCTAAAAATCGTCAACCCATACCTAGGGAAATGTTTCCTGGGTCCTGCAAGCGTGTGGTAAGGGTGCCTAACCAGCTCATGTCACTTACTAGGGGATACAGTGACATGTCAGGGGTGGAGGGGATGTGTGTGTGTGTGGGGGGGGGGGGGTCGCCAATCTCCAAGAATGATGGAAAGCAATATCGAATCTCCAAGATTAGGGCATTTTAAAGTTGGCGCGAAAAACAACGCCTTAATGGTGATATCGCAAATATCAAGGAATTCGCGGACCTGTATAACAGATTAAAGAGAGAAATTATCTTCGCGTTAAAACAAGGATCGTACAGATAGCGATCCCCCAAATTTGCCAACAGCTTATCACCAATCTCTAAGAATTCCTGGATGCTAATCGCGGGTGATCGCAAAAGGTATTCCCCCACCCCCTTATTTCTGACCCCTGGAGCGCTACCGGCGTGGCATGTTAGATTGTACCGTGGGCCGCTAATGTCAGCGCACATAAATCATATAGAACAGCTGATTACACTGATAATAACGCGTTATGCGTCAATCTCATTGTCAACATCATGTGAACAATAACGATTGTCTGAGATCTACATAAATATTTTAATCTCAATTCTTAGAACTGACATGTTTCCTAAACTGGTGCTTATCTCTATCCTAACAATTTTACCCAGGTGCGCCACGCGCTACGTGCCAGATGATAAGGGCCTAACAGAATTTGAACATGACAGTAAATCCTAACTGAAATGGAGTATATATAGGAGATAAATACTAATGCATGTTAAGTTGCTTGAATGCATATTACTGTGTATTATTATAAGTTGATGGTCGTGTTAACTACTAAATTAGCGTTCGACTTGAAAGCGGCTAAAATCACGTAACATGACCTGAACCTGGTGTGAACCTGACATAAAATAGAGAAAAAAACAGTTATGTGCAAATTCACGCTAACAGGACCCTCCCAGCTAACACACAACGTTCGCACACGTTGGGTTTTGGTTGTGATCACGTCATCTCAAAGTTAACACGAGGACAACGTTGTTACAACATTCGTCATTGAAGTAATATTTTCTGTCCTTGAGCCCGTAAAAATAAAACCTGTGCTATGTGTAGTGACTAATAAAACTTGGCCGCATGTAGCAGTTGCTATAAATACAAAAAGGTGAGAAGTCGAAAATGGACGTTTTCCCAGAGCTAGGACAATGTTACGTGAATAATTAGACATGAAAACAATATGTAATGGATTGTATTTGGCAATCATGCCTCTGACTTGTTTCTCACAGCCGGCACAATTTTAATACTGGACTGGATGTCGAACAACGTTATCTAAATATGTTCGGGCAACGTAAAAAAACATGCATTTTCATGTTATCTCAACCAAAACGCAAATAGGGTAAGACTATTCTAATCAAGAAGTTGTAGGCATAGGGTTATCAGTGACCCTGTTAACAGCTTCACTGAAGTGGTGATTTATAATTGGGTTTGGCTGAGGCTTCGCCCAAGGAGTGATGTATAAATGTGTTCGTCGGAAAACTATTCTTAGAAATTTAGAATTTTTAGGCATAGTGTTCTCAGTGACTGTGTTAAAATCTTCGCTGAAGTGGTGATGTATAATTGTGGTTGGCTGGAGACTTCGCCGTAGCAGCGGTGCATAATTGTGTTCATCATAAAACGTTATCTGAAAACGTGCGGGCAACGTAAAAAAACCCATACCTTTTCACGTTATTTCCCATTGCCAACGCCAAACAAAAAAAACATTGTCATGACGTTAATTGTGTTTGTGTTTGTCAGGAGGCAAGAAAATGTAAAATTATAGAAAATTATAGACTCCTTATAATGGTACATAATCAATTTCAAGGATCCTACATGACGTTCCTTGACTTAAGCCCAGTACACACCTAAAACGTTTCGGAGACTTTGTGTCCGAAACTTTGTTTCCGAAACGTTGTTTCCGAAACTTTGTGCCCGAAACCGACCCGTACACATCAAAAAGTGTCTGCGAAACAAAGTTTCCGAAACTTTTCTTTGAGTTGTAATTATCTCCATTTTTTTGTCCGGGTGTTGTTTGGGACTTTGTCCATTTACTGGATTTCTGCGACACAAAGTATCAGCATTTTTATTTAGGTCACCGATTCATCAATCCGCTTAAATGTGGCAGACGTCGGATCGGCAACTTTTGGTTTTGCCACTTGCATAATGCAAACCCAAATGACGTTGGCGTTAAAGTGGCTGGACGTTGAAGGAGGCAAGAGTAGATGTAGGGGTGAGAGGGGGCGGGGTGTAATCCAATTCGCTCACATATCCTCTTACATATATTAAACATTAATATAATAATAATGAACTTAATCACGTTTTTGCTCTCATGTGCATTTCGATTGAAATATCCCATTCAATATCATTTGCAGTGGTATGATAATCTCCATTGGTGAAATGCTGTCTCTGTTGCCGGCTATTTCCTCAATGCATTCACACCCTGGCCCGCCAGGCATCAGACAAATGCGACGTTTGTAAATCCGTACTATGGAACAAGCCTAGGCCGAATCACGCACGGTACCAGGCAAATCCAGGAAACAGCTTTAAATCATAATTGTTTTTTTCAGAATGACACACAGTGGAAACTTTCGCTGATCGTTGTTTTTATGCATTATTTTTGAAAATAATTATTTCGCCAGAAATTATAACTGGTTCGAAAGTTAGTCTAGAATTTTGAAATTTGCTTCTGGCCGACGGCAACCGTCTGAGCAGATGAACCGAACGGAATTAACTATAATTGGCCATCTATTCCAAAACAGAGCCAGAGATGCGTGCGTCTGGCCTCACCAGGCCAGATG
This sequence comes from Arenicola marina, assembly GCA_964019135.1. Classification (NCBI taxonomy): domain Eukaryota; kingdom Metazoa; phylum Annelida; class Polychaeta; family Arenicolidae; genus Arenicola; species Arenicola marina. The sequence continues at coordinate 32,478,784 of OZ025261.1, forward strand.
TCATTAATGACGTGCGTGGCACAGAGTTCCAGCTCTAATTTAGCTAATCTTATTGAATGGTGGATCGCTGGTGGTTCGAATCTCACTGTGGCCACGTCTGTGTGGTAGCAAGATGCAGATCCCATGTCTTTCTTCACAAAGAGTTTGGGGTTACCCCCTTGGACATGGCCCCACTCTCCCTTCCTTCTTCCATTGACGCGATATGACCAACAGTGGTAACAGCGTCCTGAAGATACAAGCAATCTAATGGAATGTAATTGCTCATGCGTGTATCACGTGCCATGCGTTCCATAGTAACGGCCAGAGAGGATTTTCCTCTTGTTATGAAAGTTCAGCTAAGACCGAAGAAGCCAGGTCATTACTGGTCAGGTTTGCAAATGTGTTTGTGTATTTGTGACTTGTTATTCGGGGAGTGTCGGATATCTATCACTTTGAAACACATAGCTGTTGACTTGAGATCGTGAGAGCTTTAACACACAAACAAACCAACAAACAAACCCTATGTCTGATTTGTAAATTCGTGTGTGGGTTCGTTTGTTTGTTGGTTGGTTCAGCATGGTACTCCGTGTAATTCGAGCTAGAAATGACGTTACAGGAATTGTTCAAAATTTGTCCAATAGTGAAATATACAGATTTGTTGGTGGTTGCAGGGGATCCCACGGTGGTCCTTTTGAGGCCATTACTCAGTACTTACAGTTTTGGATTGATAATACTGAGGTGAGCCGACCTGATTACAAAACCATGAAAAACGAAGCACTTGACCTAATGATAAATAAGATTCTTGCCATTTCAAAAAAAAAATAGTCAAAAATCAGATAAAGGTCCTAGAGCTGTGGTCTTAGTGCCAAATGCTAGAGAACATTCATCTCCAGATAATACATGACGTTATGGTGCATTGACTTCCAGCAATGGTGTTAGAACGCTCAAAAGAGGGGCTGTTGAGCCCTCAAATGTAACAATTTCTCACTAATGTAATAACCCGCAAATGTAACAACTTTTTCCCTCTAATGTAACAAAACCCACAAATGTAGTAACTTTTTCCCGCAAATGTAACATCACCTTCAAATGTAACAACAAATTTCCCTTAAATGTAATAAAACCTCAACCGCAAGTGTAACAATTGTTTTCCCTCTAATGTAGTCAACTTTGTCAACCACAATTGTAACAACCATTTTTCCCTCTAATGTAACAATTTCCAAAGTGTCGCTAAAATGCGGTGGACGTTGGATGGTGGACCAGCGTTTTACGATGTTTTGAACCTGTAAATGGGCCAAAATTTCCCAAAGAAGCAAAGGTTTTTGTCCATTAGAGTAATACGAAAACCGAAAATAGAACTTCAAATATAATGCAAGGTTTGGAGGCCTTTGTGCATGGTGATTTCAACGATGAACCCACGCGTCTGTAATCCATGATAGTGAGTGACCACACCCTTTCTTAAGTTTTCTCCAAGATACATACGCCAAGGACTTTTCTGGTATGGTTTTTAGTTTGATGGTGCCCTCGCCAATGCTTCAATTGGCTGCAAATGTCGTTAATCGTTTCAACCAACTATAGCATGTGGTGGCATATTTGTGCCGATCTCGCGTTCTGGCCCCCGCGTTCTCGCTTGCTATGGCTCCGGGCGTAGTTCTCCTAGTCCACGCCCAGAGCCATATCCCGGCGACCGGAGCCATAGTCCAGTGCACAGAGCCATATCCCCTAACCGGAGTTATAACCTGGAGCCATAGTCCGCGCCCGGAGTCATAGCCCAGTGCAAGGAGCCATAGCCCCCAACCGCAGCCATGGCCTCCAACCGCATACAGAGCCCGGAGCCAAAGTCCAGCGCACGGAGCTATAGTCCCGCGCAGGGAGCCATAGTCCAGTGCACGGAGCCATATCCACCATCCGGAGTTATAGCCTGGAGCCATAGTCCGCGCCCAGAGTCATAGTCCAGTGCAAGGAGCCATAGCCCCCAACCGCAGCCATGGCCCCCGACCGCATACAGAGCCAGGAGCCATAGCCCATCGCACGGAGCCATATCCACCATCCGGACTTATAGCCTGGAGCCATATTTCGCGCCCAGAGTCATAGCCCAGTGCTTGGAGCAATCACTGCACTGTTTATTGTAGGAAAAAATGTTGTAGTTCACGGCGCAGGCCACGACTCCGGACACCGGCTATGGCTCCGTATGTTGAACTTGTGCTCTAGGCTCCGAGCACGGGCTATGGATCTGGGCTATGGTTCTGGGCTATGGCTCTGGCTATGGCTTATTGCCCCGGGCTATGACTCCGAGCGCGAGCTAAAGATCCTGGCTATGTCTCCGAGCGCGAGCTATGGCTCTCTGTGGCTCGCACTCGCCTTCTCGCGTCCTCGCCCTTGCGTTCCCGCGCGCGCGCCCTTTTTTTGCCAGGGGAGAATGCGAGATAGCGAGTGGCACGAACGCGAGCACCAGAAGGCTAGGGGGAGAACGCGAGGGCAAGAACGCGGGGGCGAGAATGCGAGGGCGAGGTCAATCTCGCGTTCTCTCCTTCTCGTTCTTGCCCCCACGTTCTCCTCCTCGCGTTCTCCTCCTCGCGTTTCTACTCTTCGCGTTCTCACGTTTTTGCTCGTGTGCGCGCCCTTTTTGTGCCAGGCGAGAATGCGAGATCCTACCGTGGATTACTTTCTCTCTTAACGGTGAAAGTTAATTCCCCAAACTAAACTATCAAGCAAATGTCATAACTTCATGTCATATGGAGAGTCCATGCATTTGAAAGTGGACCAAATGACGCGAGAAGGTCACTTTCATACCACCAGCCCACTCAGGAACCTCTGACCCCCAATGAAACGTTTTCTAATGTATGCAATTGTCCAATGACGCACGATTAAGATTAAATCATCGATTAGGACCCGTCAGATATCTTAACATGTCTTTCTTAAGGCAGAATCGGGGGCTCCCTTCTCGGGTCCTTGCAACTGCAAACACCGGTCTATCAAGTAACGACAATCATAATTAGAATCAAAGATCAGACATTCGAAATCATTCGAAAAGAATTTGCCAGTGCCTGAGAGTAAACAAACGAATACACCTGATTCGGATTTGGAAATTGTTACAGTGGTTGTTACAATTGTGGTTGACTAAGTTTACTACATTAGAGGGAAAAAAGTTTTACATTTGCGGTTGAGGTTTTATTACATTTGAGGGAAATTTGTTGTTACATTTGAAGGCGATGTTACATTTGCGGGGAAAAAGTTACTGCATTTCTGGGTTTTGCTACATTAGAGGGAAAAAAGTTGTTGGATTTACGGGTTATTACATTAGTGGGAAATTATTATACTTGAGGCCTCAAGAGGGGCACCCACCCCTGCCTGGTATATCCATGGAAAATCAATAAGGAAAACTGGATCTTCAGCATGTATTTCACGGGTGGATCCTGTGCTTTGGGGCCGCTTTTGAGCATGTATTTCGTGTATTTTATGGGGTCGATGCGTATAGATGTCTGACATTTTAAAATGTACATTTTAACGGACCATCTATTTTCACCCGGTTACCGACGATAAGTCTATGCGGAAATATCATGGACGGCCTTGAGCGATGGTTTGGTTATCGATGCCATGGTTTGTGGTTCGGATCCCCGTGGGTGAAAGACGGTGTAGAGAGCTGTACGATATGGGTGGAGCTTCTGTCAGTGCAGCTTGCAGCTTTCTTGCTTGTTGTTCTAGGCCCGGGTGAGCAGGCGCATTTTCCCCGTAGTCAGCAGCTCTCGGAAGATGACATGTGGGACCAGGCACATACATGAAGATGCCGCGCGGTTTTTGGCGTAACTCGGCAGGGCGATCAGCCTTGTATAACTGTTCATTGCCCCCCTTGTCCGGTGGATAGGGTACACATCCACGCACCTAACCATTGCATTTTTACCTTTTTTCCAACAAGGATATTGGTCTTAATGTCAAGAGAGAGGGAGAGAGAGAGAGAGAGAGATAATTATTTGGGGTAAATCCTTAAGCGCGGTACCCAACATCTTTGCTATTCGACGTATTATCGTACTTGTACTTTGGGACTTGATTGGGACTTGATTTGATTGGCTAATAAAATACCTTTATTTGGATAGTTTTGATACTTGTTTATAGGTGTGCTGTTGTCAAGTTCCTCACAAAGTGTCGGACGTCAACCGGAACCCCTTAAATAAGAAAGAGGAGCTAGACCGATTCGATCCGAAGAGTTTTTAGGGACATATACGTTAACTTGCGCAAGATTTTCCGACGACCAATGTTCTCACGAGTATCACAGAAACACTTAAAACAAATGTCATGTCTCAATCATTTAATAATATTGTTACAAATTGAGTTACAGGAGAAATGATGTGAGTTGAAGTCTGGAGTGTAACTAGCAGAGGAGCCTAGCTGAAGTTTTATTTCCATAAATAGGTCGTTGCGCAGCTTGTGAATACCAAGGTCGACAAGCTTTCTTTGGAGCTGCAGGCAAAGTGACAACTGAACACTTGTCCCTTCCTAAACAGCGACAAATGTCGCGATGACAAATGTCGCGATGAAAAATGTCGCGATGACAAATGACGTGTTCCCATGCTTTCACAATAAGTGGGTGACGTCCATCAGGGCCAGTGAGGCGGCGTGTTGCTTGGCTTTCACAATGAGTTGGTGACGTCTATCAGGGCCAGTGAGGCGGCGTGTTGCCAGGCTTTCACAATGAGTTGGTGACGTCTATCAGGGCCAGTGAGGCGGCGTGTTGCCTGACTTTCACAATGAGTTGGTGACGTCTATCAGGGCCAGTGAGGCGGCGTGTTGCCTGGCTTTCACAATGCGTTGGTGACGTCTATCAGGGCCAGTGAGGCGGCGTGTTGCCTGGCTTTCACAATGAGTTGGTGACGTCTATCAGGGCCAGTGAGGCGGCGTGTTGCCTGGCTTTCACAATGAGTTGGTGACGTCTATCACGGCCAGTGAGGCGGCGTGTTGCCTGGCTTTCACAATGAGTTGGTGACGTCTATCAGGGCCAGTGAGGCGGCGTGTTGCCTGGCTTTCACAATGAGTTGGTGACGTCCATCAGGGCCAGTGAGGCGGCGTGTTGCCTGGCTTTCACAATGAGTTGATGACGTCTATCAGGGCCAGTGAGGCGGCGTGTTGCCTGGCTTTCACAATGAGTTGGTGACGTCCATCAGGGCCAGTGAGGCGGCGTGTTGCCTGGCTTTCACAATGAGTTGGTGACGTCCATCAGGGCCAGTGGGGCGGCGTGTTGCCAGGCTTTCACAATGAGTTGGTGACGTCCATCAGGGCCAGTGAGGCGGCGTGTTGCCTGGCTTTCACAATGAGTTGGTGACGTCCATCAGGGCCAGTGAGGCGGCGTGTTGCCAGGCTTTCACAATGAGTTGGTGACGTCTATCAGGGCCAGTGAGGCGGCGTGTTGCCTGGTTTTCACAATGAGTTGGTGACGTCCATCAGGGCCAGTGAGGCGGCGTGTTGCTTGGCTTTCACAATGAGTTGGTGACGTCTATCAGGGCCAGTGAGGCGGCGTGTTCCCTGGCTTTCACAATGAGTTGGTGACGTCCATCAGGGCCAGTGAGGCGGCGAGTTGCTTGGCTTTCACAATGAGTTGGTGACGTCCATCAGGGCCAGTGAGGCGGCGTGTTCCCTGGCTTTCACAATGAGTTGGTGACGTCTATCAGGGCCAGTGAGGCGGCGTGTTGCCTGGCTTTCACAATGAGTTGGTGACGTCCATCAGGGCCAGTGAGGCGGCGTGTTGCCTGGTTTTCACAATGAGTTGGTGAGGTCCATCAGGGCCAGTGAGGCGGCGTGTTGCCTGGCTTTCACAATGAGTTGGTGACGTCTATTAGGGCCAGTGAGGCGGCGTGTTGCCTGGCTTTCACAATGAGTTGGTGACGTCTATCAGGGCCAGTGAGGCGGCGTGTTGCCAGGCTTTCACAATGAGTTGGTGACGTCGATCAGGGCCAGTGAGGCGGCGTGTTGCCTGGCTTTCACAATGAGTGGTTGACGTCTATCAGGGCCAGTGAAGCGGCGTGTTGCCTGGCTTTTACAATGACTTGGTGACGTCTATCAGGGCCAGTGAGGCGGCGTGTTGCCTGGCTTTCACAGTGAGTTGGTGACGTCCATCAGGGCCAGTGAGGCGGCGTGTTGCCTGGCTTTTACAATGAGTTGGTGACGTCCATCAGGGCCAGTGAGGCGGAGTGTTGACTGGCTTTCACAATGAGTTGGTGACGTCCATCAGGGCCAGTGAGGCGGAGTGTTGACTGGCTTTCACAATGAGTTGGTGACGTCCATCAGGGCCAGTGAGGCGGAGTGTTGACTGGCTTTCACAATGAGTTGGTGACGTCCATCAGGGCCAGTGAGGCAGCGTATTCCCTGGCTTTCACAATGAGTTGGTGACGTCCATCAGGGCCAGTGAGGCGGCGTGTTGCTTGGCTTTCACAATGAGTTGGTGACGTCCATCAGGGCCAGTGAGGCGGCGTGTTGCCTGGCTTTCACAATGAGTTGGTGACGTCCATCAGGGCCAGTGAGGCGGCGTGTTGCTTGGCTTTCACAATGAGTTGGTGACGTCCATCAGGACCAGTGAGGCGGAGTGTTGACTGGCTTTCACAATGAGTTGGTGACGTCCATCAGGGCCAGTGAGGCGGAGTGTTGACTGGCTTTCACAATGAGTTGGTGACGTCCATCAGGGCCAGTGAGGCAGCGTATTCCCTGGCTTTCACAATGAGTTGGTGACGTCCATCAGGGCCAGTGAGGCGGCGTGTTGCTTGGCTTTCACAATGAGTTGGTGACGTCCATCAGGGCCAGTGAGGCAGCGTATTCCCTGGCTTTCACAATGAGTTGGTGACGTCCATCAGGGCCAGTGAGGCGGCGTGTTCCCTGGCTTTCACAATGAGTTGGTGACGTCTATCAGGGCCAGTGAGGCGGAGTGTTGACTGGCTTTCACAATGCGTTGGTGACGTCCATCAGGGCCAGTGAGGCAGCGTATTCCCTGGCTTTCACAGTGAGTTGGTGACGTCCATCAGGGCCAGTGAGGCGGCGTGTTGCTTGGCTTTCACAATGAGTTGGTGACGTCCATCAGGGCCAGTGAGGCGGCGTGTTCCCAGGCTTTCACAATGAGTTGGTGACGTCCATCAGGGCCAGTGAGGCGGCGTGTTCCCTGGCTTTCACAATGAGTTGGTGACGTCTATCAGGGCCAGTGAGGCGGAGTGTTGACTGGCTTTCACAATGAGTTGGTGACGTCCATCAGGGCCAGTGAGGCGGCGTATTCCCTGGCCTTCACAATGAGTTGGTGACGTCCATCAGGGCCAGTGAGGCGGCGTGTTGCTTGGCTTTCACAATGAGTTGGTGACGTCTATCAGGGCCAGTGAGGCGGCGTGTTCCCTGGCTTTCACAATGAGTGGTTGACGTCCATCAGGGCCAGTGAGGCGGCGTGTTGCCTGGCTTTCACAGTGAGTTGGTGACGTCTATCAGGGCCAGTGAGGCGGCGTGTTGCCTGGCTTTCACAATGAGTTGGTGACGTCTATCAGGGCCAGTGAGGCGGCGTGTTGCCTGGCTTTCACAATGAGTTGGCGACCTCCATCAGGGCCAGTGAGGCGGCGTGTTGCTTGGCTTTCACAATGAGTTGGTGACGTCTATCAGGGCCAGTGAGGCGGCGTGTTGCTTGGCTTTCACAATGAGTTGGTGACGTCCATCAGGGCCAGTGAGGCGGAGTGTTGACTGGCTTTCGCAATGAGTTGGTGACGTCCATCAGGGCCAGTGAGGCAGCGTATTCCCTGGCTTTCACAATGAGTTGGTGACGTCCATCAGGGCCAGTGAGGCGGCGTGTTGCTTGGCTTTCACAATGAGTTGGTGACGTCTATCAGGGCCAGTGAGGCGGCGTGTTCCCTGGCTTTCACAATGAGTTGGTGACGTCCATCAGGGCCAGTGAGGCGGAGTGTTGACTGGCTTTCACAATGAGTTGGTGACGTCCATCAGGGCCAGTGAGGCAGCGTATTCCCTGGCTTTCACAATGAGTTGGTGACGTCCATCAGGGCCAGTGAGGCGGCGTGTTGCTTGGCTTTCACAATGAGTTGGTGACGTCCATCAGGGCCAGTGAGGCGGCGTGTTGCTTGGCTTTCACAATGAGTTGGTGACGTCTATCAGGGCCAGTGAGGCGGCGTGTTCCCTGGCTTTCACAATGAGTTGGTGACGTCCATCAGGGCCAGTGAGGCGGAGTGTTGACTGGCTTTCACAATGAGTTGGTGACGTCCATCAGGGCCAGTGAGGCAGCGTATTCCCTGGCTTTCACAATGAGTTGGTGACGTCCATCAGGGCCAGTGAGGCGGCGTGTTGCTTGGCTTTCACAATGAGTTGGTGACGTCTATCAGGGCCAGTGAGGCGGCGTGTTCCCTGGCTTTCACAATGAGTGGTTGACGTCCATCAGGGCCAGTGAGGCGGCGTGTTGCCTGGCTTTCACAGTGAGTTGGTGACGTCTATCAGGGCCAGAGAGGCGGCGTGTTGCCTGGCTTTCACAATGAGTGGTTGACGTCTATCAGGGCCAGTGAGGCGGCGTGTTGCCTGGCTTTCACAATGAGTTGGCGACGTCCATCAGGGCCAGTGAGGCGGCGTGTTCCTTGGCTTTCACAATGAGTTGGTGACTTTTATCAGGGCCAGTGAGGCGGCGTGTTGCTTGGCTTTCACAATGAGTTGGTGACGTCCATCAGGGCCAGTGAGGCGGAGTGTTGACTGGCTTTCACAATGAGTTGGTGACTTCTATCACGGCCAGTGAGGCGGCGTGTTGCTTGGCTTTCACAATGAGTTGGTGACGTCCATCAGGGCCAGTGAGGCGGAGTGTTGACTGGCTTTCACAATGAGTTGGTGACGACTATCAGGGCCAGTGAGGCGGCGTGTTGCTTGGCTTTCACAATGAGTTGGTGACGTCTATCAGAGCCAGTGAGGCGGCGTGTCGCCTGGCTTTCACAATGAGTTGGTGACGTCCATCAGGGCCAGTGAGGCAGCGTATTCCCTGGCTTTCACAATGAGTTGGTGACGTCCATCAGGGCCAGTGAGGCGGCGTGTTGCTTGGCTTTCACAATGAGTTGGTGACGTCCATCAGGGCCAGTGAGGCGGAGTGTTGACTGGCTTTCACAATGAGTTGGTGACGTCTATCAGGGCCAGTGAGGCGGCGTGTTGCTTGGCTTTCACAATGAGTTGGTGACGTCCATCAGGGCCAGTGAGGCGGAGTGTTCCCTGGCTTTCACAATGAGTTGGTGACGTCTATCAGGGCCAGTGAGGCGGCGTGTTGCTTGGCTTTCACAATGAGTTGGTGACGTCTATCAGGGCCAGTGAGGCGGCGTGTTCCCTGGCTTTCACAATGAGTTGGTGACGTCCATCAGGGCCAGTGAGGCGGCGTGTTGCTTGGCTTTCACAATGAGTTGGTGACGTCCATCAGGGCCAGTGAGGCGGCGTGTTGCTTGGCTTTCACAATGAGTTGGTGACGTCCATCAGGGCCAGTGATGCGGCGTGTTGCCTGGCTTTTACAATGACTTGGTGACGTCCATCAGGGCCAGTGAGGCGGAGTGTTGACTGGCTTTCACAATGAGTTGGTGACGTCCATCAGGGCCAGTGAGGCGGAGTTTTGACTGGCTTTCACAATGAGTTGGTGACGTCCATCAGGGCCAGTGAGGCGGAGTGTTGACTGGCTTTCACAATGAGTTGGTGACGTCCATCAGGGCCAGTGAGGCGGAGTGTTGACTGGCTTTCACAATGAGTTGGTGACGTCCATCAGGGCCAGTGAGGCAGCGTATTCCCTGGCTTTCACAATGAGTTGGTGACGTCCATCAGGGCCAGTGAGGCGGCGTGTTGCTTGGCTTTCACAATGAGTTGGTGACGTCCATCAGGGCCAGTGAGGCGGCGTGTTCCCTGGCTTTCACAATGAGTTTGTGACGTCTATCAGGGCCAGTGAGGCGGCGTGTTGCCTGACTTTCACAATGAGTTGGTGACGTCTATCAGGGCCAGTAAGGCGGCGTGTTGCCTGGCTTTCACAATGAGTTGGTGACGTCCATCAGGGCCAGTGAGGCGGCGTGTTCCCTGGCTTTCACAATGAGTTGGTGACGTCTATCAGGGCCAATGAGGCGGAGTGTTGACTGGCTTTCACAATGAGTTGGTGACGTCCATCAGGGCCAGTGAGGCAGCGTATTCCCTGGCTTTCACAGTGAGTTGGTGACGTCCATCAGGGCCAGTGAGGCGGCGTGTTGCTTGGCTTTCACAATGAGTTGGTGACGTCCATCAGGGCCAGTGAGGCGGCGTGTTCCCTGGCTTTCACAATGAGTTGGTGACGTCCATCAGGGCCAGTGAGGCGGCGTGTTCCCTGGCTTTCACAATGAGTTGGTGACGTCTATCAGGGCCAGTGAGGCGGCGTGTTCCCTGGCTTTCACAATGAGTTGGTGACGTCCATCAGGGCCAGTGAGGCGGCGTGTTCCCAGGCTTTCACAATGAGTTGGTGACGTCCATCAGGGCCAGTGAGGCGGCGTGTTCCCTGGCTTTCACAATGAGTTGGTGACGTCCATCAGGGCCAGTGAGGCGGCGTGTTCCCTGGCTTTCACAATGAGTTGGTGACGTCCATCAGGGCCAGTGAGGCGGCGTGTTCCCTGGCTTTCACAATGAGTTGGTGACGTCCATCAGGGCCAGTGAGGCGGCGTGTTCCCTGGCTTTCACAATGAGTTGGTGACGTCCATCAGGGCCAGTGAGGCGGCGTGTTCCCTGGCTTTCACAATGAGTTGGTGACGTCCATCAGGGCCAGTGAGGCGGCGTGTTCCCTGGCTTTCACAATGAGTTGGTGACGTCCATCAGGGCCAGTGAGGCGGCGTGTTCCCTGGCTTTCACAATGAGTTGGTGACGTCTATCAGGGCCAGTGAGGCGGCGTGTTCCCTGGCTTTCACAATGAGTTGGTGACGTCCATCAGGGCCAGTGAGGCGGCGTGTTCCCAGGCTTTCACAATGAGTTGGTGACGTCCATCAGGGCCAGTGAGGCGGCGTGTTCCCTGGCTTTCACAATGAGTTGGTGACGTCCATCAGGGCCAGTGAGGCGGCGTGTTCCCTGGCTTTCACAATGAGTTGGTGACGTCCATCAGGGCCAGTGAGGCGGCGTGTTCCCTGGCTTTCACAATGAGTTGGTGACGTCCATCAGGGCCAGTGAGGCGGCGTGTTGCCTGGCTTTCACAATGAGTTGGTGACGTCTATCAGGGCCAGTGAGGCGGAGTGTTGACTGGCTTTCACAATGAGTTGGTGACGTCCATCAGGGCCAGTGAGGCAGCGTATTCCCTGGCTTTCACAATGAGTTGGTGACGTCCATCAGGGCCAGTGAGGCGGCGTGTTGCTTGGCTTTCACAATGAGTTGGTGACGTCTATCAGGGCCAGTGAGGCGGCGTGTTCCCTGGCTTTCACAATGAGTGGTTGACGTCCATCAGGGCCAGTGAGGCGGCGTGTTGCTTGGCTTTCACAGTGAGTTGGTGACGTCTATCAGGGCCAGTGAGGCGGCGTGTTGCCTGGCTTTCACAATGAGTTGGTGACGTCCATCAGGGCCAGTGAGGCGGAGTGTTGACTGGCTTTCACAATGAGTTGGTGACGTCCATCAGGGCCAGTGAGGCAGCGTATTCCCTGGCTTTCACAATGAGTTGGTGACGTCCATCAGGGCCAGTGAGGCGGCGTGTTGCTTGGCTTTCACAATGAGTTGGTGACGTCCATCAGGGCCAGTGAGGCGGCGTGTTGCTTGGCTTTCACAATGAGTTGGTGACGTCTATCAGGGCCAGTGAGGCGGCGTGTTCCCTGGCTTTCACAATGAGTTGGTGACGTCCATCAGGGCCAGTGAGGCGGAGTGTTGACTGGCTTTCACAATGAGTTGGTGACGTCCATCAGGGCCAGTGAGGCAGCGTATTCCCTGGCTTTCACAATGAGTTGGTGACGTCCATCAGGGCCAGTGAGGCGGCGTGTTGCTTGGCTTTCACAATGAGTTGGTGACGTCTATCAGGGCCAGTGAGGCGGCGTGTTCCCTGGCTTTCACAATGAGTTGTTGACGTCCATCAGGGCCAGTGAGGCGGCGTGTTGCCTGGCTTTCACAGTGAGTTGGTGACGTCTATCAGGGCCAGTGAGGCGGCGTGTTGCCTGGCTTTCACAATGACTTGGTGACGTCCATCAGGGCCGGTGAGGCGGCGTGTTCCCTGGCTTTCACAATGAGTGGTTGACGTCCATCAGGGCCAGTGAGGCGGCGTGTTACCTGGCTTTCACAATGAGTTGGTGACGTCTATCAGGGCCAGTGAGGCGGCGTGTTGCTTGGCTTTCACAATGAGTTGGTGACGTCTATCAGGGCCAGTGAGGCGGCGTGTTGCCTGGCTTTCACAATGAGTTGGTGACGTCCATCAGGGCCAGTGAGGCAGCGTATTCCCTGGCTTTCACAATGAGTTGGTGACGTCCATCAGGGCCAGTGAGGCGGCGTGTTGCTTGGCTTTCACAATGAGTTGGTGACGTCCATCAGGGCCAGTGAGGCGGAGTGTTGACTGGCTTTCACAATGAGTTGGTGACGTCTATCAGGGCCAGTGAGGCGGCGTGTTGCTTGGCTTTCACAATGAGTTGGTGACGTCCATCAGGGCCAGTGAGGCGGAGTGTTCCCTGGCTTTCACAATGAGTTGGTGACGTCTATCAGGGCCAGTGAGGCGGCGTGTTGCTTGGCTTTCACAATGAGTTGGTGACGTCTATCAGGGTCAGTGAGGCGGCGTGTTGCCTGGCTTTCACAATGAGTTGGTGACGTCTATCAGGGCCAGTGAGGCGGCGTGTTGCTTGGCTTTTACAATGAGTTGGTGACGTCCATCAGGGCCAGTGAGGTGGAGTGTTCCCTGGCTTTCACAATGAGTTGGTGACGTCTATCAGGGCCAGTGAGGCGGCGTGTTGCTTGGCTTTCACAATGAGTTGGTGATGTCTATCAGGGCCAGTTAGGCGGCGTGTTGCCTGGCTTTCACAATGAGTTGGTGACGTCCATCAGGGCCAGTGAGGCGGCGTGTTGCCTGGCTTTCACAATGAGTTGGTGACGTCTATCAGGGCCAGTGAGGCGGCGTGTTGCCTGGCTTTCACAATGAGTTGGTGACGTCTATCAGGGCCAGTGAGGCGGCGTGTTGCCTGGCTTTCACAATGAGTTGGTGACGTCCATCAGGGCCAGTGAGGCGGCGTGTTGCCTGGCTTTCACAATGAGTTGGTGACGTCCATCAGGGCCAGTGAGGCGGCGTGTTGCCTGGCTTTCACAATGAGTTGGTGACGTCTATCAGGGCCAGTGAGGCGGAGTGTTGCCTGGCTTTCACAATGAGTTGGTGACGTCTATCAGGGCCAGTGAGGCGGCGTGTTGCCTGGCTTTCACAATGAGTTGGTGACGTCCATCAGGGCCAGTGAGGCGGCGTGTTGCCTGGCTTTCACAATGAGTGGTTGACGTCCATCAGGGCCAGTGAGGCGGCGTGTTGCCTGGCTTTCACAATGAGTTGGTGACGTCCATCAGGGCCAGTGAGGCGGCGTGTTGCCTGGCTTTCACAATGAGTTGGTGAGGTCTATCAGGGCCAGTGAGGCGGCCTGTTGCCTGGCTTTCACAGTGAGTTGGTGACGTCTATCAGGGCCAGTGAGGCGGCGTGTTGCCTGGCTTTCACAATGAGTTAGTGAGGTCCATCAGGGCCAGTGAGGCGGCGTGTTGCCTGGCTTTCACAATGAGTTGGTGACGTCTATCAGGGCCAGTGAGGCGGCGTGTTGCTTGGCTTTCACAATGAGTTGGTGACGTCTATCAGGGCCAGTGAGGCGGCGTGTTCCCTGGCTTTCACAATGAGTGGTTGACGTCCATCAGGGCCAGTGAGGGGGCGTGTTGCTTGGCTTTCACAATGAGTTGGTGAGGTCCATCAGGGCCAGTGAGGCGGCGTGTTGCCTGGCTTTCACAATGACTTGGTGACGTCCATCAGGGCCAGTGAGGCGGCGTTTTGCTTGGCTTTCACAATGAGTGGTTGACGTCCATCAGGGCCAGTGAGGCGGCGTGTTACCTGGCTTTCACAATGAGTTGGTGACGTCTATCAGGGCCAGTGAGGCGGCGTGTTGCCAGGCTTTCACAATGAGTTGGTGACGTCTATCAGGGCCAGTGAGGCGGCGTGTTGCCTGGCTTTCACAATGAGTTGGTGACGTCTATCAGGGCCAGTGGGGCGGCGTGTTGCCTGACTTTCACAATGAGTTGGTGACGTCCATCAGGGCCAGTGAGGCGGCGTGTTGCTTGGCTTTCACAATGAGTTGGTGACGTCTATCAGGGCCAGTGAGGCGGCGTGTTGCCTGGCTTTCACAATGAGGGGTTGACGTCCATCAGGGCCAGTGAGGCGGCGTGTTGCCTGGCTTTCACAGTGAGTTGGTGACGTCTATCAGGGCCAGTGAGGCGGCGTGTTGCCTGGCTTTCACAATGAGTTGGTGACGTCTATCAGGGCCAGTGAAGCGGCGTGTTGCTTGGCTTTCACAATGAGTTGGTGACGTATATCAGGGCCAGTGAGGCGGCGTGTTGCCTGGCTTTCACAATGAGTTGGTGACGTCCATCAGGACCAGTGAGGCGGCGTGTTGCTTGGCTTTCACAATGAGTTGGTGACGTCCATCAGGGCCAGTGAGGCGGCGTGTTGCCTGGCTTTCACAATGAGTGGTTGACGTCCATCAGGGCCAGTGAGGCGGCGTGTTGCCTGGCTTTCACAGTGAGTTGGTGACGTCTATCAGGGCCAGTGAGGCGGCGTGTTGCCTGGCTTTCACAATGAGTTGGTGAGGTCCATCAGGGCCAGTGAGGCGGCGTGTTGCTTGGCTTTCACAATGAGTTGGTGACGTCCATCAGGGCCAGTGAGGCGGCGTGTTGCCTGGCTTTCACAATGAGTGGTTGACGTCCATCAGGGCCAGTGAGGCGGCGTGTTGCCTGGCTTTCACAGTGAGTTGGTGACGTCTATCAGGGCCAGTGAGGCGGCGTGTTGCCTGGCTTTCACAATGAGTTGGTGACGTCTATCAGGGCCAGTGAGGCGGCGTGTTCCCTGGCTTTCACAATGAGTTGGTGACGTCCATCAGGGCCAGTGAGGCGGCGTGTTGCTTGGCTTTCACAATGAGTTGGTGACGTCCATCAGGGCCAGTGAGGCGGCGTGTTGCCTGGCTTTCACAATGAGTGGTTGACGTCCATCAGGGCCAGTGAGGCGGCGTGTTGCCTGGCTTTTACAGTGAGTTGGTGACGTCTATTAGGGCCAGTGAGGCGGCGTGTTGCCTGGCTTTCACAATGAGTTGGTGACGTCCATCAGGGCCAGTGAGGCGGCGTGTTGCTTGGCTTTCACAATGAGTTGGTGACGTCCATCAGGGCCAGTGAGGCGGCGTGTTGCCTGGCTTTCACAATGAGTGGTTGACGTCCATCAGGGCCAGTGAGGCGGCGTGTTGCCTGGCTTTCACAGTGAGTTGGTGACGTCTATCAGGGCCAGTGAGGCGGCGTGTTGCCTGGCTTTCACAATGAGTTGGTGACGTCTATCAGGGCCAGTGAGGCGGCGTGTTGCCTGGCTTTCACAATGAGTTGGTGACGTCCATCAGGGCCAGTGAGGCGGCGTGTTGCCTGGCTTTCACAATGAGTTGGTGACGTCTATCAGGGCCAGTGGGGCGGCGTGTTGCCTGGCTTTCATAATGAGTTGGTGACGTCCATCAGGGCCAGTGAGGCGGCGTGTTGCCTGGCTTTCACAATGAGTTGGTGACGTCCATCAGGGCCAGTGAGGCGGCGTGTTGCCTGGCTTTCACAATGAGTTGGTGACGTCTATCAGGGCCAGTGAGGCGGCGTGTTCCCTGGCTTTCACAGTGAGTTGGTGACGTCTATCAGGGCCAGTGAGGCGGCGTGTTGCCTGGCTTTCACAATGAGTTGGTGACGTCTATCAGGGCCAGTGAGGCGGCGTGTTGCTTGGCTTGCACAATGAGTTGGTGACGTCTATCAGGGCCAGTGAGGCGGCGTGTTCCCTGGCTTTCACAATGAGTGGTTGACGTCCATCAGGGCCAGTGAGGCGGCGTGTTGCCTGGCTTTCACAGTGAGTTGGTGACGTCTATCAGGGCCAGTGAGGCGGCGTGTTGCCTGGCTTTCACAATGAGTGGTTGACGTCCATCAGGGCCAGTGAGGCGGCGTGTTGCCTGGCTTTCACAGTGAGTTGCTGACGTCCATCAGGGCCAGTGAGGCGGCGTGTTGCCTGGTTTTCACAATGAGTTGGTGACGTCCATCAGGGCCAGTGAGGCGGCGTGTTGCCTGGCTTTCACAATGACTTGGTGACGTCGATCAGGGCCAGTGAGGCGGCGTGTTGCCTGGCTTTCACAATGAGTTGGTGACGTCTATCAGTGCCGGTGAGGCGGCGTGTTGCTTGGCTTTCACAATGAGTTAGTGACGTCTATCAGGGCCAGTGAGGCGGCGTGTTGCTTGGCTTTCACAATGAGTTGGTGACGTCTATCAGGGCCAGTGAGGCGGCGTGTTGCCTGGCTTTCACAATGAGTTTGTGACGTCCATCAGGGCCAGTGAGGCGGCGTGTTGCCTGGCTTTCACAATGAGTTGGTGACGTCCATCAGGGCCAGTGAGGCGGAGTGTTCCCTGGCTTTCACAATGAGTTGGTGACGTCTATCAGGGCCAGTGAGGCGGCGTGTTGCTTGGCTTTCACAATGAGTTGGTGACGTCTATCAGAGCCAGTGAGGCGGCGTGTTGCCTGGCTTTCACAATGAGTTGGTGACGTCCATCAGGGCCAGTGAGGCAGCGTATTCCCTGGCTTTCACAATGAGTTGGTGACGTCCATCAGGGCCAGTGAGGCGGCGTGTTGCTTGGCTTTCACAATGAGTTGGTGACGTCCATCAGGGCCAGTGAGGCGGAGTTTTGACTGGCTTTCACAATGAGTTGGTGACGTCTATCAGGGCCAGTGAGGCGGCGTGTTGCTTGGCTTTCACAATGAGTTGGTGACGTCCATCAGGGCCAGTGAGGCGGAGTGTTCCCTGGCTTTCACAATGAGTTGGTGACGTCTATCAGGGCCAGTGAGGCGGCGTGTTGCTTGGCTTTTACAATGAGTTGGTGACGTCTATCAGGGCCAGTGAGGCGGCGTGTTGCCTGGCTTTCACAATGAGTTGGTGACGTCCATCAGGGCCAGTGAGGCAGCGTATTCCCTGGCTTTCACAATGAGTTGGTGACGTCTATCAGGGCCAGTGAGGCGGCGTGTTGCCTGGCTTTCACAATGAGTGGTTGACGTCCATCAGGGCCAGTGAAGCGGCGTGTTGCCTGGCTTTCACAGTGAGTTGGTGACGTCTATCAGGGCCAGTGAGGCGGCGTGTTGCCTGGCTTTCACAATGAGTTAGTGAGGTCCATCAGGGCCAGTGAGGCGGCGTGTTGCCTGGCTTTCACAATGAGTTGGTGACGTCCATCAGGGCCAGTGAGGCGGCGTGTTGCTTGGCTTTCACAATGAGTTGGTGACGTCTATCAGGGCCAGTGAGGCGGCGTGTTGCCTGGCTTTCACAATGAGTGGTTGACGTCTATCAGGGCCAGTGAGGCGGCGTGTTGCTTGGCTTTCACAATGACTTGGTGACGTCTATCAGGGCCAGTGAGGCGGCGTGTTGCCTGGCTTTCACAGTGAGTGGTTGACGTCTATCAGGGCCAGTGAGGCGGCGTGTTGCTTGGCTTTCACAATGAGTTGGTGAGGTCCATCAGGGCCAGTGAGGCGGCGTGTTGCCTGGCTTTCACAATGAGTTGGTGACGTCCATCAGGGCCAGTGAGGCGGCGTGTTGCCTGGCTTTCACAATGAGTTGGTGACGTCCATCAGGGCCAGTGAGGCGGCGTGTTCCCTGGCTTTCACAATGAGTGGTTGACGTCCATCAGGGCCAGTGAGGCGGCGTGTTGCTTGGCTTTCACAATGAGTTGGTGACGTCTATCAGGGCCAGTGAGGCGGCGTGTTCCCTGGCTTTCACAATGAGTTGGTGACGTCCATCAGGGCCAGTGAGGCGGCGTGTTGCTTGGCTTTCACAATGAGTTGGTGACGTCCATCAGGGCCAGTGAGGCGGCGTGTTGCTTGGCTTTCACAATGAGTTGGTGACGTCCATCAGGGCCAGTGATGCGGCGTGTTGCCTGGCTTTTACAATGACTTGGTGACGTCCATCAGGGCCAGTGAGGCGGAGTGTTGACTGGCTTTCACAATGAGTTGGTGACGTCCATCAGGGCCAGTGAGGCGGAGTTTTGACTGGCTTTCACAATGAGTTGGTGACGTCCATCAGGGCCAGTGAGGCGGAGTGTTGACTGGCTTTCACAATGAGTTGGTGACGTCCATCAGGGCCAGTGAGGCGGAGTGTTGACTGGCTTTCACAATGAGTTGGTGACGTCCATCAGGGCCAGTGAGGCAGCGTATTCCCTGGCTTTCACAATGAGTTGGTGACGTCCATCAGGGCCAGTGAGGCGGCGTGTTGCTTGGCTTTCACAATGAGTTGGTGACGTCCATCAGGGCCAGTGAGGCGGCGTGTTCAATGGCTTTCACAATGAGTTTGTGACGTCTATCAGGGCCAGTGAGGCGGCGTGTTGCCTGACTTTCACAATGAGTTGGTGACGTCTATCAGGGCCAGTGAGGCGGCGTGTTGCCTGGCTTTCACAATGAGTTGGTGACGTCCATCAGGGCCAGTGAGGCGGCGTGTTCCCTGGCTTTCACAATGAGTTGGTGACGTCTATCAGGGCCAATGAGGCGGAGTGTTGACTGGCTTTCACAATGAGTTGGTGACGTCCATCAGGGCCAGTGAGGCAGCGTATTCCCTGGCTTTCACAGTGAGTTGGTGACGTCCATCAGGGCCAGTGAGGCGGCGTGTTGCTTGGCTTTCACAATGAGTTGGTGACGTCCATCAGGGCCAGTGAGGCGGCGTGTTCCCTGGCTTTCACAATGAGTTGGTGACGTCCATCAGGGCCAGTGAGGCGGCGTGTTCCCTGGCTTTCACAATGAGTTGGTGACGTCTATCAGGGCCAGTGAGGCGGCGTGTTGCCTGGCTTTCACAATGAGTTGGTGACGTCCATCAGGGCCAGTGAGGCGGCGTGTTGCCTGGCTTTCACAATGAGTTGGTGACGTCTATCAGGGCCAGTGGGGCGGCGTGTTGCCTGGCTTTCATAATGAGTTGGTGACGTCCATCAGGGCCAGTGAGGCGGCGTGTTGCCTGGCTTTCACAATGAGTTGGTGACGTCCATCAGGGCCAGTGAGGCGGCGTGTTGCCTGGCTTTCACAATGAGTTGGTGACGTCTATCAGGGCCAGTGAGGCGGCGTGTTCCCTGGCTTTCACAGTGAGTTGGTGACGTCTATCAGGGCCAGTGAGGCGGCGTGTTGCCTGGCTTTCACAATGAGTTGGTGACGTCTATCAGGGCCAGTGAGGCGGCGTGTTGCTTGGCTTGCACAATGAGTTGGTGACGTCTATCAGGGCCAGTGAGGCGGCGTGTTCCCTGGCTTTCACAATGAGTGGTTGACGTCCATCAGGGCCAGTGAGGCGGCGTGTTGCCTGGCTTTCACAGTGAGTTGGTGACGTCTATCAGGGCCAGTGAGGCGGCGTGTTGCCTGGCTTTCACAATGAGTGGTTGACGTCCATCAGGGCCAGTGAGGCGGCGTGTTGCCTGGCTTTCACAGTGAGTTGCTGACGTCCATCAGGGCCAGTGAGACGGCGTGTTGCCTGGCTTTCACAATGAGTTGGTGACGTCCATCAGGGCCAGTGAGGCGGCGTGTTGCCTGGCTTTCACAATGACTTGGTGACGTCGATCAGGGCCAGTGAGGCGGCGTGTTGCCTGGCTTTCACAATGAGTTGGTGACGTCTATCAGTGCCAGTGAGGCGGCGTGTTGCTTGGCTTTCACAATGAGTTAGTGACGTCTATCAGGGCCAGTGAGGCGGCGTGTTGCTTGGCTTTCACAATGAGTTGGTGACGTCCATCAGGGCCAGTGAGGCGGCGTGTTGCCTGGCTTTCACAATGAGTTTGTGACGTCCATCAGGGCCAGTGAGGCGGCGTGTTGCCTGGCTTTCACAATGAGTTGGTGACGTCCATCAGGGCCAGTGAGGCGGAGTGTTCCCTGGCTTTCACAATGAGTTGGTGACGTCTATCAGGGCCAGTGAGGCGGCGTGTTGCTTGGCTTTCACAATGAGTTGGTGACGTCTATCAGAGCCAGTGAGGCGGCGTGTTGCCTGGATTTCACAATGAGTTGGTGACGTCCATCAGGGCCAGTGAGGCAGCGTATTCCCTGGCTTTCACAATGAGTTGGTGACGTCCATCAGGGCCAGTGAGGCGGCGTGTTGCTTGGCTTTCACAATGAGTTGGTGACGTCCATCAGGGCCAGTGAGGCGGAGTTTTGACTGGCTTTCACAATGAGTTGGTGACGTCTATCAGGGCCAGTGAGGCGGCGTGTTGCTTGGCTTTCACAATGAGTTGGTGACGTCCATCAGGGCCAGTGAGGCGGAGTGTTCCCTGGCTTTCACAATGAGTTGGTGACGTCTATCAGGGCCAGTGAGGCGGCGTGTTGCTTGGCTTTCACAATGAGTTGGTGACGTCTATCAGGGCCAGTGAGGCGGCGTGTTGCCTGGCTTTCACAATGAGTTGGTGACGTCCATCAGGGCCAGTGAGGCAGCGTATTCCCTGGCTTTCACAATGAGTTGGTGACGTCTATCAGGGCCAGTGAGGCGGCGTGTTGCTTGGCTTTCACAATGAGTTGGTGACGTCTATCAGGGCCAGTGAGGCGGCGTGTTGCCTGGCTTTCACAATGAGTGGTTGACGTCCATCAGGGCCAGTGAGGCGGCGTGTTGCCTGGCTTTCACAGTGAGTTGGTGACGTCTATCAGGGCCAGTGAGGCGGCGTGTTGCCTGGCTTTCACAATGAGTTAGTGAGGTCCATCAGGGCCAGTGAAGCGGCGTGTTGCCTGGCTTTCACAATGAGTTGGTGACGTCCATCAGGGCCAGTGAGGCGGCGTGTTGCTTGGCTTTCACAATGAGTTGGTGACGTCTATCAGGGCCAGTGAGGCGGCGTGTTGCCTGGCTTTCACAATGAGTGGTTGACGTCTATCAGGGCCAGTGAGGCGGCGTGTTGCTTGGCTTTCACAATGACTTGGTGACGTCTATCAGGGCCAGTGAGGCGGCGTGTTGCCTGGCTTTCACAGTGAGTGGTTGACGTCTATCAGGGCCAGTGAGGCGGCGTGTTGCTTGGCTTTCACAATGAGTTGGTGAGGTCCATCAGGGCCAGTGAGGCGGCGTGTTGCCTGGCTTTCACAATGAGTTGGTGACGTCCATCAGGGCCAGTGAGGCGGCGTGTTGCCTGGCTTTCACAATGAGTTGGTGACGTCCATCAGGGCCAGTGAGGCGGCGTGTTCCCTGGCTTTCACAATGAGTGGTTGACGTCCATCAGGGCCAGTGAGGCGGCGTGTTGCTTGGCTTTCACAATGAGTTGGTGACGTCTATCAGGGCCAGTGAGGCGGCGTGTTCCCTGGCTTTCACAATGAGTTGGTGACGTCCATCAGGGCCAGTGAGGCGGCGTGTTGCTTGGCTTTCACAATGAGTTGGTGACGTCCATCAGGGCCAGTGAGGCGGCGTGTTGCTTGGCTTTCACAATGAGTTGGTGACGTCCATCAGGGCCAGTGATGCGGCGTGTTGCCTGGCTTTTACAATGACTTGGTGACGTCCATCAGGGCCAGTGAGGCGGAGTGTTGACTGGCTTTCACAATGAGTTGGTGACGTCCATCAGGGCCAGTGAGGCGGAGTTTTGACTGGCTTTCACAATGAGTTGGTGACGTCCATCAGGGCCAGTGAGGCGGAGTGTTGACTGGCTTTCACAATGAGTTGGTGACGTCCATCAGGGCCAGTGAGGCGGAGTGTTGACTGGCTTTCACAATGAGTTGGTGACGTCCATCAGGGCCAGTGAGGCAGCGTATTCCCTGGCTTTCACAATGAGTTGGTGACGTCCATCAGGGCCAGTGAGGCGGCGTGTTGCTTGGCTTTCACAATGAGTTGGTGACGTCCATCAGGGCCAGTGAGGCGGCGTGTTCAATGGCTTTCACAATGAGTTTGTGACGTCTATCAGGGCCAGTGAGGCGGCGTGTTGCCTGACTTTCACAATGAGTTGGTGACGTCTATCAGGGCCAGTGAGGCGGCGTGTTGCCTGGCTTTCACAATGAGTTGGTGACGTCCATCAGGGCCAGTGAGGCGGCGTGTTCCCTGGCTTTCACAATGAGTTGGTGACGTCTATCAGGGCCAATGAGGCGGAGTGTTGACTGGCTTTCACAATGAGTTGGTGACGTCCATCAGGGCCAGTGAGGTCACGTATTCCCTGGCTTTCACAGTGAGTTGGTGACGTCCATCAGGGCCAGTGAGGCGGCGTGTTGCTTGGCTTTCACAATGAGTTGGTGACGTCCATCAGGGCCAGTGAGGCGGCGTGTTCCCTGGCTTTCACAATGAGTTGGTGACGTCCATCAGGGCCAGTGAGGCGGCGTGTTCCCTGGCTTTCACAATGAGTTGGTGACGTCTATCAGGGCCAGTGAGGCGGCGTGTTGCTTGGCTTTCACAATGAGTTGGTGACGACCATCAGGGCCAGTGAGGCGGCGTGTTCCCAGGCTTTCACAATGAGTTGGTGACGTCCATCAGGGCCAGTGAGGCGGCGTGTTCCCTGGCTTTCACAATGAGTTGGTGACGTCCATCAGGGCCAGTGAGGCAGCGTATTCCCTGGCTTTCACAATGAGTTGGTGACGTCCATCAGGGCCAGTGAGGCGGCGTGTTGCTTGGCTTTCACAATGAGTTGGTGACGTCTATCAGGGCCAGTGAGGCGGCGTGTTCCCTGGCTTTCACAATGAGTGGTTGACGTCCATCAGGGCCAGTGAGGCGGCGTGTTGCTTGGCTTTCACAGTGAGTTGGTGACGTCTATCAGGGCCAGTGAGGCGGCGTGTTGCCTGGCTTTCACATCGAGTTGGTGACGTCTATCAGGGCCAGTGAGGCGGCGTGTTGCCTAGCTTTCACAATGAGTTGGCGACCTCCATCAGGGCCAGTGAGGCGGCGTGTTGCTTGGCTTTCACAATGAGTTGGTGACGTCTATCAGGGCCAGTGAGGCGGCGTGTTGCTTGGCTTTCACAATGAGTTGGTGACGTCCATCAGGGCCAGTGAGGCGGAGTGTTGACTGGCTTTCACAATGAGTTGGTGACGTCCATCAGGGCCAGTGAGGCAGCGTATTCCCTGGCTTTCACAATGAGTTGGTGACGTCCATCAGGGCCAGTGAGGCAGCGTATTCCCTGGCTTTCACAATGAGTTGGTGACGTCTATCAGGGCCAGTGAGGCGGCGTGTTCCCTGGCTTTCACAATGAGTTGGTGACGTCCATCAGGGCCAGTGAGGCGGAGTGTTGACTGGCTTTCACAATGAGTTGGTGACGTCCATCAGGGCCAGTGAGGCAGCGTATTCCCTGGCCTTCACAATGAGTTGGTGACGTCCATCAGGGCCAGTGAGGCGGCGTGTTGCTTGGCTTTCACAATGAGTTGGTGACGTCCATCAGGGCCAGTGAGGCGGCGTGTTGCTTGGCTTTCACAATGAGTTGGTGACGTCTATCAGGGCCAGTGAGGCGGCGTGTTGCCTGGCTTTCACAGTGAGTTGGTGACGTCTATCAGGGCCAGTGAGGCGGCGTGTTGCCTGGCTTTCACAATGAGTGGTTGACGTCCATCAGGGCCAGTGAGGCGGCGTGTTGCCTGGCTTTCACGGTGAGTTGCTGACGTCCATCAGGGCCAGTGAGGCGGCGTGTTGCCTGGCTTTCACAATGAGTTGGTGACGTCCATCAGGGCCAGTGAGGCGGCGTGTTGCCTGGCTTTCACAGTGAGTTGGTGACGTCTATCAGGGCCAGTGAGGCGGCGTGTTGCCTGGCTTTCACAATGAGTGGTTGACGTCCATCAGGGCCAGTGAGGCGGCGTGTTGCCTGGCTTTCACAGTGAGTTGCTGACGTCCATCAGGGCCAGTGAGACGGCGTGTTGCCTGGCTTTCACAATGAGTTGGTGACGTCCATCAGGGCCAGTGAGGCGGCGTGTTGCCTGGCTTTCACAATGACTTGGTGACGTCGATCAGGGCCAGTGAGGCGGCGTGTTGCCTGGCTTTCACAATGAGTTGGTGACGTCTATCAGTGCCAGTGAGGCGGCGTGTTGCTTGGCTTTCACAATGAGTTAGTGACGTCTATCAGGGCCAGTGAGGCGGCGTGTTGCTTGGCTTTCACAATGAGTTGGTGACGTCCATCAGGGCCAGTGAGGCGGCGTGTTGCCTGGCTTTCACAATGAGTTTGTGACGTCCATCAGGGCCAGTGAGGCGGCGTGTTGCCTGGCTTTCACAATGAGTTGGTGACGTCCATCAGGGCCAGTGAGGCGGAGTGTTCCCTGGCTTTCACAATGAGTTGGTGACGTCTATCAGGGCCAGTGAGGCGGCGTGTTGCTTGGCTTTCACAATGAGTTGGTGACGTCTATCAGAGCCAGTGAGGCGGCGTGTTGCCTGGATTTCACAATGAGTTGGTGACGTCCATCAGGGCCAGTGAGGCAGCGTATTCCCTGGCTTTCACAATGAGTTGGTGACGTCCATCAGGGCCAGTGAGGCGGCGTTTTGCTTGGCTTTCACAATGAGTTGGTGACGTCCATCAGGGCCAGTGAGGCGGAGTTTTGACTGGCTTTCACAATGAGTTGGTGACGTCTATCAGGGCCAGTGAGGCGGCGTGTTGCTTGGCTTTCACAATGAGTTGGTGACGTCCATCAGGGCCAGTGAGGCGGAGTGTTCCCTGGCTTTCACAATGAGTTGGTGACGTCTATCAGGGCCAGTGAGGCGGCGTGTTGCTTGGCTTTCACAATGAGTTGGTGACGTCTATCAGGGCCAGTGAGGCGGCGTGTTGCCTGGCTTTCACAATGAGTTGGTGACGTCCATCAGGGCCAGTGAGGCAGCGTATTCCCTGGCTTTCACAATGAGTTGGTGACGTCTATCAGGGCCAGTGAGGCGGCGTGTTGCTTGGCTTTCACAATGAGTTGGTGACGTCTATCAGGGCCAGTGAGGCGGCGTGTTGCCTGGCTTTCACAATGAGTGGTTGACGTCCATCAGGGCCAGTGAGGCGGCGTGTTGCCTGGCTTTCACAGTGAGTTGGTGACGTCTATCAGGGCCAGTGAGGCGGCGTGTTGCCTGGCTTTCACAATGAGTTAGTGAGGTCCATCAGGGCCAGTGAAGCGGCGTGTTGCCTGGCTTTCACAATGAGTTGGTGACGTCCATCAGGGCCAGTGAGGCGGCGTGTTGCTTGGCTTTCACAATGAGTTGGTGACGTCTATCAGGGCCAGTGAGGCGGCGTGTTGCCTGGCTTTCACAATGAGTGGTTGACGTCTATCAGGGCCAGTGAGGCGGCGTGTTGCTTGGCTTTCACAATGACTTGGTGACGTCTATCAGGGCCAGTGAGGCGGCGTGTTGCCTGGCTTTCACAGTGAGTGGTTGACGTCTATCAGGGCCAGTGAGGCGGCGTGTTGCTTGGCTTTCACAATGAGTTGGTGAGGTCCATCAGGGCCAGTGAGGCGGCGTGTTGCCTGGCTTTCACAATGAGTTGGTGACGTCCATCAGGGCCAGTGAGGCGGCGTGTTGCCTGGCTTTCACAATGAGTTGGTGACGTCCATCAGGGCCAGTGAGGCGGCGTGTTCCCTGGCTTTTACAATGAGTGGTTGACGTCCATCAGGGCCAGTGAGGCGGCGTGTTGCTTGGCTTTCACAATGAGTTGGTGACGTCTATCAGGGCCAGTGAGGCGGCGTGTTGCCTGGCTTTCACAATGAGTTGGTGACGTCCATCAGGGCCAGTGAGGCGGCGTGTTGCTTGGCTTTCACAATGAGTTGGTGACGTCCATCAGGGCCAGTGAGGCGGCGTGTTGCTTGGCTTTCACAATGAGTTGGTGACGTCCATCAGGGCCAGTGATGCGGCGTGTTGCCTGGCTTTTACAATGACTTGGTGACGTCCATCAGGGCCAGTGAGGCGGAGTGTTGACTGGCTTTCACAATGAGTTGGTGACGTCCATCAGGGCCAGTGAGGCGGAGTTTTGACTGGCTTTCACAATGAGTTGGTGACGTCCATCAGGGCCAGTGAGGCGGAGTGTTGACTGGCTTTCACAATGAGTTGGTGACGTCCATCAGGGCCAGTGAGGCGGCGTGTTGCTTGGCTTTCACAATGAGTTGGTGACGTCCATCAGGGCCAGTGAGGCAGCGTATTCCCTGGCTTTCACAATGAGTTGGTGACGTCCATCAGGGCCAGTGAGGCGGCGTGTTGCTTGGCTTTCACAATGAGTTGGTGACGTCCATCAGGGCCAGTGAGGCGGCGTGTTCAATGGCTTTCACAATGAGTTTGTGACGTCTATCAGGGCCAGTGAGGCGGCGTGTTGCCTGACTTTCACAATGAGTTGGTGACGTCTATCAGGGCCAGTGAGGCGGCGTGTTGCCTGGCTTTCACAATGAGTTGGTGACGTCCATCAGGGCCAGTGAGGCGGCGTGTTCCCTGGCTTTCACAATGAGTTGGTGACGTCTATCAGGGCCAATGAGGCGGAGTGTTGACTGGCTTTCACAATGAGTTGGTGACGTCCATCAGGGCCAGTGAGGCAACGTATTCCCTGGCTTTCACAGTGAGTTGGTGACGTCCATCAGGGCCAGTGAGGCGGCGTGTTGCTTGGCTTTCACAATGAGTTGGTGACGTCCATCAGGGCCAGTGAGGCGGCGTGTTCCCTGGCTTTCACAATGAGTTGGTGACGTCCATCAGGGCCAGTGAGGCGGCGTGTTCCCTGGCTTTCACAATGAGTTGGTGACGTCTATCAGGGCCAGTGAGGCGGCGTGTTGCTTGGCTTTCACAATGAGTTGGTGACGACCATCAGGGCCAGTGAGGCGGCGTGTTCCCAGGCTTTCACAATGAGTTGGTGACGTCCATCAGGGCCAGTGAGGCGGCGTGTTCCCTGGCTTTCACAATGAGTTGGTGACGTCCATCAGGGCCAGTGAGGCAGCGTATTCCCTGGCTTTCACAATGAGTTGGTGACGTCCATCAGGGCCAGTGAGGCGGCGTGTTGCTTGGCTTTCACAATGAGTTGGTGACGTCTATCAGGGCCAGTGAGGCGGCGTGTTCCCTGGCTTTCACAATGAGTGGTTGACGTCCATCAGGGCCAGTGAGGCGGCGTGTTGCTTGGCTTTCACAGTGAGTTGGTGACGTCTATCAGGGCCAGTGAGGCGGCGTGTTGCCTGGCTTTCACATCGAGTTGGTGACGTCTATCAGGGTTAGTGAGGCGGCGTGTTGCCTAGCTTTCACAATGAGTTGGCGACCTCCATCAGGGCCAGTGAGGCGGCGTGTTGCTTGGCTTTCACAATGAGTTGGTGACGTCTATCAGGGCCAGTGAGGCGGCGTGTTGCTTGGCTTTCACAATGAGTTGGTGACGTCCATCAGGGCCAGTGAGGCGGAGTGTTGACTGGCTTTCACAATGAGTTGGTGACGTCCATCAGGGCCAGTGAGGCAGCGTATTCCCTGGCTTTCACAATGAGTTGGTGACGTCCATCAGGGCCAGTGAGGCAGCGTATTCCCTGGCTTTCACAATGAGTTGGTGACGTCTATCAGGGCCAGTGAGGCGGCGTGTTCCCTGGCTTTCACAATGAGTTGGTGACGTCCATCAGGGCCAGTGAGGCGGAGTGTTGACTGGCTTTCACAATGAGTTGGTGACGTCCATCAGGGCCAGTGAGGCAGCGTATTCCCTGGCCTTCACAATGAGTTGGTGACGTCCATCAGGGCCAGTGAGGCGGCGTGTTGCTTGGCTTTCACAATGAGTTGGTGACGTCCATCAGGGCCAGTGAGGCGGCGTGTTGCTTGGCTTTCACAATGAGTTGGTGACGTCTATCAGGGCCAGTGAGGCGGCGTGTTGCCTGGCTTTCACAGTGAGTTGGTGACGTCTATCAGGGCCAGTGAGGCGGCGTGTTGCCTGGCTTTCACAATGAGTGGTTGACGTCCATCAGGGCCAGTGAGGCGGCGTGTTGCCTGGCTTTCACGGTGAGTTGCTGACGTCCATCAGGGCCAGTGAGGCGGCGTGTTGCCTGGCTTTCACAATGAGTTGGTGACGTCCATCAGGGCCAGTGAGGCGGCGTGTTGCCTGGCTTTCACAATGACTTGGTGACGTCGATCAGGGCCAGTGAGGCGGCGTGTTGCCTGGCTTTCACAATGAGTTGGTGACGTCTATCAGGGCCAGTGAGGCGGCGTGTTGCTTGGCTTTCACAATGAGTTGGTGACGTCTATCAGAGCCAGTGAGGCGGCGTGTTGCCTGGCTTTCACAATGAGTTGGTGACGTCCATCAGGGCCAGTGAGGCAGCGTATTCCCTGGCTTTCACAATGAGTTGGTGACGTCCATCAGGGCCAGTGAGGCGGCGTGTTGCTTGGCTTTCACAATGAGTTGGTGACGTCCATCAGGGCCAGTGAGGCGGAGTGTTGACTGGCTTTCACAATGAGTTGGTGACGTCTATCAGGGCCAGTGAGGCGGCGTGTTGCTTGGCTTTCACAATGAGTTGGTGACGTCCATCAGGGCCAGTGAGGCGGAGTGTTCCCTGGCTTTCACAATGAGTTGGTGACGTCTATCAGGGCCAGTGAGGCGGCGTGTTGCTTGGCTTTCACAATGAGTTGGTGACGTCTATCAGGGCCAGTGAGGCGGCGTGTTGCCTGGCTTTCACAATGAGTTGGTGACGTCCATCAGGGCCAGTGAGGCAGCGTATTCCCTGGCTTTCACAATGAGTTGGTGACGTCTATCAGGGCCAGTGAGGCGGCCTGTTGCTTGGCTTTCACAATGAGTTGGTGACGTCTATCAGGGCCAGTGAGGCGGCGTGTTGCCTGGCTTTCACAATGAGTGGTTGACGTCCATCAGGGCCAGTGAGGCGGCGTGTTGCCTGGCTTTCACAGTGAGTTGGTGACGTCTATCAGGGCCAGTGGGGCGGCGTGTTGCCTGGCTTTCACAATGAGTTAGTGAGGTCCATCAGGGCCAGTGAGGCGGCGTGTTGCCTGGCTTTCACAATGAGTTGGTGACGTCTATCAGGGCCAGTGAGGCGGCGTGTTGCTTGGCTTTCACAATGAGTTGGTGACGTCTATCAGGGCCAGTGAGGCGGCGTGTTGCCTGGCTTTCACAATGAGTGGTTGACGTCTATCAGGGCCAGTGAGGCGGCGTGTTGCTTGGCTTTCACAATGACTTGGTGACGTCTATCAGGGCCAGTGAGGCGGCGTGTTGCCTGGCTTTCACAGTGAGTGGTTGACGTCTATCAGGGCCAGTGAGGCGGCGTGTTGCTTGGCTTTCACAATGAGTTGGTGAGGTCCATCAGGGCCAGTGAGGCGGCGTGTTGCCTGGCTTTCACAATGAGTTGGTGACGTCCATCAGGGCCAGTGAGGCGGCGTGTTGCCTGGCTTTCACAATGAGTTGGTGACGTCCATCAGGGCCAGTGAGGCGGCGTGTTCCCTGGCTTTCACAATGAGTGGTTGACGTCCATCAGGGCCAGTGAGGCGGCGTGTTGCTTGGCTTTCACAATGAGTTGGTGACGTCTATCAGGGCCAGTGAGGCGGCGTGTTCCCTGGCTTTCACAATGAGTTGGTGACGTCCATCAGGGCCAGTGAGGCGGCGTGTTGCTTGGCTTTCACAATGAGTTGGTGACGTCCATCAGGGCCAGTGAGGCGGCGTGTTGCTTGGCTTTCACAATGAGTTGGTGACGTCCATCAGGGCCAGTGATGCGGCGTGTTGCCTGGCTTTTACAATGACTTGGTGACGTCCATCAGGGCCAGTGAGGCGGAGTGTTGACTGGCTTTCACAATGAGTTGGTGACGTCCATCAGGGCCAGTGAGGCGGAGTTTTGACTGGCTTTCACAATGAGTTGGTGACGTCCATCAGGGCCAGTGAGGCGGAGTGTTGACTGGCTTTCACAATGAGTTGGTGACGTCCATCAGGGCCAGTGAGGCGGAGTGTTGACTGGCTTTCACAATGAGTTGGTGACGTCCATCAGGGCCAGTGAGGCAGCGTATTCCCTGGCTTTCACAATGAGTTGGTGACGTCCATCAGGGCCAGTGAGGCGGCGTGTTGCTTGGCTTTCACAATGAGTTGGTGACGTCCATCAGGGCCAGTGAGGCGGCGTGTTCCCTGGCTTTCACAATGAGTTTGTGACGTCTATCAGGGCCAGTGAGGCGGCGTGTTGCCTGACTTTCACAATGAGTTGGTGACGTCTATCAGGGCCAGTGAGGCGGCGTGTTGCCTGGCTTTCACAATGAGTTGGTGACGTCCATCAGGGCCAGTGAGGCGGCGTGTTCCCTGGCTTTCACAATGAGTTGGTGACGTCTATCAGGGCCAATGAGGCGGAGTGTTGACTGGCTTTCACAATGAGTTGGTGACGTCCATCAGGGCCAGTGAGGCAGCGTATTCCCTGGCTTTCACAGTGAGTTGGTGACGTCCATCAGGGCCAGTGAGGCGGCGTGTTGCTTGGCTTTCACAATGAGTTGGTGACGTCCATCAGGGCCAGTGAGGCGGCGTGTTGCCTGGCTTTCACAATGAGTTGGTGACGTCCATCAGGGCCAGTGAGGCGGCGTGTTCCCTGGCTTTCACAATGAGTTGGTGACGTCTATCAGGGCCAGTGAGGCGGCGTGTTGCTTGGCTTTCACAATGAGTTGGTGACGTCCATCAGGGCCAGTGAGGCGGCGTGTTCCCAGGCTTTCACAATGAGTTGGTGACGTCCATCAGGGCCAGTCAGGCGGCGTGTTCCCTGGCTTTCACAATGAGTTGGTGACGTCCATCAGGGCCAGTGAGGCGGCGTGTTCCCTGGCTTTCACAATGAGTTGGTGACGTCTATCAGGGCCAGTGAGGCGGAGTGTTGACTGGCTTTCACAATGAGTTGGTGACGTCCATCAGGGCCAGTGAGGCAGCGTATTCCCTGGCTTTCACAATGAGTTGGTGACGTCCATCAGGGCCAGTGAGGCGGCGTGTTGCTTGGCTTTCACAATGAGTTGGTGACGTCTATCAGGGCCAGTGAGGCGGCGTGTTCCCTGGCTTTTACAATGAGTGGTTGACGTCCATCAGGGCCAGTGAGGCGGCGTGTTGCTTGGCTTTCACAGTGAGTTGGTGACGTCTATCAGGGCCAGTGAGGCGGCGTGTTGCCTGGCTTTCACAATGAGTTGGTGACGTCTATCAGGGCCAGTGAGGCGGCGTGTTGCCTGGCTTTCACAATGAGTTGGCGACCTCCATCAGGGCCAGTGAGGCGGCGTGTTGCTTGGCTTTCACAATGAGTTGGTGACGTCTATCAGGGCCAGTGAGGCGGCGTGTTGCTTGGCTTTCACAATGAGTTGGTGACGTCCATCAGGGCCAGTGAGGCGGAGTGTTGACTGGCTTTCACAATGAGTTGGTGACGTCCATCAGGGCCAGTGAGGCAGCGTATTCCCTGGCTTTCACAATGAGTTGGTGACGTCTATCAGGGCCAGTGAGGCGGCGTGTTCCCTGGCTTTCACAATGAGTTGGTGACGTCCATCAGGGCCAGTGAGGCGGCGTGTTCCCTGGCTTTCACAATGAGTTGGTGACGTCCATCAGGGCCAGTGAGGCGGAGTGTTGACTGGCTTTCACAATGAGTTGGTGACGTCCATCAGGGCCAGTGAGGCAGCGTATTCCCTGGCTTTCACAATGAGTTGGTGACGTCCATCAGGGCCAGTGAGGCGGCGTGTTGCTTGGCTTTCACAATGAGTTGGTGACGTCCATCAGGGCCAGTGAGGCGGCGTGTTGCTTGGCTTTCACAATGAGTTGGTGACGTCTATCAGGGCCAGTGAGGCGGCGTGTTCCCTGGCTTTCACAATGAGTTGGTGACGTCCATCAGGGCCAGTGAAACGGAGTGTTGACTGGCTTTCACAATGAGTTGGTGACGTCCATCAGGGCCAGTGAAGCAGCGTATTCCCTGGCTTTCACAATGAGTTGGTGACGTCCATCAGGGCCAGTGAGGCGGCGTGTTGCTTGGCTTTCACAATGAGTTGGTGACGTCTATCAGGGCCAGTGAGGCGGCGTGTTCCCTGGCTTTCACAATGAGTTGTTGACGTCCATCAGGGCCAGTGAGGCGGCGTGTTGCCTGGCTTTCACAGTGAGTTGGTGACGTCTATCAGGGCCAGTGAGGCGGCGTGTTGCCTGGCTTTCACAATGACTTGGTGACGTCCATCAGGGCCGGTGGGGCGGCGTGTTCCCTGGCTTTCACAATGAGTGGTTGACGTCCATCAGGGCCAGTGAGGCGGCGTGTTACCTGGCTTTCACAATGAGTTGGTGACGTCTATCAGGGCCAGTGGGGCGGCGTGTTGCTTGGCTTTCACAATGAGTTGGTGACGTCTATCAGGGCCAGTGAGGCGGCGTGTTGCCTGGCTTTCACAATGAGTTGGTGACGTCCATCAGGGCCAGTGAGGCAGCGTATTCCCTGGCTTTCACAATGAGTTGGTGACGTCCATCAGGGCCAGTGAGGCGGCGTGTTGACTGGCTTTCACAATGAGTTGGTGACGTCCATCAGGGCCAGTGAGGCGGAGTGTTGACTGGCTTTCACAATGAGTTGGTGACGTCTATCAGGGCCAGTGAGGCGGCGTGTTGCTTGGCTTTCACAATGAGTTGGTGACGTCCATCAGGGCCAGTGAGGCGGAGTGTTCCCTGGCTTTCACAATGAGTTGGTGACGTCTATCAGGGCCAGTGAGGCGGCGTGTTGCTTGGCTTTCACAATGAGTTGGTGACGTCTATCAGGGCCAGTGAGGCGGCGTGTTGCCTGGCTTTCACAATGAGTTGGTGACGTCTATCAGGGCCAGTGAGGCGGCGTGTTGCTTGGCTTTCACAATGAGTTGGTGACGTCCATCAGGGCCAGTGAGGCGGAGTGTTTCCTGGCTTTCACAATGAGTTGGTGACGTCTATCAGGGCCAGTGAGGCGGCGTGTTGCTTGGCTTTCACAATGAGTTGGTGACGTCTATCAGGGCCAGTTAGGCGGCGTGTTGCCTGGCTTTCACAATGAGTTGGTGACGTCCATCAGGGCCAGTGAGGCGGCGTGTTGCCTGGCTTTCACAATGAGTTGGTGACGTCTATCAGGGCCAGTGAGGCGGCGTGTTGCCTGGCTTTCACAATGAGTTGGTGACGTCTATCAGGGCCAGTGAGGCGGCGTGTTGCCTGGCTTTCACAATGAGTTGGTGACGTCCATCAGGGCCAGTGAGGCGGCGTGTTGCCTGGCTTTCACAATGAGTTGGTGACGTCCATCAGGGCCAATGAGGCGGCGTGTTGCCTGGCTTTTACAATGAGTTGGTGACGTCTATCAGGGCCAGTGAGGCGGAGTGTTGCCTGGCTTTCACAATGAGTTGGTGACGTCTATCAGGGCCAGTGAGGCGGCGTGTTGCCTGGCTTTCACAATGAGTTGGTGACGTCCATCAGGGCCAGTGAGGCGGCGTGTTGCCTGGCTTTCACAATGAGTGGTTGACGTCCATCAGGGCCAGTGAGGCGGCGTGTTGCCTGGCTTTCACAATGAGTTGGTGACGTCCATCAGGGCCAGTGAGGCGGCGTGTTGCCTGGCTTTCACAATGAGTTGGTGAGGTCTATCAGGGCCAGTGAGGCGGCCTGTTGCCTGGCTTTCACAGTGAGTTGGTGACGTCTATCAGGGCCAGTGAGGCGGCGTGTTGCCTGGCTTTCACAATGAGTTAGTGAGGTCCATCAGGGCCAGTGAGGCGGCGTGTTGCCTGGCTTTCACAATGAGTTGGTGACGTCTATCAGGGCCAGTGAGGCGGCGTGTTGCTTGGCTTTCACAATGAGTTGGTGACGTCTATCAGGGCCAGTGAGGCGGCGTGTTCCCTGGCTTTCACAATGAGTGGTTGACGTCCATCAGGGCCAGTGAGGGGGCGTGTTGCTTGGCTTTCACAATGAGTTGGTGAGGTCCATCAGGGCCAGTGAGGCGGCGTGTTGCCTGGCTTTCACAATGACTTGGTGACGTCCATCAGGGCCAGTGAGGCGGCGTGTTGCTTGGCTTTCACAATGAGTGGTTGACGTCCATCAGGGCCAGTGAGGCGGCGTGTTACCTGGCTTTCACAATGAGTTGGTGACGTCTATCAGGGCCAGTGAGGCGGCGTGTTGCCAGGCTTTCACAATGAGTTGGTGACGTCTATCAGGGCCAGTGAGGCGGCGTGTTGCCTGGCTTTCACAATGAGTTGGTGACGTCTATCAGGGCCAGTGAGGCGGCGTGTTGCCTGACTTTCACAATGAGTTGGTGACGTCCATCAGGGCCAGTGAGGCGGCGTGTTGCTTGGCTTTCACAATGAGTTGGTGACGTCTATCAGGGCCAGTGAGGCGGCGTGTTGCCTGGCTTTCACAATGAGGGGTTGACGTCCATCAGGGCCAGTGAGGCGGCGTGTTGCCTGGCTTTCACAGTGAGTTGGTGACGTCTATCAGGGCCAGTGAGGCGGCGTGTTGCCTGGCTTTCACAATGAGTTGGTGACGTCTATCAGGGCCAGTGAGGCGGCGTGTTGCTTGGCTTTCACAATGAGTTGGTGACGTATATCAGGGCCAGTGAGGCGGCGTGTTGCCTGGCTTTCACAATGAGTTGGTGACGTCCATCAGGGCCAGTGAGGCGGCGTGTTGCCTGGCTTTCACAATGAGTTGGTGACGTCCATCAGGGCCAGTGAGGCGGCGTGTTGCCTGGCTTTCACAATGAGTGGTTGACGTCCATCAGGGCCAGTGAGGCGGCGTGTTGCCTGGCTTTCACAGTGAGTTGGTGACGTCTATCAGGGCCAGTGAGGCGGCGTGTTGCCTGGCTTTCACAATGAGTTGGTGAGGTCCATCAGGGCCAGTGAGGCGGCGTGTTGCTTGGCTTTCACAATGAGTTGGTGACGTCCATCAGGGCCAGTGAGGCGGCGTGTTGCCTGGCTTTCACAATGAGTGGTTGACGTCCATCAGGGCCAGTGAGGCGGCGTGTTGCCTGGCTTTCACAGTGAGTTGGTGACGTCTATCAGGGCCAGTGAGGCGGCGTGTTGCCTGGCTTTCACAATGAGTTGGTGACGTCTATCAGGGCCAGTGAGGCGGCGTGTTCCCTGGCTTTCACAATGAGTTGGTGACGTCCATCAAGGCCAGTGAGGCGGCGTGTTGCTTGGCTTTCACAATGAGTTGGTGACGTCCATCAGGGCCAGTGAGGCGGCGTGTTGCCTGGCTTTCACAATGAGTGGTTGACGTCCATCAGGGCCAGTGAGGCGGCGTGTTGCCTGGCTTTCACAGTGAGTTGGTGACGTCTATCAGGGCCAGTGAGGCGGCGTGTTGCCTGGCTTTCACAATGAGTTGGTGAGGTCCATCAGGGCCAGTGAGGCGGCGTGTTGCTTGGCTTTCACAATGAGTTGGTGACGTCCATCAGGGCCAGTGAGGCGGCGTGTTGCCTGGCTTTCACAATGAGTGGTTGACGTCCATCAGGGCCAGTGAGGCGGCGTGTTGCCTGGCTTTCACAGTGAGTTGGTGACGTCTATCAGGGCCAGTGAGGCGGCGTGTTGCCTGGCTTTCACAATGAGTTGGTGACGTCTATCAGGGCCAGTGAGGCGGCGTGTTGCCTGGCTTTCACAATGAGTTGGTGACGTCCATCAGGGCCAGTGAGGCGGCGTGTTGCCTGGCTTTCACAATGAGTTGGTGACGTCTATCAGGGCCAGTGGGGCGGCGTGTTGCCTGGCTATCATAATGAGTTGGTGACGTCCATCAGGGCCAGTGAGGCGGCGTGTTGCCTGGCTTTCACAATGAGTTGGTGACGTCCATCAGGGCCAGTGAGGCGGCGTGTTGCCTGGCTTTCACAATGAGTTGGTGACGTCTATCAGGGCCAGTGAGGCGGCGTGTTCCCTGGCTTTCACAGTGAGTTGGTGACGTCTATCAGGGCCAGTGAGGCGGCGTGTTGCCTGGCTTTCACAATGAGTTGGTGACGTCTATCAGGGCCAGTGAGGCGGCGTGTTGCTTGGCTTGCACAATGAGTTGGTGACGTCTATCAGGGCCAGTGAGGCGGCGTGTTCCCTGGCTTTCACAATGAGTGGTTGACGTCCATCAGGGCCAGTGAGGCCGCGTGTTGCCTGGCTTTCACAGTGAGTTGCTGACGTCTATCAGGGCCAGTGAGGCGGCGTGTTGCCTGGCTTTCACAATGAGTGGTTGACGTCCATCAGGGCCAGTGAAGCGGCGTGTTGCCTGGCTTTCACAGTGAGTTGCTGACGTCCATCAGGGCCAGTGAGGCGGCGTGTTGCCTGGCTTTCACAATGAGTTGGTGACGTCCATCAGGGCCAGTGAGGCGGCGTGTTGCCTGGCTTTCACAATGACTTGGTGACGTCGATCAGGGCCAGTGAGGCGGCTTGTTGCCTGGCTTTCACAATTTGTTGGTGACGTCTATCAGTGCCAGTGAGGCGGCGTGTTGCTTGGCTTTCACAATGAGTTGGTGACGTCTATCAGGGCCAGTGAGGCGGCGTGTTGCTTGGCTTTCACAATGCGTTGGTGACGTCCATCAGGGCCAGTGAGGCGGCGTGTTGCTTGGCTTTCACAATGAGTTGGTGACGTCCATCAGGGCCAGTGAGGCGGCGTGTTGCTTGGCTTTCACAATGAGTTGGTGACGTCCATCAGGGCCAGTGAGGCGGCGTGTTCCCTGGCTTTCACAATGAGTTGGTGACGTCCATCAGGGCCAGTGAGGCGGAGTGTTGACTGGCTTTCACAATGAGTTGGTGACGTCCATCAGGGCCAGTGAGGCAGCGTATTCCCTGGCTTTCACAATGAGTTGGTGACGTCCATCAGGGCCAGTGAGGCGGCGTGTTGCTTGGCTTTCACAATGAGTTGGTGACGTCCATCAGGGCCAGTGAGGCGGCGTGTTGCTTGGCTTTCACAATGAGTTGGTGACGTCTATCAGGGCCAGTGAGGCGGCGTGTTCCCTGGCTTTCACAATGAGTTGGTGACGTCCATCAGGGCCAGTGAAACGGAGTGTTGACTGGCTTTCACAATGAGTTGGTGACGTCCATCAGGGCCAGTGAAGCAGCGTATTCCCTGGCTTTCACAATGAGTTGGTGACGTCCATCAGGGCCAGTGAGGCGGCGTGTTGCTTGGCTTTCACAATGAGTTGGTGACGTCTATCAGGGCCAGTGAGGCGGCGTGTTCCCTGGCTTTCACAATGAGTTGTTGACGTCCATCAGGGCCAGTGAGGCGGCGTGTTGCCTGGCTTTCACAGTGAGTTGGTGACGTCTATCAGGGCCAGTGAGGCGGCGTGTTGCCTGGCTTTCACAATGACTTGGTGACGTCCATCAGGGCCGGTGAGGCGGCGTGTTCCCTGGCTTTCACAATGAGTGGTTGACGTCCATCAGGGCCAGTGAGGCGGCGTGTTACCTGGCTTTCACAATGAGTTGGTGACGTCTATCAGGGCCAGTGAGGCGGCGTGTTGCTTGGCTTTCACAATGAGTTGGTGACGTCTATCAGGGCCAGTGAGGCGGCGTGTTGCCTGGCTTTCACAATGAGTTGGTGACGTCCATCAGGGCCAGTGAGGCAGCGTATTCCCTGGCTTTCACAATGAGTTGGTGACGTCCATCAGGGCCAGTGAGGCGGCGTGTTGACTGGCTTTCACAATGAGTTGGTGACGTCCATCAGGGCCAGTGAGGCGGAGTGTTGACTGGCTTTCACAATGAGTTGGTGACGTCTATCAGGGCCAGTGAGGCGGCGTGTTGCTTGGCTTTCACAATGAGTTGGTGACGTCCATCAGGGCCAGTGAGGCGGAGTGTTCCCTGGCTTTCACAATGAGTTGGTGACGTCTATCAGGGCCAGTGAGGCGGCGTGTTGCTTGGCTTTCACAATGAGTTGGTGACGTCTATCAGGGCCAGTGAGGCGGCGTGTTGCCTGGCTTTCACAATGAGTTGGTGACGTCTATCAGGGCCAGTGAGGCGGCGTGTTGCTTGGCTTTCACAATGAGTTGGTGACGTCCATCAGGGCCAGTGAGGCGGAGTGTTCCCTGGCTTTCACAATGAGTTGGTGACGTCTATCAGGGCCAGTGAGGCGGCGTGTTGCTTGGCTTTCACAATGAGTTGGTGACGTCTATCAGGGCCAGTTAGGCGGCGTGTTGCCTGGCTTTCACAATGAGTTGGTGACGTCCATCAGGGCCAGTGAGGCGGCGTGTTGCCTGGCTTTCACAATGAGTTGGTGACGTCTATCAGGGCCAGTGAGGCGGCGTGTTGCCTGGCTTTCACAATGAGTTGGTGACGTCTATCAGGGCCAGTGAGGCGGCGTGTTGCCTGGCTTTCACAATGAGTTGGTGACGTCCATCAGGGCCAGTGAGGCGGCGTGTTGCCTGGCTTTCACAATGAGTTGGTGACGTCCATCAGGGCCAATGAGGCGGCGTGTTGCCTGGCTTTTACAATGAGTTGGTGACGTCTATCAGGGCCAGTGAGGCGGAGTGTTGCCTGGCTTTCACAATGAGTTGGTGACGTCTATCAGGGCCAGTGAGGCGGCGTGTTGCCTGGCTTTCACAATGAGTTGGTGACGTCCATCAGGGCCAGTGAGGCGGCGTGTTCCCTGGCTTTCACAATGAGTTGGTGACGTCTATCAGGGCCAATGAGGCGGAGTGTTGACTGGCTTTCACAATGAGTTGGTGACGTCCATCAGGGCCAGTGAGGCAGCGTATTCCCTGGCTTTCACAGTGAGTTGGTGACGTCCATCAGGGCCAGTGAGGCGGCGTGTTGCTTGGCTTTCACAATGAGTTGGTGACGTCCATCAGGGCCAGTGAGGCGGCGTGTTGCCTGGCTTTCACAATGAGTTGGTGACGTCCATCAGGGCCAGTGAGGCGGCGTGTTCCCTGGCTTTCACAATGAGTTGGTGACGTCTATCAGGGCCAGTGAGGCGGCGTGTTGCTTGGCTTTCACAATGAGTTGGTGACGTCCATCAGGGCCAGTGAGGCGGCGTGTTCCCAGGCTTTCACAATGAGTTGGTGACGTCCATCAGGGCCAGTGAGGCGGCGTGTTCCCTGGCTTTCACAATGAGTTGGTGACGTCCATCAGGGCCAGTGAGGCGGCGTGTTCCCTGGCTTTCACAATGAGTTGGTGACGTCTATCAGGGCCAGTGAGGCGGAGTGTTGACTGGCTTTCACAATGAGTTGGTGACGTCCATCAGGGCCAGTGAGGCAGCGTATTCCCTGGCTTTCACAATGAGTTGGTGACGTCCATCAGGGCCAGTGAGGCGGCGTGTTGTCTGGCTTTCACAATGAGTTGGTGACGTCTATCAGGGCCAGTGAGGCGGCGTGTTCCCTGGCTTTCACAATGAGTGGTTGACGTCCATCAGGGCCAGTGAGGCGGCGTGTTGCTTGGCTTTCACAGTGAGTTGGTGACGTCTATCAGGGCCAGTGAGGCGGCGTGTTGCCTGGCTTTCACAATGAGTTGGTGACGTCTATCAGGGCCAGTGAGGCGGCGTGTTGCCTGGCTTTCACAATGAGTTGGCGACCTCCATCAGGGCCAGTGAGGCGGCGTGTTGCTTGGCTTTCACAATGAGTTGGTGACGTCTATCAGGGCCAGTGAGGCGGCGTGTTGCTTGGCTTTCACAATGAGTTGGTGACGTCCATCAGGGCCAGTGAGGCGGAGTGTTGACTGGCTTTCACAATGAGTTGGTGACGTCCATCAGGGCCAGTGAGGCAGCGTATTCCCTGGCTTTCACAATGAGTTGGTGACGTCTATCAGGGCCAGTGAGGCGGCGTGTTCCCTGGCTTTCACAATGAGTTGGTGACGTCCATCAGGGCCAGTGAGGCGGCGTGTTCCCTGGCTTTCACAATGAGTTGGTGACGTCCATCAGGGCCAGTGAGGCGGAGTGTTGACTGGCTTTCACAATGAGTTGGTGACGTCCATCAGGGCCAGTGAGGCAGCGTATTCCCTGGCTTTCACAATGAGTTGGTGACGTCCATCAGGGCCAGTGAGGCGGCGTGTTGCTTGGCTTTCACAATGAGTTGGTGACGTCCATCAGGGCCAGTGAGGCGGCGTGTTGCTTGGCTTTCACAATGAGTTGGTGACGTCTATCAGGGCCAGTGAGGCGGCGTGTTCCCTGGCTTTCACAATGAGTTGGTGACGTCCATCAGGGCCAGTGAAACGGAGTGTTGACTGGCTTTCACAATGAGTTGGTGACGTCCATCAGGGCCAGTGAAGCAGCGTATTCCCTGGCTTTCACAATGAGTTGGTGACGTCCATCAGGGCCAGTGAGGCGGCGTGTTGCTTGGCTTTCACAATGAGTTGGTGACGTCTATCAGGGCCAGTGAGGCGGCGTGTTCCCTGGCTTTCACAATGAGTTGTTGACGTCCATCAGGGCCAGTGAGGCGGCGTGTTGCCTGGCTTTCACAGTGAGTTGGTGACGTCTATCAGGGCCAGTGAGGCGGCGTGTTGCCTGGCTTTCACAATGACTTGGTGACGTCCATCAGGGCCGGTGAGGCGGCGTGTTCCCTGGCTTTCACAATGAGTGGTTGACGTCCATCAGGGCCAGTGAGGCGGCGTGTTACCTGGCTTTCACAAGGAGTTGGTGACGTCCATCAGGGCCAGTGAGGCGGCGTGTTGACTGGCTTTCACAATGAGTTGGTGACGTCCATCAGGGCCAGTGAGGCGGAGTGTTGACTGGCTTTCACAATGAGTTGGTGACGTCTATCAGGGCCAGTGAGGCGGCGTGTTGCTTGGCTTTCACAATGAGTTGGTGACGTCCATCAGGGCCAGTGAGGCGGAGTGTTCCCTGGCTTTCACAATGAGTTGGTGACGTCTATCAGGGCCAGTGAGGCGGCGTGTTGCTTGGCTTTCACAATGAGTTGGTGACGTCTATCAGGGCCAGTGAGGCGGCGTGTTGCTTGGCTTTCACAATGAGTTGGTGACGTCCATCAGGGCCAGTGAGGCAGCGTATTCCCTGGCTTTCACAATGAGTTGGTGACGTCCATCAGGGCCAGTGAGGCGGCGTGTTGCTTGGCTTTCACAATGAGTTGGTGACGTCCATCAGGGCCAGTGAGGCGGCGTGTTGCTTGGCTTTCACAATGAGTTGGTGACGTCTATCAGGGCCAGTGAGGCGGCGTGTTCCCTGGCTTTCACAATGAGTTGGTGACGTCCATCAGGGCCAGTGAAACGGAGTGTTGACTGGCTTTCACAATGAGTTGGTGACGTCCATCAGGGCCAGTGAAGCAGCGTATTCCCTGGCTTTCACAATGAGTTGGTGACGTCCATCAGGGCCAGTGAGGCGGCGTGTTGCTTGGCTTTCACAATGAGTTGGTGACGTCTATCAGGGCCAGTGAGGCGGCGTGTTCCCTGGCTTTCACAATGAGTTGTTGACGTCCATCAGGGCCAGTGAGGCGGCGTGTTGCCTGGCTTTCACAGTGAGTTGGTGACGTCTATCAGGGCCAGTGAGGCGGCGTGTTGCCTGGCTTTCACAATGACTTGGTGACGTCCATCAGGGCCGGTGAGGCGGCGTGTTCCCTGGCTTTCACAATGAGTGGTTGACGTCCATCAGGGCCAGTGAGGCGGCGTGTTACCTGGCTTTCACAATGAGTTGGTGACGTCTATCAGGGCCAGTGAGGCGGCGTGTTGCTTGGCTTTCACAATGAGTTGGTGACGTCTATCAGGGCCAGTGAGGCGGCGTGTTGCCTGGCTTTCACAATGAGTTGGTGACGTCCATCAGGGCCAGTGAGGCAGCGTATTCCCTGGCTTTCACAATGAGTTGGTGACGTCCATCAGGGCCAGTGAGGCGGCGTGTTGACTGGCTTTCACAATGAGTTGGTGACGTCCATCAGGGCCAGTGAGGCGGAGTGTTGACTGGCTTTCACAATGAGTTGGTGACGTCTATCAGGGCCAGTGAGGCGGCGTGTTGCTTGGCTTTCACAATGAGTTGGTGACGTCCATCAGGGCCAGTGAGGCGGAGTGTTCCCTGGCTTTCACAATGAGTTGGTGACGTCTATCAGGGCCAGTGAGGCGGCGTGTTGCTTGGCTTTCACAATGAGTTGGTGACGTCTATCAGGGCCAGTGAGGCGGCGTGTTGCCTGGCTTTCACAATGAGTTGGTGACGTCTATCAGGGCCAGTGAGGCGGCGTGTTGCTTGGCTTTCACAATGAGTTGGTGACGTCCATCAGGGCCAGTGAGGCGGAGTGTTCCCTGGCTTTCACAATGAGTTGGTGACGTCTATCAGGGCCAGTGAGGCGGCGTGTTGCTTGGCTTTCACAATGAGTTGGTGACGTCTATCAGGGCCAGTTAGGCGGCGTGTTGCCTGGCTTTCACAATGAGTTGGTGACGTCCATCAGGGCCAGTGAGGCGGCGTGTTGCCTGGCTTTCACAATGAGTTGGTGACGTCTATCAGGGCCAGTGAGGCGGCGTGTTGCCTGGCTTTCACAATGAGTTGGTGACGTCTATCAGGGCCAGTGAGGCGGCGTGTTGCCTGGCTTTCACAATGAGTTGGTGACGTCCATCAGGGCCAGTGAGGCGGCGTGTTGCCTGGCTTTCACAATGAGTTGGTGACGTCCATCAGGGCCAATGAGGCGGCGTGTTGCCTGGCTTTTACAATGAGTTGGTGACGTCTATCAGGGCCAGTGAGGCGGAGTGTTGCCTGGCTTTCACAATGAGTTGGTGACGTCTATCAGGGCCAGTGAGGCGGCGTGTTGCCTGGCTTTCACAATGAGTTGGTGACGTCCATCAGGGCCAGTGAGGCGGCGTGTTCCCTGGCTTTCACAATGAGTTGGTGACGTCTATCAGGGCCAATGAGGCGGAGTGTTGACTGGCTTTCACAATGAGTTGGTGACGTCCATCAGGGCCAGTGAGGCAGCGTATTCCCTGGCTTTCACAGTGAGTTGGTGACGTCCATCAGGGCCAGTGAGGCGGCGTGTTGCTTGGCTTTCACAATGAGTTGGTGACGTCCATCAGGGCCAGTGAGGCGGCGTGTTGCCTGGCTTTCACAATGAGTTGGTGACGTCCATCAGGGCCAGTGAGGCGGCGTGTTCCCTGGCTTTCACAATGAGTTGGTGACGTCTATCAGGGCCAGTGAGGCGGCGTGTTGCTTGGCTTTCACAATGAGTTGGTGACGTCCATCAGGGCCAGTGAGGCGGCGTGTTCCCAGGCTTTCACAATGAGTTGGTGACGTCCATCAGGGCCAGTGAGGCGGCGTGTTCCCTGGCTTTCACAATGAGTTGGTGACGTCCATCAGGGCCAGTGAGGCGGCGTGTTCCCTGGCTTTCACAATGAGTTGGTGACGTCTATCAGGGCCAGTGAGGCGGAGTGTTGACTGGCTTTCACAATGAGTTGGTGACGTCCATCAGGGCCAGTGAGGCAGCGTATTCCCTGGCTTTCACAATGAGTTGGTGACGTCCATCAGGGCCAGTGAGGCGGCGTGTTGCTTGGCTTTCACAATGAGTTGGTGACGTCTATCAGGGCCAGTGAGGCGGCGTGTTCCCTGGCTTTCACAATGAGTGGTTGACGTCCATCAGGGCCAGTGAGGCGGCGTGTTGCTTGGCTTTCACAGTGAGTTGGTGACGTCTATCAGGGCCAGTGAGGCGGCGTGTTGCCTGGCTTTCACAATGAGTTGGTGACGTCTATCAGGGCCAGTGAGGCGGCGTGTTGCCTGGCTTTCACAATGAGTTGGCGACCTCCATCAGGGCCAGTGAGGCGGCGTGTTGCTTGGCTTTCACAATGAGTTGGTGACGTCTATCAGGGCCAGTGAGGCGGCGTGTTGCTTGGCTTTCACAATGAGTTGGTGACGTCCATCAGGGCCAGTGAGGCGGAGTGTTGACTGGCTTTCACAATGAGTTGGTGACGTCCATCAGGGCCAGTGAGGCAGCGTATTCCCTGGCTTTCACAATGAGTTGGTGACGTCTATCAGGGCCAGTGAGGCGGCGTGTTCCCTGGCTTTCACAATGAGTTGGTGACGTCCATCAGGGCCAGTGAGGCGGCGTGTTCCCTGGCTTTCACAATGAGTTGGTGACGTCCATCAGGGCCAGTGAGGCGGAGTGTTGACTGGCTTTCACAATGAGTTGGTGACGTCCATCAGGGCCAGTGAGGCAGCGTATTCCCTGGCTTTCACAATGAGTTGGTGACGTCCATCAGGGCCAGTGAGGCGGCGTGTTGCTTGGCTTTCACAATGAGTTGGTGACGTCCATCAGGGCCAGTGAGGCGGCGTGTTGCTTGGCTTTCACAATGAGTTGGTGACGTCTATCAGGGCCAGTGAGGCGGCGTGTTCCCTGGCTTTCACAATGAGTTGGTGACGTCCATCAGGGCCAGTGAAACGGAGTGTTGACTGGCTTTCACAATGAGTTGGTGACGTCCATCAGGGCCAGTGAAGCAGCGTATTCCCTGGCTTTCACAATGAGTTGGTGACGTCCATCAGGGCCAGTGAGGCGGCGTGTTGCTTGGCTTTCACAATGAGTTGGTGACGTCTATCAGGGCCAGTGAGGCGGCGTGTTCCCTGGCTTTCACAGTGAGTTGGTGACGTCTATCAGGGCCAGTGAGGCGGCGTGTTGCCTGGCTTTCACAATGACTTGGTGACGTCCATCAGGGCCGGTGAGGCGGCGTGTTCCCTGGCTTTCACAATGAGTGGTTGACGTCCATCAGGGCCAGTGAGGCGGCGTGTTACCTGGCTTTCACAATGAGTTGGTGACGTCTATCAGGGCCAGTGAGGCGGCGTGTTGCTTGGCTTTCACAATGAGTTGGTGACGTCTATCAGGGCCAGTGAGGCGGCGTGTTGCCTGGCTTTCACAATGAGTTGGTGACGTCCATCAGGGCCAGTGAGGCAGCGTATTCCCTGGCTTTCACAATGAGTTGGTGACGTCCATCAGGGCCAGTGAGGCGGCGTGTTGACTGGCTTTCACAATGAGTTGGTGACGTCCATCAGGGCCAGTGAGGCGGAGTGTTGACTGGCTTTCACAATGAGTTGGTGACGTCTATCAGGGCCAGTGAGGCGGCGTGTTGCTTGGCTTTCACAATGAGTTGGT
Source organism: Arenicola marina (assembly GCA_964019135.1). Lineage (NCBI taxonomy): Eukaryota > Metazoa > Annelida > Polychaeta > Arenicolidae > Arenicola > Arenicola marina. Next base: position 32,523,723 of record OZ025261.1, read on the forward strand.
GACGTCCATCAGGGCCAGTGAGGCGGAGTGTTCCCTGGCTTTCACAATGAGTTGGTGACGTCTATCAGGGCCAGTGAGGCGGCGTGTTGCTTGGCTTTCACAATGAGTTGGTGACGTCTATCAGGGCCAGTGAGGCGGCGTGTTGCCTGGCTTTCACAATGAGTTGGTGACGTCTATCAGGGCCAGTGAGGCGGCGTGTTGCTTGGCTTTCACAATGAGTTGGTGACGTCCATCAGGGCCAGTGAGGCGGAGTGTTCCCTGGCTTTCACAATGAGTTGGTGACGTCTATCAGGGCCAGTGAGGCGGCGTGTTGCTTGGCTTTCACAATGAGTTGGTGACGTCTATCAGGGCCAGTTAGGCGGCGTGTTGCCTGGCTTTCACAATGAGTTGGTGACGTCCATCAGGGCCAGTGAGGCGGCGTGTTGCCTGGCTTTCACAATGAGTTGGTGACGTCTATCAGGGCCAGTGAGGCGGCGTGTTGCCTGGCTTTCACAATGAGTTGGTGACGTCTATCAGGGCCAGTGAGGCGGCGTGTTGCCTGGCTTTCACAATGAGTTGGTGACGTCCATCAGGGCCAGTGAGGCGGCGTGTTGCCTGGCTTTCACAATGAGTTGGTGACGTCCATCAGGGCCAATGAGGCGGCGTGTTGCCTGGCTTTTACAATGAGTTGGTGACGTCTATCAGGGCCAGTGAGGCGGAGTGTTGCCTGGCTTTCACAATGAGTTGGTGACGTCTATCAGGGCCAGTGAGGCGGCGTGTTGCCTGGCTTTCACAATGAGTTGGTGACGTCCATCAGGGCCAGTGAGGCGGCGTGTTCCCTGGCTTTCACAATGAGTGGTTGACGTCCATCAGGGCCAGTGAGGCGGCGTGTTGCCTGGCTTTCACAATGAGTTGGTGACGTCCATCAGGGCCAGTGAGGCGGCGTGTTGCCTGGCTTTCACAATGAGTTGGTGAGGTCTATCAGGGCCAGTGAGGCGGCCTGTTGCCTGGCTTTCACAGTGAGTTGGTGACGTCTATCAGGGCCAGTGAGGCGGCGTGTTGCCTGGCTTTCACAATGAGTTAGTGAGGTCCATCAGGGCCAGTGAGGCGGCGTGTTGCCTGGCTTTCACAATGAGTTGGTGACGTCTATCAGGGCCAGTGAGGCGGCGTGTTGCTTGGCTTTCACAATGAGTTGGTGACGTCTATCAGGGCCAGTGAGGCGGCGTGTTCCCTGGCTTTCACAATGAGTGGTTGACGTCCATCAGGGCCAGTGAGGCGGCGTGTTGCTTGGCTTTCACAATGAGTTGGTGAGGTCCATCAGGGCCAGTGAGGCGGCGTGTTGCCTGGCTTTCACAATGACTTGGTGACGTCCATCAGGGCCAGTGAGGCGGCGTGTTGCTTGGCTTTCACAATGAGTGGTTGACGTCCATCAGGGCCAGTGAGGCGGCGTCTTACCTGGCTTTCACAATGAGTTGGTGACGTCTATCAGGGCCAGTGAGGCGGCGTGTTGCCAGGCTTTCACAATGAGTTGGTGACGTCTATCAGGGCCAGTGAGGCGGCGTGTTGCCTGGCTTTCACAATGAGTTGGTGACGTCTATCAGGGCCAGTGAGGCGGCGTGTTGCCTGACTTTCACAATGAGTTGGTGACGTCCATCAGGGCCAGTGAGGCGGCGTGTTGCTTGGCTTTCACAATGAGTTGGTGACGTCTATCAGGGCCAGTGAGGCGGCGTGTTGCCTGGCTTTCACAATGAGGGGTTGACGTCCATCAGGGCCAGTGAGGCGGCGTGTTGCCTGGCTTTCACAGTGAGTTGGTGACGTCTATCAGGGCCAGTGAGGCGGCGTGTTGCCTGGCTTTCACAATGAGTTGGTGACGTCTATCAGGGCCAGTGAGGCGGCGTGTTGCTTGGCTTTCACAATGAGTTGGTGACGTATATCAGGGCCAGTGAGGCGGCGTGTTGCCTGGCTTTCACAATGAGTTGGTGACGTCCATCAGGGCCAGTGAGGCGGCGTGTTGCCTGGCTTTCACAATGAGTTGGTGACGTCCATCAGGGCCAGTGAGGCGGCGTGTTGCCTGGCTTTCACAATGAGTGGTTGACGTCCATCAGGGCCAGTGAGGCGGCGTGTTGCCTGGCTTTCACAGTGAGTTGGTGACGTCTATCAGGGCCAGTGAGGCGGCGTGTTGCCTGGCTTTCACAATGAGTTGGTGAGGTCCATCAGGGCCAGTGAGGCGGCGTGTTGCTTGGCTTTCACAATGAGTTGGTGACGTCCATCAGGGCCAGTGAGGCGGCGTGTTGCCTGGCTTTCACAATGAGTGGTTGACGTCCATCAGGGCCAGTGAGGCGGCGTGTTGCCTGGCTTTCACAGTGAGTTGGTGACGTCTATCAGGGCCAGTGAGGCGGCGTGTTGCCTGGCTTTCACAATGAGTTGGTGACGTCTATCAGGGCCAGCGAGGCGGCGTGTTCCCTGGCTTTCACAATGAGTTGGTGACGTCCATCAAGGCCAGTGAGGCGGCGTGTTGCTTGGCTTTCACAATGAGTTGGTGACGTCCATCAGGGCCAGTGAGGCGGCGTGTTGCCTGGCTTTCACAATGAGTGGTTGACGTCCATCAGGGCCAGTGAGGCGGCGTGTTGCCTGGCTTTCACAGTGAGTTGGTGACGTCTATCAGGGCCAGTGAGGCGGCGTGTTGCCTGGCTTTCACAATGAGTTGGTGAGGTCCATCAGGGCCAGTGAGGCGGCGTGTTGCTTGGCTTTCACAATGAGTTGGTGACGTCCATCAGGGCCAGTGAGGCGGCGTGTTGCCTGGCTTTCACAATGAGTGGTTGACGTCCATCAGGGCCAGTGAGGCGGCGTGTTGCCTGGCTTTCACAGTGAGTTGGTGACGTCTATCAGGGCCAGTGAGGCGGCGTGTTGCCTGGCTTTCACAATGAGTTGGTGACGTCTATCAGGGCCAGTGAGGCGGCGTGTTGCCTGGCTTTCACAATGAGTTGGTGACGTCCATCAGGGCCAGTGAGGCGGCGTGTTGCCTGGCTTTCACAATGAGTTGGTGACGTCTATCAGGGCCAGTGGGGCGGCGTGTTGCCTGGCTATCATAATGAGTTGGTGACGTCCATCAGGGCCAGTGAGGCGGCGTGTTGCCTGGCTTTCACAATGAGTTGGTGACGTCCATCAGGGCCAGTGAGGCGGCGTGTTGCCTGGCTTTCACAATGAGTTGGTGACGTCTATCAGGGCCAGTGAGGCGGCGTGTTCCCTGGCTTTCACAGTGAGTTGGTGACGTCTATCAGGGCCAGTGAGGCGGCGTGTTGCCTGGCTTTCACAATGAGTTGGTGACGTCTATCAGGGCCAGTGAGGCGGCGTGTTGCTTGGCTTGCACAATGAGTTGGTGACGTCTATCAGGGCCAGTGAGGCGGCGTGTTCCCTGGCTTTCACAATGAGTGGTTGACGTCCATCAGGGCCAGTGAGGCGGCGTGTTGCCTGGCTTTCACAGTGAGTTGCTGACGTCTATCAGGGCCAGTGAGGCGGCGTGTTGCCTGGCTTTCACAATGAGTGGTTGACGTCCATCAGGGCCAATGAGGCGGCGTGTTGCCTGGCTTTCACAGTGAGTTGCTGACGTCCATCAGGGCCAGTGAGGCGGCGTGTTGCCTGGCTTTCACAATGAGTTGGTGACGTCCATCAGGGCCAGTGAGGCGGCGTGTTGCCTGGCTTTCACAATGACTTGGTGACGTCGATCAGGGCCAGTGAGGCGGCTTGTTGCCTGGCTTTCACAATTTGTTGGTGACGTCTATCAGTGCCAGTGAGGCGGCGTGTTGCTTGGCTTTCACAATGAGTTGGTGACGTCTATCAGGGCCAGTGAGGCGGCGTGTTGCTTGGCTTTCACAATGAGTTGGTGACGTCCATCAGGGCCAGTGAGGCGGCGTGTTGCTTGGCTTTCACAATGAGTTGGTGACGTCCATCAGGGCCAGTGAGGCGGCGTGTTGCTTGGCTTTCACAATGAGTTGGTGACGTCCATCAGGGCCAGTGAGGCGGCGTGTTCCCTGGCTTTCACAATGAGTTGATGACGTCCATCAGGGCCAGTGAGGCGGAGTGTTGACTGGCTTTCACAATGAGTTGGTGACGTCCATCAGGGCCAGTGAGGCAGCGTATTCCCTGGCTTTCACAATGAGTTGGTGACGTCCATCAGGGCCAGTGAGGCGGCGTGTTGCTTGGCTTTCACAATGAGTTGGTGACGTCCATCAGGGCCAGTGAGGCGGCGTGTTGCTTGGCTTTCACAATGAGTTGGTGACGTCTATCAGGGCCAGTGAGGCGGCGTGTTCCCTGGCTTTCACAATGAGTTGGTGACGTCCATCAGGGCCAGTGAAACGGAGTGTTGACTGGCTTTCACAATGAGTTGGTGACGTCCATCAGGGCCAGTGAAGCAGCGTATTCCCTGGCTTTCACAATGAGTTGGTGACGTCCATCAGGGCCAGTGAGGCGGCGTGTTGCTTGGCTTTCACAATGAGTTGGTGACGTCTATCAGGGCCAGTGAGGCGGCGTGTTCCCTGGCTTTCACAATGAGTTGTTGACGTCCATCAGGGCCAGTGAGGCGGCGTGTTGCCTGGCTTTCACAGTGAGTTGGTGACGTCTATCAGGGCCAGTGAGGCGGCGTGTTGCCTGGCTTTCACAATGAGTGGTTGACGTCCATCAGGGCCAGTGAGGCGGCGTGTTACCTGGCTTTCACAATGAGTTGGTGACGTCTATCAGGGCCAGTGAGGCGGCGTGTTGCTTGGCTTTCACAATGAGTTGGTGACGTCTATCAGGGCCAGTGAGGCGGCGTGTTGCCTGGCTTTCACAATGAGTTGGTGACGTCCATCAGGGCCAGTGAGGCAGCGTATTCCCTGGCTTTCACAATGAGTTGGTGACGTCCATCAGGGCCAGTGAGGCGGCGTGTTGACTGGCTTTCACAATGAGTTGGTGACGTCCATCAGGGCCAGTGAGGCGGAGTGTTGACTGGCTTTCACAATGAGTTGGTGACGTCTATCAGGGCCAGTGAGGCGGCGTGTTGCTTGGCTTTCACAATGAGTTGGTGACGTCCATCAGGGCCAGTGAGGCGGAGTGTTCCCTGGCTTTCACAATGAGTTGGTGACGTCTATCAGGGCCAGTGAGGCGGCGTGTTGCTTGGCTTTCACAATGAGTTGGTGACGTCTATCAGGGCCAGTGAGGCGGCGTGTTGCCTGGCTTTCACAATGAGTTGGTGACGTCTATCAGGGCCAGTGAGGCGGCGTGTTGCTTGGCTTTCACAATGAGTTGGTGACGTCCATCAGGGCCAGTGAGGCGGAGTGTTCCCTGGCTTTCACAATGAGTTGGTGACGTCTATCAGGGCCAGTGAGGCGGCGTGTTGCTTGGCTTTCACAATGAGTTGGTGACGTCTATCAGGGCCAGTTAGGCGGCGTGTTGCCTGGCTTTCACAATGAGTTGGTGACGTCCATCAGGGCCAGTGAGGCGGCGTGTTGCCTGGCTTTCACAATGAGTTGGTGACGTCTATCAGGGCCAGTGAGGCGGCGTGTTGCCTGGCTTTCACAATGAGTTGGTGACGTCTATCAGGGCCAGTGAGGCGGCGTGTTGCCTGGCTTTCACAATGAGTTGGTGACGTCCATCAGGGCCAGTGAGGCGGCGTGTTGCCTGGCTTTCACAATGAGTTGGTGACGTCCATCAGGGCCAATGAGGCGGCGTGTTGCCTGGCTTTTACAATGAGTTGGTGACGTCTATCAGGGCCAGTGAGGCGGAGTGTTGCCTGGCTTTTACAATGAGTTGGTGACGTCTATCAGGGCCAGTGAGGCGGCGTGTTGCCTGGCTTTCACAATGAGTTGGTGACGTCCATCAGGGCCAGTGAGGCGGCGTGTTGCCTGGCTTTCACAATGAGTGGTTGACGTCCATCAGGGCCAGTGAGGCGGCGTGTTGCCTGGCTTTCACAATGAGTTGGTGACGTCCATCAGGGCCAGTGAGGCGGCGTGTTGCCTGGCTTTCACAATGAGTTGGTGAGGTCTATCAGGGCCAGTGAGGCGGCCTGTTGCCTGGCTTTCACAGTGAGTTGGTGACGTCTATCAGGGCCAGTGAGGCGGCGTGTTGCCTGGCTTTCACAATGAGTTAGTGAGGTCCATCAGGGCCAGTGAGGCGGCGTGTTGCCTGGCTTTCACAATGAGTTGGTGACGTCTATCAGGGCCAGTGAGGCGGCGTGTTGCTTGGCTTTCACAATGAGTTGGTGACGTCTATCAGGGCCAGTGAGGCGGCGTGTTCCCTGGCTTTCACAATGAGTGGTTGACGTCCATCAGGGCCAGTGAGGGGGCGTGTTGCTTGGCTTTCACAATGAGTTGGTGAGGTCCATCAGGGCCAGTGAGGCGGCGTGTTGCCTGGCTTTCACAATGACTTGGTGACGTCCATCAGGGCCAGTGAGGCGGCGTGTTGCTTGGCTTTCACAATGAGTGGTTGACGTCCATCAGGGCCAGTGAGGCGGCGTGTTACCTGGCTTTCACAATGAGTTGGTGACGTCTATCAGGGCCAGTGAGGCGGCGTGTTGCCAGGCTTTCACAATGAGTTGGTGACGTCTATCAGGGCCAGTGAGGCGGCGTGTTGCCTGGCTTTCACAATGAGTTGGTGACGTCTATCAGGGCCAGTGAGGCGGCGTGTTGCCTGACTTTCACAATGAGTTGGTGACGTCCATCAGGGCCAGTGAGGCGGCGTGTTGCTTGGCTTTCACAATGAGTTGGTGACGTCTATCAGGGCCAGTGAGGCGGCGTGTTGCCTGGCTTTCACAATGAGGGGTTGACGTCCATCAGGGCCAGTGAGGCGGCGTGTTGCCTGGCTTTCACAGTGAGTTGGTGACGTCTATCAGGGCCAGTGAGGCGGCGTGTTGCCTGGCTTTCACAATGAGTTGGTGACGTCTATCAGGGCCAGTGAGGCGGCGTGTTGCTTGGCTTTCACAATGAGTTGGTGACGTATATCAGGGCCAGTGAGGCGGCGTGTTGCCTGGCTTTCACAATGAGTTGGTGACGTCCATCAGGGCCAGTGAGGCGGCGTGTTGCCTGGCTTTCACAATGAGTTGGTGACGTCCATCAGGGCCAGTGAGGCGGCGTGTTGCCTGGCTTTCACAATGAGTGGTTGACGTCCATCAGGGCCAGTGAGGCGGCGTGTTGCCTGGCTTTCACAGTGAGTTGGTGACGTCTATCAGGGCCAGTGAGGCGGCGTGTTGCCTGGCTTTCACAATGAGTTGGTGAGGTCCATCAGGGCCAGTGAGGCGGCGTGTTGCTTGGCTTTCACAATGAGTTGGTGACGTCCATCAGGGCCAGTGAGGCGGCGTGTTGCCTGGCTTTCACAATGAGTGGTTGACGTCCATCAGGGCCAGTGAGGCGGCGTGTTGCCTGGCTTTCACAGTGAGTTGGTGACGTCTATCAGGGCCAGTGAGGCGGCGTGTTGCCTGGCTTTCACAATGAGTTGGTGACGTCTATCAGGGCCAGTGAGGCGGCGTGTTCCCTGGCTTTCACAATGAGTTGGTGACGTCCATCAAGGCCAGTGAGGCGGCGTGTTGCTTGGCTTTCACAATGAGTTGGTGACGTCCATCAGGGCCAGTGAGGCGGCGTGTTGCCTGGCTTTCACAATGAGTGGTTGACGTCCATCAGGGCCAGTGAGGCGGCGTGTTGCCTGGCTTTCACAGTGAGTTGGTGACGTCTATCAGGGCCAGTGAGGCGGCGTGTTGCCTGGCTTTCACAATGAGTTGGTGAGGTCCATCAGGGCCAGTGAGGCGGCGTGTTGCTTGGCTTTCACAATGAGTTGGTGACGTCCATCAGGGCCAGTGAGGCGGCGTGTTGCCTGGCTTTCACAATGAGTGGTTGACGTCCATCAGGGCCAGTGAGGCGGCGTGTTGCCTGGCTTTCACAGTGAGTTGGTGACGTCTATCAGGGCCAGTGAGGCGGCGTGTTGCCTGGCTTTCACAATGAGTTGGTGACGTCTATCAGGGCCAGTGAGGCGGCGTGTTGCCTGGCTTTCACAATGAGTTGGTGACGTCCATCAGGGCCAATGAGGCGGCGTGTTGCCTGGCTTTCACAATGAGTTGGTGACGTCTATCAGGGCCAGTGGGGCGGCGTGTTGCCTGGCTATCATAATGAGTTGGTGACGTCCATCAGGGCCAGTGAGGCGGCGTGTTGCCTGGCTTTCACAATGAGTTGGTGACGTCCATCAGGGCCAGTGAGGCGGCGTGTTGCCTGGCTTTCACAATGAGTTGGTGACGTCTATCAGGGCCAGTGAGGCGGCGTGTTCCCTGGCTTTCACAGTGAGTTGGTGACGTCTATCAGGGCCAGTGAGGCGGCGTGTTGCCTGGCTTTCACAATGAGTTGGTGACGTCTATCAGGGCCAGTGAGGCGGCGTGTTGCTTGGCTTGCACAATGAGTTGGTGACGTCTATCAGGGCCAGTGAGGCGGCGTGTTCCCTGGCTTTCACAATGAGTGGTTGACGTCCATCAGGGCCAGTGAGGCGGCGTGTTGCCTGGCTTTCACAGTGAGTTGCTGACGTCTATCAGGGCCAGTGAGGCGGCGTGTTGCCTGGCTTTCACAATGAGTGGTTGACGTCCATCAGGGCCAGTGAGGCGGCGTGTTGCCTGGCTTTCACAGTGAGTTGCTGACGTCCATCAGGGCCAGTGAGGCGGCGTGTTGCCTGGCTTTCACAATGAGTTGGTGACGTCCATCAGGGCCAGTGAGGCGGCGTGTTGCCTGGCTTTCACAATGACTTGGTGACGTCGATCAGGGCCAGTGAGGCGGCTTGTTGCCTGGCTTTCACAATTTGTTGGTGACGTCTATCAGTGCCAGTGAGGCGGCGTGTTGCTTGGCTTTCACAATGAGTTGGTGACGTCTATCAGGGCCAGTGAGGCGGCGTGTTGCTTGGCTTTCACAATGAGTTGGTGACGTCCATCAGGGCCAGTGAGGCGGCGTGTTGCTTGGCTTTCACAATGAGTTTGTGACGTCCATCAGGGCCAGTAAGGCGGCGTGTTGCTTGGCTTTCACAATGAGTTGGTGACGTCCATCAGGGCCAGTGAGGCGGCGTGTTGCCTGGCTTTCACAATGAGTTTGTGACGTCCATCAGGGCCAGTGAGGCGGCGTGTTGCTTGGCTTTCACAATGAGTTGGTGACGTCCATCAGGGCCAGTGAGGCGGCGTGTTGCTTGGCTTTCACAATGAGTTTGTGACGTCCATCAGAGCCAGTGAGGCGGCGTGTTGCTTGGCTTTCACAATGAGTTGGTGACGTCTATCTCGTAGGCCTGGAGCGGAAGCAGCGCCTGTGAGGACGAGGCCAGCGTCGACGATGCCGTTGCCAGGGTAGTTGGGGACGTCACGTTGCGATGTTCTGGTACAAACTCCCCGATGCCTGAAATATGTAAAATATACATATAAAGGTGTGAAAAATATGGAGTGATGACGAATTATGTAAGCGCGCATTAAATAAAGTAACAGTCCCGTTGTTGCTACTGTCTTGTTGGGAGACCCACTGCTTTACTTCCGCCCCCACAAAGATAGCTCCACCTACCAACAGTCCGCTGTGCTGTCGTGACTTCCAATGCTGTAACCCCGCCCCCACAAAGATAGCTCCACCTACCAATAGTTCACTGTGCTGTTGGGAGGTCCACTGCTGTAACCCCGCCCCCACAAAGATAGCTCCACCTACCAATAGTTCACTGTGCTGTTGGGAGGTCCACTGCTGTCGCCCCGCCCCCACAGAGATAGCTCCACCTACCAATAGTCCGCTGTGCTGTCGGGACTTCCACTGCTGTAACCCCGCCCCCACAAAGATAGCTCCACCTACCAACAGTCCGCTGTGCTGTCGGGACTTCCACTGCTGTAGCCCCGCCCCCACAAAGATAGCTCCACCTACCAATAGTCCGCTGTGCTGTCGGGACTTCCACTGCTGTAACCCCGCCCCCACAAAGATAGCTCCACCTACCAACAGTCCGCTGTGCTGTCGGGACTTCCACTGCTGTAGCCCCGCCCCCACAAAGATAGCTCCACCTACCAATAGTCCGCTGTGCTGTCGGGACTTCCACTGCTGTAACCCCGCCCCCACAAAGATAGCTCCACCTACCAACAGTCCGCTGTGCTGTCGGGACTTCCACTGCTGTAACCCCGCCCCCACAAAGATAGCTCCACCTACCAATAGTTCACTGTGCTGTTGGGAGGTCCACTGCTGTAACCCCGCCCCCACAAAGATACCTCCACCTACCAATAGTTCACTGTGCTGTTGGGAGGTCCACTGCTGTCGCCCCGCCCCCACAGAGATAGCTCCACCTACCAATAGTCCGCTGTGCTGTTGGGAGGTCCACTGCTGTAACCCCACCCCCACAAAGATAGCTCCACCTACCAATAGTCCGCTGTGCTGTTGGGAGGTCCACTGCTGTAACCCCGCCCCCACAAAGATAGCTCCACCTACCAACAGTCCGCTGTGCTGTCGGGACTTCCACTGCTGTAACCCCGCCCCCACAAAGGTAGCTCCACCTACCAATAGTTCACTGTGCTGTTGGAAGGTCCACTGCTGTAACCCCGCCCCCACAAAGATAGCTCCACCTACCAATAGTTCACTGTGCTGTTGGGAGGTCCACTGCTGTCGCCCCGCCCCCACAGAGATAGCTCCACCTACCAATAGTCCGCTGTGCTGTTGGGAGGTCCACTGCTGTAACCCCACCCCCACAAAGATAGCTCCACCTACCTATAGTCCGCTGTGCTGTTGGGAGGTCCACTGCTGTAACCCCACCCCCACAAAGATAGCTCCACCTACCAATAGTCCGCTGTGCTGTTGGGAGGTCCACTGCTGTAACCCCACCCCCACAAAGATAGCTCCACCTACCAATAGTCCGCTGTGCTGTTGGGAGGTCCACTGCTGTAACCCCGCCCGCACAAAGATAGCTCCACCTACCAATAGTTCGCTGTGCTGTCGGGACTTCCACTGCTGTAGCCCCGCCCCCACAGAGATAGCTCCACCTACCAATAGTCCGCTGTGCTGTTGGGAGGTCCACTGCTGTAGCCCCGCCCCCACAAAGATAGCTCCACCTACCAATAGTCCGCTGTGCTGTTGGGAGGTCTACTGCTGTAACCCCGCCCCCACAAAGATAGCTCCACCTACCAATAGTCCGCTGTGCTGTTGGGAGGTCCACTGCTGTAGCCCCGCCCCCACAAAGATAGCTCCACCTACCAATAGTCCGCTGTGCTGTCGGGACTTCCACTGCTGTAGTACCGCCCCCACAGAGATAGCTCCACCTACCAATAGTCCGCTGTGCTGTTGGGAGGTCCACTGCTGTAACCCCGCCCCCACAAAGATAGCTCCACCTACCAATAGTCCGCTGTGCTGTTGGGAGGTCCACTGCTGTAACCCCGCCCCCACAAAGATAACCTCCACCTACCAATAGTCCGCTGTGCTGTCGGGACTTCCACTGCTGTAGCCCCGCCCCCACGGTCTGTAGTGGGGACCCGCCGTACAGGGTAGCGTACGTCATAAACGGCTGAAGATGCTTCTCTCGTTTCCGCCATTTCGCACGACGATTTTGAAACCAGACCTGTAATGGAAAATTCAGTCCAAGTCTTAATGAGAAAGCACCGATACTTCTTTCTTCGTCCATCAAGTTCCATTGATTGTCCTTTTCTTTTTAGCTTATGCAAGACAAGTAAAATATCTATTGAAATGATCAAAATTGAATATAAAAAAACTGTAAGTAAAAAGTTACGAAGTTTTTTTGTTGCGCAAAAAAACAAAATTGGCTTGAAAGTTTGTTTTTCAAGGATCGCGTGCGAAAACGACCTTGACCTTGGCTCCGAGTCGTTGTTAGCTGTTTCCGATCTCCCGGCAGAGGGCATTACGCTGGCGCTATAGTGATGTACGCCGCCCTGGAGTTGTTATAATACTCTTGTGCAACCTCATACAGGTGGCGCTAGTAGCTGCATATGAGATATGTTAATAGTGACGATGCAGGTTGTTGTATAATGTGTAGAATGCGGAAATGGCCATTGTGTAGTGTTGAGTCACAGGAAGACTCATGAGTTAGTATGTTGGAAATTTCACGTGCCGTTCGAAGGAGAGTAGGCCTATGAAAGAATTTTGAACTTAGGTGGCAAGTGGCAGGGGCGTATATAGTTAGGGGGGGGGGACTTAAAAAAGTCAGGCTTTGCGACGAAACACATCCTAAAGTGACATTTTGTACATGCAAGGCAGAGACGGATCCAAGAAGGGCGGGGTGGGGGGGGGGGAGGGGGGTTAATGGGATGCAAGGGGGTGTCAAGGACTGGTAAAGTCGAAATGTGTGTGTGGGCTCGGGTGTACCCTATATATAATAGATACATATCTAGTGGATACATATATACGGTAAAGACGTCCACGGCCCAAAATCGACAACCAAACGAGGTTTGTTTGAAATAAATACCGGTAGGAACCAAACAAGTCAAATTTTGGCAGCATTAAGTAAAGTTAGCCGCAGGGACGGATCAAGGGTCTCGAATTTGGAAAGGGGGGCAAGGGGGGGGGGGAGGTCGGAGGTGGCGCGATTGGAAGAGGGGAAGGTGAAAATGACCGCGGGTGTCCACCAATATTTTTCGCCAGGCGACTTTAACAGTCCTTTAACATCCCCTGGCTTGAGGGCGGTGGGTTTAATCAATCCCCCCCGTCGGATCCGCCCCTAGGTTGAATCGGCATAAGATATGCATTTCGTCGGAAAGCCAGATTTTTACAGTGTATGCTCAAGTTCCCAAGGCGGTGGTTGCAACTTCCGTAACCCCCCTCTAGATCGGCCCCTGACCCGGTGGAGAATTATAGGGAAGCACTTTGAGCGCGGGACTCAACGAGCATACAGGATAAGTGCCACCTGTATGAAGTTGCGCAAGAGAGCTACAAAACCCCCCTCTATGACGAAGAGTGATCAACGAAACCGCGCCCCTAGCGCCAGAGTTGTGAAATTCCCACACCGAAAACTGGCTAACCGAGTAAATGTGCGTGGCGAGCGCCAAAAGTCGCCTTGTAACATTAAATATTGGTAGGTCATGCTTCAAAAGTAGCTGAAAATGTTTCACATTCGTTCGTAGAAGGCAGGTAGGTGACTGATTTGGAGATTCAGCCATAAATTTTGCAAATACAAGGAGTTGAAATGGGTGTTGACGCTCCGTGGCAGCCGTTGAGTGCTATGCTTATATAACTTAGTAATTATTTAGTAATTATTTTTAATATGTCTCAATCCTCATCGACCTGACATATTTTTAGAACTGGGAATGAGGAAAATAATTCTTTTCAATGGAGAATGGGGCATTGACCGACCACTGTTATTAACTGGGAATTTTAATATTAAATATCTGTGTATTAAAAAATAGCCAATATATACTGTATCCGCCCTTTCTTTGTATGTGAGGAATTCTCCTTTTAATTCATCGGGACCTGAGAACAATATATTCTTCATGATCTGGACAGACACCCCCGCCCCCCAGAGATCTACTAAGAACTGTTAGCCGACTAAAAAAACATCAGTGGAATCCTTCATAGCATTAATTAAGCTTATTAGAAAACTGCGTTTAGTTTTTATTTCACCACATTTAAATATGTGAATAAGTATTGACATATGTCTTTTTTTTCTGTTCATTTCATTCAGGAGCCTGAAAAAACACCAAACGTCAATAAAACTTCTGTTCTTGAGTCACTAACCTTCATGTGAAAATCAGTGGATTTAGTTTTACCATCATTTTTACATCAGAGCAAATAGATAAGTTGCTAAGATTACCAAGGCATGTTAAAGGCACCTTTTGGCTAGTTTAGGGTCGATATGTTATGGCGAATAGTGTGACGACATTTTTAGCATCTTAGAAGGTTCATAGATTGGAGTATGATGATTGTTTTTGAAAAATGGCTGCATTAGCAGCATTACACAAGAGATACTGTATAGTATATAATTAAATGTCCTTGACCTGTTGACACATATTGTGGGGGGAAATACAAAACCCTGGATTGGTTATTTTCTATAACATGGGATATACTGTCCCTATTGTTTAGTTAAGGTGAATAATGATCGCACATGGATTGACCAATGCAGTTACCTTGTTTGGCAGAATAAGACCTGACCTGAGGGGGGTAAATATAACAGGTTACATAAGATGCCAGGTCCAGATTTATTTTATTATGGTTTAACTGTATTACATATATGCGTGCACAAGCCATTGATTTGCTTAAGAATATTATAACCAATGTAATTATTCATCGACTGGTTGGTGAGACTGACACAGATCACTGAAACACCGTGTAAGGTTTATTCAATGTTGATCATATACACAGTAGTGCGCTTTTGGCGAATTGAATAAAAATGCCATTAATTTTACTGTGCCTATTCTAATTGATGGATGGCAGTTATCGTGACTTGGATTTTTATTATTAATGCCCCCCCACCCCCTCCCCAGTTTCCGATAGGCCTGCAGTTTTAGGTATAAGTCACACTCAGTCAATGACTTCTACATGTACTTGACTTGTTTGATATAGACTCCCCAATAATCCCTTTAACAGGCTGTCGTGATTTGAATGAAGGCCGAGCGTCAAGGCATCTCTCGCTTAAACCACAGTATTTGCTCGCCGTTGAATGGAAAGTCATTTTGTTGCATACGGGAGTTATTTTGTGAACCAGCAGTTTGTTCTGCCTTTTAATTTATTCTTCTTTCACGTTTAACCCACGTTCACCGCGGCTGCGTTGCGTTCGTGATAAGGCTGAGACAGGGCAACCTGTGTGGCCGCCTGAAACCTATGACGCATTATTTACGCAGCGCGCTGATTGGCTTGCGCCCTGCTCAGCATGCTGAACTCGCAGTCGAGCGGGAGGCGGTAAGTTTCAAGGTTTCATTGCCCAATACTAATACTTATTGCTGGAGCCGGTAGCAACATACATTTTAGACTGATAGCTTGCATGTTGATCTATATGTAGCCGAATACGCCTTGCTGGCCCAAAAACCGGGCTAAACTATTCCTTTAAATAGCATAATAAGAACAATATTAAGACATAATATATACTGACGGTCGTTCATGTTATCTGTATTATACCTGTTCGTCGTGAGCATTCTAGATAATATTCCACATCGAAAGCTTCTTAATTTGATTTTTTACAGTACACTGATCGGCTAGTGTAAACAATTTCCACATCAAAATCAAATTGCTCTGAACGTATCTTTTACGTGCTAGTTTAACAACAGATCGCAAGCTTACGAGCAACAGAAATAAGCGTTATATTGTGATTATTGGGGTGCAGCTATCTTAGAGTAAGTTATTTTCCGCTATATTATACCAAAACCAGTTTGCCATAAATTTAACATTTTTCACTTCTTTTCATGCCAGCAATACTTTTTTTTAATTTCATAAACAAAAGTTACGAGATCTTAGTCACATGCTACCCGTGCGTTCTCGTTAATGGAGTCAAAATAGCCTATATAGCCTAATAACCTGTTTTGATTGTCCTATGCTCTACTGTCTTAAAGGCATTCATAATGACATATTCCTGTTGAGAGGCGACACAACGAAGAAATCTAAACAGGGTGTGTGTGTGTGGGGGGGGGGGGGGGGCGGGGAGTAAGGGGGGATCGTGTTCCCAGATTACGAAGAATAAATTTCTTTATTTCAAGGTCACGATGAATTAAAAAGGATAACTCCCAGTATACATAGAACGGGCGGATACATGAATTAAATTAGCGACTTGCCGATTCACGGTTATTTAATATAAAATTCCCAGTTCACGATTAACGAAAATCTTTGATCACGACGGTCGGCTGATTTCGAGTAAAATGAGGTCATAAGTTTTGCGGTTTACGCACTAAATGACCTCTGTCAGTTTTTTTGCTTTTTGCCACATTTGCCATCAAGCTTTCGCTATGATGCTCAAATTTGTCATATAAATATGAATTGAGATGACGTGTCGAGTTTTCTGATGCGTCACAGGATTTTCTTGAAATTTGGCCAATGGTGATAGATACGGCTTTTTGGTGATAGCAGAGGCTCTCACGGGCGTCCTATTCAAGCCACACTAAATGCTTGCAGCTGTGGATGGATAATACTAAGCTGAGTCATAATCTATGGAGTCAACATGGTTCCATAGCCATAATAACAATAACATTTTTTGGTATATAGCTGAAATCGTTTAACATGGGATCCTATGGGGAAAAATGAACTTGAGTGAATATGACCTACTTCCGCTGAAGCTATTTCAGTCTCCTTCGCTACACAGTGCGGTAATATCACCTTAAAGCAAGGTATAAGTAAAACTCGGCGATCTCTATGTTACGTTTTGTTTTCATGGCAACGAAGCCACTGGCCTAATGATAAACATACAGATTCTTGCCATTGAAGGAAAAATCGTCAAAAATCCGATAAAAATGCTATAAAAGCAATCATTTCGCCAACTAGTTGCCAATAAGCATCTACAGATCACTTAATGCTTCAATCAGGCGGATGTTGCCCTGTTATGGCGCTAGAACGCTTCAAATTGGGATGACACAGTTGCCGGGCCGCCAATGATGAGTGAATGGAGAGTGTGTCCATCTTGAAAAAAACGTCACAATTCAGAAAAAAACATGCCAGAGCTGTGTCTTGACGCCAAATGGTAGGTCACATTCGTCTTCAGAGAATTAGTAGGAAACAAATGAGTTGCTATATCACTTCGCCTGCAGTGTTCTTTGTTCTTGTCCTAGCAGGTCTCCGTGTCTCCGCAATGATGAACTAATGCAACTTTTGACCATTTCGCTGAAGGACTATTCTTTCTATCGCCTAGCTCTTTAATCGAATAAGTTGTGGCAGTAAACCTTGGCGTATTGCCACTTGGACGTCGTCGTGCGTCACGTCACAACGTCACCATGACGTCATGACGTCACACATCTTACGTAAGCTATTACTCAGCTATTATAAGGTATGGCGACTTTCGGTTTGCTTACGTTGCAGGTCGTGTTCAGGGACAGTTTGTGTCGTGTGCAACTTTTTTTGGCGCAGGAGATGCGCATGCGTCAAAAATGACGTCATAGCTAACGTGCTCCTAAGAAATGTTGGGTTTGCTTTATTTTTTAGCCACTTTGGCAAAAGCTGTCATAACCCGAGTTGATAAATAGGTATATTAAAGAAATAGAAGCCATCTTGAGCATTTTCGCGAACGTCAAATGACGTCATGTCACGTCACGATGAGGTATTATTAGATAAAAACTGAAATTCATAGCGCCATTCATAACGAGACGAGCAATCGCTCTTGAGAAGATTCAAGATTCGTTTATTTGACCAAGCATGACGTAAATAAAAAACGAGAAGTGAGACAAATAGTGTCGGCTTGGCCGGGAGACTCGAACTAAGACCTTAAAGGTCGCTGGCGCTAGAGCAACCCAACATTGTGATTTTTAAAGTTATACAGTTCCACATAAACAACCAACAGATAACAGTAATATATACACTAATATTTTAGGTATTCAATTCAAATCAAAACACACCTCACATAAACAGCTTTAATATATGTACTAATAAGTTATTCAGACAATTAACTGAGGGCAAATATAACAATGTTCCATGTGATACTTGAAATTATAGTTAATTATTAAATTATTCTTAATATATCTTGCAAATGCAGGTAAGCTATGCGTATATATTTTGCTTAGAATAAGTGTTGGAGTTTCATTTACAACTTTAACGAGGCTATGTCGAATGCAGTTAGTTGCAAAGTCGTGAAATACCATAGTGGTAGACAATCAGGAATTGAATCTCGTATTGTGGTGATGAATTTGATGGCTATGAACAATCGGTAACTGTGAGAAATAAAATGGTAATGTATCATGCTTGAGCTTGTAATAAAACTTTAGGGTTTGCAATATGCGCATATCATCCAATTTTAACAATTTCAGTTCTTTAAATATCGGTTCTGTGTGGGTGTTAAATCGACTTAAATTTATATTTCTGAGAGCCCTTTCGGCAGTCTGGAGATACGTTCAGCCTTATACCCCCATATAAGGATGCCATAATTTAGATGGGGTGATATTAGGGTGTTATAAATTGTGCGTAAAATATGCCGAGGAAGGGTCCATTTCAATTTATTTAGAATCCCAGAAACTTTAGAGATTTTATCCGCGATCTTATCAACATGTTTATTCCATTTCATATGTTTGTCAAGGACGATACCTAGAATGTCGAAGCTGTCAACGCACTCTATTTGCGTATTGTTTATAAACAAAGACAGAACATTAACAGATTTTTGTTGTGTATGAAAGATCATGAACTTGGATTTTGCCGCGTTCAGGGCAAGTTTGTTTGCATAAAGCCACTCACTAATTTTAGCCAATTCGAAATTTATTACAAGGCTGGACTCATTAGGGACAGGGGTCCTAGTACTTAACAGCGTGGTATCATCCGCATATATAATAAATTTGAAAATATCGCTAGCTAAGGAAAAATCATTTAAATAGATAATAAATAGTAGGGGGCCAAGAATAGACTCTTGGGGAATCCCTGTTGCTATATCAGACATATCAGATTGAGCCTTTTCGATTTGAACACATTGCTTACGATTCGTCACGTAATTTTTTAGTAATTCAAGAGAACTACCGGATACCCCATAATGAGATAATTTAGATATAAGGACATTGTGATTTATGGTGTCAAACGCCTTGGACAGATCTAAAAATATACCAACAGGAATATGTCCCTTGTCCATTAATTGTAATATTCAAAATTTCATGTTCACTTAAGGAGGTTCCCGGCATCACTGTGGCGCCATCTGGTGGACTATGCCGCTGCGATCTGGCGATAAGCTGGTACCGCCGCTCATACTCATACTTGTAAGTGAGCGAGCGAACGAAGTTGGGCCGTGGAACCAGGCTAATCTGGCGAATGCTCTATTGTCCGCAGCGTGTGATCGTTTATTTCTTGTTTATGTAACAAAGTCGCGAAACTGATGCGCTGTAAAGGGAAATTGATAGGCAAATGCAAGTCCAAGCAAACTAAAGAACTTATTGGGATGTATAAATATATCTTTGAACGAACTGGCAATAGAAACAAGCCGGCATACATAGCGTTGACCACACAGGCACCGCAAATTAGTAGGGGAGGATCAGTGGGGGAGGCGGGCGGGGGGGGGGGCGGGTGTTGGAATCCCCCACATCATCGTAGGCCTATATGCTTACACGTTTGGTTGCTTAAATGTTTTCATGTAAATTTGATAACACCAAGTATCTTCTTCAATCTTGTGAGTACTTGTATCTCTAGTTCAGCATGTTTCCCATTCCGACCCTCAGAATTACCGGCACAATTTCCATGTTCAGAGTCATTTTACGAAAAAACGAGGTAGAAGACCCATATATTTTTTTCTCTTATTTGAACAAACAAAGAGCAAGCTTGTTACAGACAAATTTTTATTAACTTTGTCTGAGCCGTTTTTTTTATGTTGAATATTTCGTGTCGAAATTCCAAAATTCTACATTGACGCCCATTATAAAATTAGATGTGACCCCCTACCTATTAAACGTTATTTTGACAGAAAAGTAGGTAGAAGACATATCTTTTTTATGTTATTTTATTGTCTTGGATACACATTACTATACGTTGAAAAAATGTCAAGAAGTTTGCCTGAAAAAAATGTAATCTATGCATCTACCTTAAACTCTAATATGACATTAAATTGGCGGGCGGAAGATGCGCCGCATGACGTCATCGTCACGTCACCGGCACAAACGGCGCTTTTACCTGTAATTCCGTTAATATCGGTTAATTGCTCATTGCACATTGCTCACAATAGAGCCCGCGGTGCGCACGTTGTCGGATGAATGCACTATTTGGCTCAAATTTCCCGCTATACGCGCTGTTTAGCCCGAATTGTTCCGTATACGCGCTATTTAACCAAAATTGCCCCCTATATGCGCTGTTCAGCTCAAATCGCCCGTTGCGCCTTTTAACCGACAATTACCGGCTACATGCGCAATTTAGCCCAAATTGCCCGTTATACGCGCTGTTTAACCCAAATTGACCCTTAGATGCCTAGTGTACCTCAAACTTCCTGTTATACTTGCTATTTAGCCCAAATTGCCAGTTATGTGCAATATTTAACTCAAATTGCCCGCTGAAAGCTCTACTTAGGTCACAAAATCTTTATTTTGCCAACAAAAAGCTCTATGTTGCCCACAAAAGCTCTATTTTGCCGACAAAAAGCTCTATTTTGTCAACAGAAATATCTATTTTGTCAACAGAAAGCTCTATTTGGCATAAATTGCTATCCCAGGCCGCTGTCTATGCTGAATTGCCATCTGAAGTCTATATGTGGCCCAACGAAAGCTCTATTTACCCCAAATTGTACCTTAAAAGCTCTATTTTGGCCAAATTGTATGTATAATGGCCTACTTAGCAAAATTTACCCACTAAAACTCTATTTTGTCCGCTGAAAACTCTATTTGACCCAAATTGTCAACTAAAGGCACTAATTGACCCATCAGATCCCAATCGAGATTTGACCTATGAGATCCAGATTTAATCTCTGAGATCTAGATTGACCCCTCAGATCCAGATTTGATCCCTCAGATCCAGATTTGACCTCTCAGATCTAGATTCGATCTCTTAGATCCAGATTTGACCTCTCGGATCCAGATTGACCTCTCAGATCCAGATTTGACCTATCAGATCCAAATTTGATACCTTAGATCCAGATTTGACCTCTCGGATCCAGATTGACCTCTCAAATCCAGATTTGACCTATCACAGGTTTCATACAGGCAAGGTTCGATCAAATTCAAGCCTTTTAAGGCAAGCACTAGAAAAAGTCCAGGACTCTTCAAGGACAATGTTTACCTTCTCTGGTCTACTTTAAGCTTTCAAATTTCAAAATTTTGGATAAAATTTTACGCATACAATCTTTGATATGCGGAAATAAGAAATGACAACAAGAAGGCAGTGTCCACGTTTATTATTACTTAATCACTTTAGTTTTATTAATTTCTACGTCTTCAATTCAGCCAGCTTTGGTTCGATTTTTTCTTGGGTCTTTGCCACTCTCCTGTCCAGTTTGAAATCAAGCACTTTTCATTGTAACTGCCCTATTGTCAAGCAAATTCAATTACATTGGATCGACCTCAAGGCCCGTTTCTGTTGTTATGACCTTTTACATGCATCAGTAAAAATTCAAGCACTTTTCAAGCCTGTGCTCTCAGATCCAGATTGACCCCTCAGATCCAGATTGACCCCTCAGATCCCGATTTGATCCCTCAGATCCCGATTTGACCTATCATATCCAGATTTGACCTCTCAGCTCCAGATTGACCATTCAGATCCAGATTGATCCCTAACATCTAGATTTGACCTCTCAGATCCGGATTTGACCTCTCAGATGCATATTTGACCTATCAGATGTAGATTTGACCTCTCAGATGCAGATTTGACCTCTTAGATCCAGATTGATCCCTCAGATGCAGATTTGACATCTCAGATCCAGATTGATCCCTCAGATGCAGATTTGACAACTCAGATCCAGATTGATCCCTCAGATGCAGATTTGACATCTCAGATCCAGATTGATCCCTCAGATCCAGATATCATTCACAGACGCATATTTTGCCTCTCAGATCCAGATTGACCCCTCAGATTCCCATTCGACGTGGACATCCACATTTGCCCTCTCAGATCCCGAGTAGTCATCTGGCATCCCCACTAGACCCGTCAGACCCAGATTTACTCCGTCGGATCCAGATTGGACTCATATGATTCCCATTGACTCCCTCAGAACTTGCAAAGTTGGAAACCGCCAGATAGAGATTTGACAACTAGGATACAGATTGGCCCGTCGCATCCCTATTTGACCTTCAGATCCCGATTCGACCCTGGTGATCCTGATTGAACATTGCTAATCCAGATTGGACGGCACGAAACCAGCTTTGACCCGTCGTATACCAATGTGTCCCACGGATCCCGTTTCGAACCGTCAGATTTGACTCTGCAAATCTCGATTTGTCCCTGATCGACCCATCAGATCCCTATTGGTCCAACGAATCCTGATTAGAGCTCCCGCATCCCTATTCGAAGACCCTGCGGACCCCCACTTGCGAAGTCCACACTAGGTCGGCACGAGCATTTGTAATACCATTTACTCAAGCCGCTGACATAATTCCGAGGCCCACTCTTGACCTTAGAACCACGCTATCATATTCAATGTAAAGTTCAAGCCAGGGAACCGAGCATACGTACTCATCTTGGACGGGCCGAGGTTTGGATCAACATGTTCAGAAAGACACGCTCTTTGACCCACATTCGATTTTCGTCATCATCAGTGTCCCACTGAGTTCTTGTGTTATATTATGAAGTGTGTACGGTTCGGTCTAATCTTGTCAGATTTGTCACATGTGTTTAACGTGTAAAACCGAATTTAATGTCTGTTTATATCGTGTGCTGGCATTTAGTCCACTGTGGTGTTTAGTACGGATTTAAATGTACCCTAGCTAGGATCATGATATTGTATGTGAAGTCTGACGGTATCCACGTATTTTAGAGCGATTATTTGCGTGGTTAACGCGGATAGAGTTCGGGCAGTCCGGGGTCACCAACGGGTGAAAGAACCTTAATGTTGTGGTGTATTACTATGCGCGGTGTTAGAAAGGTTATAAGCTTACCTGTACAGAATTTATATGCTGTATAATTAGAACTAGTTTAGAACGTAAAGCCAGCTGTGGTTAGGTACATGGGTTGGGCGGGGGGGGGGGGGGGGGGGGTGAACGCCAGGCCCCAGATTATAAGTATATTTAAATCATTTTTGTTGATGTTGTGACGAACAGACGTTGTATGGAGTGTACTGTGTGTTTGCGGCTACTGACAATAATATCTAGGTAGGCTATTGTTTGCTATAGTATTATGACACTGAATTGGTTTGGTATGAAATGGATCATGTTATTACCACGTATTATATCTCGATGGTGGACAGACAGGGGGCATTGCACTGATTCGTTTTATGATAGCGCGTCACCAAATTTTCCTCTACACCCCACCGAATCACAGTGTTCTTAATATGCTGCCTTACTTAAATAATATAATGTACGCTTAAACGTGGGAAAACATATTTTGCAGAAAGCAGCTACGCACACCAGCTTGACTGTCCTCGACTGAGCAGCAGCGATAACCGGAGCGGCCTCCCACCAATGAGTAACTGCGCAGACAGAAGCCGCGGACCCCAACCGGGCAGATGCATTTCTAGTATTGCCAGGTCTAGGTTTAATAAAGCATCGAAAACGAAATGATGTGTTCTTGTCTTTTATATGAACGTTAACAAGGCGTCCCGAGAACGTTATTATTCGGGGAACGTTAGCAGATCGTTCGGGGAACGTTAGCAGACCGTTCGGGAACGTTATCAGAACGTTCGGGGAACGTTATCAGACCGTTCGGGGAACGTTACCTATAACGTTATCTGCTAACCTTCGCAGAACGTCAGAAAAACCTTCCCAGATAACGTTATTGGAATGTCATTTAACGTTTTCCTAACTCTCGGCTAACGTTCCGCAAACGTTTTATGGTTAGCTGGGGGCAAGTGCGGCATGGCGACCACCTCGTCCGGCCCCAGGAGGCTGACCCCGTCCCACAAATTGCCTATCGTGGAGATCCCTGCTTTTAGATATTCAAGGGCAGAAGAAACATTGCCGTGAGCTTGTCTAATCAGCGGGTTTAAAAATAACGGCTGCTTATGTATATCTAGATATGCTGACGTGGGCAGGTGGTTTTTAATGTTTAAAGTTTGCCATGCTTTAAGCACTTCTCTGTAAAAGACAGGTGCATTCTGAATGTTCTCATTGAGTAGTTTATATTGTAATGTCAAAATGTCAAAATGTCCTTACCCACATGAATGTCTCGGTATTGCCCAATAAGGTGGTGTGCTAATATTTGCCAGTCGGTTTCTGGCAATGAGAGACGACTCATACCAAGCATAACTCGCTGGCATTGTATTTCTCGTTTTATGTTGATTCAGTTTTGCACTCCACATCTTAGTTAATTATACAAAACATCTTTAGCGACCTGGTGTTTTTTTCCACTCCAAAAGAAATCAAGCATTGCTGCCTCTAGTTCTTTAAACGCCCATTCGGGTAGAGATATCGTGGCTGTCAGGTACCATATACCTGAACACACTAAGCAGTTTAAGATAACAGTTTTCCCCTGGTAAATCGGATCTCTAAAAAGATTTAATGTGTTTAATTCTGGGTTCCCAGTTAGATCCATCAGTATTAATATTCCCAAAGTGGAAGCCTAATACCTTTATTGACTGGGATGTCCATTTTAAATCTAGGAGGCGCTCCTCTCTTTCTCTTAAGGGTTCCAACCATAAACTCTCTGTTTTTTCAGTATTTATTTTTGCCCCATATGCCACTTCATATACCTGACAAATGGAAAAGATTGTGTCAACGGACTGGACGTTAGAAGTGAACACGCGCGTACTGCTTAATTTTGGCAACCTTGCCGAGAGGGAGGGGGGGGGTGCCTACAATAAGTGGTTCTTTTCAGATAGCCGTCTCCAAAATCTCTGCAGTTAAAGAATACAGTAACAGACTTAGTGGACACCCTTGTCTGGGTCTCCTCTCTAATTGAAAGAAACCAGACAAGTGGCCGTTGTTCATAACAGAACTCGAAATGTTGGTGTACATAATTTGTACCCATGTAATAAAGCGTGGCCCGAAGCCGAAGCGTCTTAAAGTCCATCTCTTGGTGGGGGGGGGGGGCATTTTCAAACCACTTTCAAATATACATTTCCCAGTGGTTACTAACGCCATTTATCAGATGCAATTATTTTACAATGTCTCTTATGCCATAAGTATTAATATCTAAAGTCACCAAAATAAACTCAAGCAGCGAACGATCCATTTCCAACCCCCCGCCGGGAGTAGAGACTTGTGACGTCACAAGAGGAACCGGTTTGAATGTGCCTCGCTAAAATATCTGTAGCAGACGACACTATGTGTCCATCAGCTGTCTTTGTGACATCTGCTAGCTAGAGTGCCTTTCCACCGCGCGTTCGGTATTTTCCGGCAATTTCCGTGCGTGACGTCATTTGAGACACTCGTGGTTCGCTACTCGCAGTCGTCAGCTTGGCAGCGCTGCGTCTTTCGACACAAACATCAGTTGTGCTGGCATATCGCGAAAAAGGTGTACTGTCTTGCCTTTGGATGCACATATGATTCTCGAAAGAACCTAAACAAAGTGTGTTCCTAGTTCTCTAACAAGTCACAGAACTGGCACCAACTCCACAATGACAGTGACAGCCGGAGGAAGAGTTGTATGATCAAACCAGCCTTCATCGCCTAAAGATCCTGCATCGGCTACAGCCTAACGTCATTGACACTGAAGCAGAGACAAATTCGAACCATGCTTTGATCGAAAGTTGAAGCAAAACAACATCGAAAGCTCACGAGAAGATGGAGAAACCGCAAGTACGTCTGGGCGATAATACACGCAAAACATCTCGTTGACACTGACTCAACGTCACTGTACTGAGTTAGCTAGCCCCGTGTGACGTTTTCTAGGGAAAGTCGCCCAATTCTTTGAATTGGGCGACTTGGGGCTATGAGTTAGCCTGAAAATTCAGACGGTACGGTCTTGACACGTACTTGTTCTTTTGACTGAACAAGTGTCAAGAACAACGTATGGTTAACCTTTTGTGTACACTGTGTGTCGTTGGGAACAAGACAACCACCCCCCTCCACCCGTAGTTATATATAGTAAATGATTCACCTATGGACAACGCCCCCCACCCCACCCCCTAATTAGCATGCAAGTTTTTGCTCATTCAGGGGCGGATCCAGGAATCTGAAAGGGGTGGGGGGGGGGAGGGGGTTCCAAACATGTGACCAGAAAGGAGGGGGGTCCACCTATGGTGTGCCGACTAGGGGCGGGTGGGGAGGGGGAGAGGGGCAAGCTGCATTACATAGTGTTCTTCCTCAAAAAAAAGGTGGGGGGGGGGGGTCCACACCTCAGCTGCAGTGATTCTGATAGGTATGTCATAAGTATGCCAGGGTCCCAGTATCCCAGAGCTCCTGAAAATTATGGGACATTAATTTAACTGAAATGTTGTGTAGTCTGCTTATATATATATTTATAATGCATCACCTCACGGCTCAATGAAATGCATCATTTGACATTTTTGTGCGACGTCAGCTAGGCTCATCTGAGTAGAGGAAAATGAAACAATTTTCATCCACATACTATGATGCTCACATAGATTTATTAATATTAATTTATTATGTCCATGAAGAGCTTTTTAATTTGGATATTTCTCCTCATGATAATAATCTTTAGTCCTATACCCTTCAGGCCATGAGCCAATGGTAACAGTTAAATTCATGGTGCAGTACATGGGCACATTTAAAATTAGCAACTCCAATAATTTAGCAAGGAACTACTAAAAGGTAAATCAACTGATCAGAGTAAAAGAAAATTGTGTTGTATAAATGGTATTCTGAGGTTCAATCGTATTGGGAGTTGTGAGATGGCTGCCGGCTGACACAACAGAACTTAAAGGTCCCGCCGTGCTGCTTGCGGTCTTGTGCCGATCTGCCAGCCTACAATCCCGCTCGCTAGGGGGTGCCTCCGCTTCCAGTAACATCCGCCAGGGGCCGCATCTACAAGTTAGAGGGCGCTCATGGTCCCCCCAATTGACCCCACTTTTGCCCGATACTACACTCTCCCCCGTCATATGTTTAAGTTCTGCTGTGTCAGCGGGCAGCCATCTCACAACTCCCAATACGATTGGAACTTACTACCAGTGAGTAAAACCTCAGAATACCATTTATACAACATTGGTGTCAGAAGTCCATGGATGAACGCCTATTTTTGGGGTTTTATCGCATGGTTATTTTTGACTTTGACAAATCTTTGTTCGGGTGTTGACACTGACCAGGCCTGAAAATTTATTCGCCGGCATTGGTCACATGATGTGTTAGCTTGGGTAGACATTTTAGTAGCCTGGCGGGTTATTGACTTGTGTAGTATCGGAAGTTTCTGATTCTCACTCGTTCTTTTCCTAGTCAGATTACTATTTGTTTGTTTTGATAGTTTGTTTATCTTGACAACCAACTTTTGTGTATAATTGATTCTATTTGCTATGCTGACCATTTTGTTCTAGGCCTACCTGACACTCTGAATATTTTGGCTTGTTTCCTGTTGGACAATGCCTCCTTTTCTATACCACTAACTACTAAATATTACAAAGATGGTTTTCTTTCCTCTTTTTATATTTACCTTATAAAATATCTTATAAACAATATGGCTTTAAACATTAATTTTGCAACTTTAGAAGAATTACAAACTTTGAAGGGAATTGGTCTAAATCGTGCTACTGCTATCATCTCTTTGCGAGATGATAAGTAGACTGGTCTCACTGTTGAAGATTTGTTGACTGAAATTAACATCCCTGCTACTGTTTTACAACCATTAATTGATCAACAGTTGATTGCATTTGACACATTTTCTTCATCTGATGAACTTGACAATGCTGCAAATGCACACCCTAATGTACAGTGGCAAACCTTCAACAAGCTAGTTAGCCGCTTTGATACCTTGAATGTTGACATGAAAATTAAAGAACAACAGTTGGAAGAATCACAAGAACAGTTAAAGGCTGAAAAGATTGAGAAGGAAGAGTTGCTGAAGATCAAAGGCAAAATAGAAGTAGATGCTCAAAAACAAATAAATAAACTACGTGATCAGTGGTCCCAGGATAGAGAAAACTTAATTAAAAGCAATGAAGCAATGAAATCTAAATTCGAGAGACAGTCAGCTGACATGAACAGGATAATTGATAAATTACAGGAAGAATTAAAAGACCTCAAGGCTTCCCGTATTAAATCTCGTGAAGGCTCTTCCCATTTCATGGTGGACAGTCTAGCACCTGGTGGTGTGTATGGATTGGGGAAAGTAACCAAGAGAGATGTAGACAATAAAAACCAAGTTTTCCCACATATGGAACAACAATCTCAGAAATTCTCTGAATCTGAGTCAGATGGCCACGTTTGATGGAAGGGAAGACTGGAAACCATTTGAAGTCCAATTTAAAAGAATGGCTCAAAGATATGCTTGGAACAATATGACCCAATTGGATACATTAGTAGAATCACTCCGGGATAGAGCTCTGAAGTTTTTTTGTTCTCAATCCCATCTGGTGCAAAAATGATATTCATCTCCTTTTTGAAAAGTTGGCCACCAGATTTGGCAAGAAGGATCCCCCTTCCTCTCTCCGTCGGCAACTGCAATATCTAAAACAAACTGTAGAAGAACCCCTTGATGAATTTGCAGATAGAGTACTAGAACTGGCAACTGATAGGTTTCCAAATACTCCTGAAGAAATCATTCAGATCATGGCAATAGATTCTTTCTGTCGAGGATGCATCGACAAGAAAGCAGCTCTGAGTGCTTTAGAGAAAATCCCTTCCACATTGGACGGAGCTGTTCAAATGGTGAAATCGTGCATTCACAATCATCGCATGATTGGGGGTTTTTGATCCGAAATCAGGAGAGTCACATTTGAAAATGATAATACCTCATTGGATCTTAAACATTACCAGATTAGGGAAATTAATACTGACAAACAAAACCAACTGGCTGAAAATCCCCAGAAAGTTAAAGACCCAAAAGATGGTAACTGGGAGTCCGAGATTGCCCAACTTAGGGCTGATTTGGCTAATACCAATCAACAAGTTACACAGATTTTGCAGATGTTGAAAAAACAGTTTCGCCCCAGATCACCTTCACCTCCTGCTGGATCTAAGACACCCCCCAAATGTTACCGTTGTGGATCTCCTACTCTTTTTGCACGAGACTGCAGCAAAGAATACTACCGTTCTCGGTCTCCCTCTCCTATTCAAGAATCTAGAGTAGAGATCACTCCCTCTTTAAACCCTTAGAGGCTCGGGTTGTAGGCCGTTACTCGAGCTATCACCCAGGCCAACCACCTCAAAACACCAAACACAGGCTTCCCTATCATCCTGTCAGACCACCTGATCCTCTCTCAGAGAAGAGTTATCCTAAGAGCGTACCGGAAGATCTGGTTGCTAATAGTGAGTCCTCGTCTCCCTATCATCCTGTCAGACCACCTGATCCTCTCTCAAAGAATAGTTCTCCTAACAGCGTACCGGAAGATCTGGTTGCTAATAGTGAATCCTCTTCTCCTATCATCCTGTCAGGCCACCTGATCCTCTCTCAGAGAAGAGTTCTCCTAACAGCGTACCGGAAGATCTGGTTGCTAATAGTGAATCCTCTTCTCCTATCATCCTGTCAGGCCACCTGATCCTCTCTCAGAGAAGAGTTCTCCTAACAGCGTACCGGAAGATCTGGTTGCTAATAGTGAATCTTCTTCTCCCTATCATCCTGTTTGACCATCTGATCCTCTCTCAGAGAAGAGTTCTCCTAACAGCGTACCGGAAGATCTGGTTGCTGATAGTTGGTCCTCTCCTTCTCCCTACCATCCAATCAGGCCACCTGATCCTCTCTTGGCGGAGAGTTCTGCTAACTGCTTCCCGGATGTTCTGGTTGCTGATAGTTGGTCCTCTCCTTCTCCCTACCATCCAATCAGGCCACCTGATCCTCTCTTGGAGGAGAGTTCTACTAACTGCGTACCGGATGTTCTGGTTGCTGATAGTTGGTCATCTCCTTCTCCCTACCATCCAATCAAACCACCTGATCCTCTCTTGGAGGAGAGTTCTACTAACTGCGTACCGGATGTTCTGGTTGCTGATAGTTGGTCCTTTCCTTCTCCCTACCATCCAATCAGACCACCTGATCCCCTCTCAGGGGAGAGTTTTCCTAATACCGTACCGAATGTTTTGTCAGACTCCCGTATCGTCTCTGGGAAGGGAGTTCTAAAACCTGCGTGCCGATGTTCTGGTTGCTGATAGTGAGCCCTCCCTATCATCCTGTTAGGCCCACTGATCCGCACTTAGAGGAGAATTATCCAAATAGCAAACCGGAAGTTCTGGCTGCTCATAGTGAGACTTCCCCTTCTCCCCTTCATTCTGTCAGGCCATCTAATCCGCACTTAGAGGAGAATTCTCCTAATAGCAAACCGGATGTTCTGGTTGCTCATAGTGAGTCTTCCCCTTCTCCCTATCATCCTGCTGGCCTCCTAATGCAGGGGCGAACTATCCTACTTTCATACCGGATGTTCTGATTGAGGATGCTGAGTGTCATGTGAAGGAGAACTGATTTATTTGCCCCTATGTCATCAAGGTTTAAGTATATTAGAGTTCTCCATGTACAAAGTTTAGGAACAGTCAGGTTCTTTTAAGTTTAATACATACATATACATATAACAGCGAGAAAATTATGTAAATTGTCGATACGGCGGCCTAAGCCACAGTGACGAGTTGCCATCTGCTAGTATTAATGATCTTAGCTATCACTGGCAATACTGCAAACCAGTTCTGCTACATTTTTTTAAAGTAATTATTACAAATGAACAGGCTCGGATGTTTCTGAACCTTACATTTGATCACTGTATACTCAACACTATAGTTAAGTATATGTAATCCTGGATATTACACGTATCAAGTGGACCGGCTCGGATGCTTCTGATCCTTTCGTCTCACGTCTATATTTATGTATACCTTAATCTATATTACATATGTATTGACGTGACGTTGTAAATATTAAGGTGATATACATTCATGTTAACAGATTGACAAGTATATGTAGGTATGTGCCGGGAACGAAGTGGTTCGGATGCTTCTGATCCTTTCGTCTCACGTCAATATTTATGTATACCTTAATCTATATTACATATGTATTGCTCGAATATTCACCTTATTATAATAATATTATGGGGGAACGAAAAATGATGTATATTGGCTCACAATAAGGCTATTTAGTTATACCCGTAGACTTAATTATTTTTTATTGATGAATAAGACCAAAAAAACATATGACGGGGGAGAGTGTAGTATCGGGCAAAAGTGAGGTCAATAGGGCATGCAAGTGAATCTCGTTTTAGGTGTGCGATACCTCACGAGATCAAATTTTGGGGACAACGGCGTTATATGCGCCCTTAATTTTTCACTGCGCAGCTCACTCGCTCCCTGCTTGACGAATCAAAACGCTGTGATTCTAGTCACGATTTAGGACGTGGAACCAGGCAAACTGCGCGGTGAGCGAGGGGAGAAAAGGGTGGGTCCCTTCTAGACCTGTTTGCAACTTAAATAAGCACCTGTTAACTATCTAGTGACAATATATTGTTGAAAGACACTTTGAACTTGTATTTTCCCGTATCAATAACTGCGGTCAGTAAACTTGGCGCACTACAGGCCGCTGAATACCCAATATTTGTGCTGGCCTGACTGTGTTGCCGACAGCCGAATTACAGATGACAAGCGGAATAAACTATAATTCGCGAAAATGGGGAAACTGCTATTATTTTCGACATATCGATTTATCTTGTAATTGACGAACACATATCCAATGTCTCTTAGCATCATACTGCTGATGCATATGGGAGATTTTATGAGCAGATACGATAGAGCCACTTGAGCTAAATAGTACTTAATTGTTACCTTACTGCGAATGAATTTATTACAGTTTTGTCCAAATCAAGAAATAAATTATGGCGGCTTTGACAAATTATAACTAAGCTTTATTAAATAAAGCTTTGAATGGGAATAACTTTATAAAATAAAAAAAAATGAACTTAAATATTGTGACAGTATATAAATCCTCAATCACACCATTTGTATTTAGCAAATATTTGATTTTTAGTTTTTGTATTATATTGAAATATTGACTTTTTTGCAAGTCAACAATCAAGTGAACATACCAATAAAACATTGCAAAGTATGTAAATATAAATTAGACCAGAGTACAAAGTATGTGGATGCAAATGTCAACTAAATCTATGAGGAAATGAAAAAGTAAACAGACTGCATAAAACTCTAAAACATTTAAAGAAAATTAATGAATTTGCCAATGTCATGAATAATGTTTGTCATCACAGAAGATAGAAAGTTGATTGTTATAGCCTACTGAATTGTAATGTCCAGTTATATTTCAAGTGTTGTAAACTGGTCTTTTCAAATAATGGAACACGTTATAATATATACTATAGCAACCGAGCAGAAGTCTGAAAAAGTGATTATACAACCCCAGTTTATTTATTATGACACAGAATTTATTAGCAAAGCAATGTGTCTTGGTGCTCTTGTCACAACTGTAGCTAAATGTTAGAGAAAAGAATAAAAGTAAGAACACATGCCATATACATTGATGATTAGTATCATTTTATTGTGATGTTTATGCTGGTTAAATGAAAATATATATGTATAAACCTGCCAAAAATGTTTAATGTTACTCGTGTCCTTATGTGCTACTTGTAATTATGGATATTTTTCTTAATTTTTTCATTTTTAGTTTTATTAGTATACATCATATGTATAGACCTCAGGACAACAGTACCAAAAAGATGCAATTTAATCAAAATTAAGTTGCATAATCTAAATAGGACATCTTATCATTACAGAGTTACGCAGCATTAATTTCAATAGATTTCAATTTTCAAATGTCATGAACAACATTTATCACCCAGGGCTGATTTAATGTAGAACAAAGTTGATGATTATTATATCCTATTAAACCATATAATGTCCTATTTTATTTTAAAAGTCATAAATTTATCTTTTCTTCATTTAAATTGATGGAACACAATCTAATACAATATACCGGTAGTAAATGAGAGATTTGAAAAAGCTTATATTTTATATTTATTACAGTACACAGGATTTATTAACCAAGGAATGTGCCCTTGTCATTACTGTAGTTGAATGCAGGAGAATTAAGAAATGAAATTGACCTAACAAAATGTAAAATATATATTGATTATCCCTTTATTGGGATTTTGGATGTTTATGCCGGTTAAATAAATATGTCTTAATATAATATATATAAAAATATATTTCATAATATTACTGAATTCCTTATGGGTTAATTGTTATCAATAGTTTTAATAGTTTGTTCTCTTGTTTCTTTATTATATGTTACATGTATAGACATCAGGACAAAGTTAAGTAGCTATGAAAGGTGTAATTTAATCAAATTAATTGGACAATCTTAAAAGGAAATGTTATGAATTTGATGAAGTATGAAGTATTTCATTTTTTGTACCTTCACTTAGTTTCTGTATCTGCTACATTTGAAATACTTGCAGATTTTATTTTATACCATATGTTGTCAACCCAATTAAACTGATATGATAGAAGCAAATCCAATGCAAAGAGACAAATAGAAACTTGGATTTATTATCATCATGTTTATGCAATGTATGAGCAAAACAGTATTCAATCATGAAGGTTATACACTGAATAATTATTGATTTTGTATGTTTGCATTACAGATTTTTGATGAAAATCTCCATATATTTAAAGATGCCACAATTTTTAAATCGTTTTTGTTTCTTTGTGTGTTTATGTCAAAAGTAGCAAAAGAAAGTGTAATTTAATTAATCAAAATCAAAAGGAAATGTTACAATTAAAGATTTATACAGAACTAAAGCTATCAGTAAGCTGAACGTAGACATGCACATCAGCTATACAACTTAATAATATCAACACAAGTGTCCACCTATATAAATCTAAAAACTTTTTGTTTTATAAATTAAGGCTTAATTTCACCATTCCAATAAAGAGTAAGCATAGATTATCTATTTTTCCTAGCATATTTAAAAGGACCCGTTAAACTGAGATATGACTGAAGTCACCTGCATACATGTATATACTTCTTGGATATTAAGTTTGCCGCGCCAGTTTAACTTAGACCCAAAACATTATACCGGTAAGCCTATGTAATGTACATGTAAGCTAGCTCACTCTGTGGAAATGGAAAAGTCACAGTACTGGTCTCTTTTGTGGTTCTCGTGAAACTGTTTGTCAAAATACCCATCAAGAATATGAATGTAACAGAACGGAAGAAATTTAGAAAGTACATGTAATTTAAGCTAGCTCACTCTGTGGAAATGGAAAAGTCACAGTACTGGTCTATTTTGTGGTTCTCGTGAAACTGTTTGTCAAAATACCCATCAAAATATGAATGTAACAGAACGGAAGAAATTTAGAAAGATAATGTTAGCACAGTAAATTTACAACGTTGTTCTTTTGAAATTTGCCTATTTGAATGGTAGTTCCATTCAGCATTGAAAAACTGTCATTTTGACGGCAAAGGCTGTCCATACCTGTCACCCGATCACTCCAGATCAGTGTAAACATTGGGAAATCATCTACCTGTTGTGCGCCTAGTTAACTGAACGTGGCCAGTATTATGGAAAATGACATGTTCAAAGTGTCATCTACCAACATATCGACACGAAAAAGTTAACAGTTCTTTATTTAAGACGCACGAAAGACGAATTGCGACCCACCCCTCGTTTGCCTCGCCGGCCGCGCAGCTTGCCTGGTTCCGCGTCCTATGTCGTAACTAGTATGACAGCCCTCTGCGCGCGGTATCCATTGTTACGCAGGGGGCGAGTCAGGCTGCGCACTGAACAAAAAGCACGTGTTTGCTTGTTTGTCCCCAAAATCCCAGGCCGGAAGTAGAACCCGCGAGAACTGACATGCCCTATAGGGCTATAAAGTCTCGTTCGCCTAGACTTCCGGTTTACTCATTTTGGGGACAAACAAACGAAGCACGTGTTCGGAACGAGTTTAGAATCTCTGCGCACACTGGTATCCTGACTATCTGTGACGTAGGCGTGACGTGTATGTTACGCAAAGAGTGAGACTGGGAACCAGACTACCTGCGCAAGAGCCAGGCGCCGAGGGGTGGGTCCATTGCGGAAGGCATGACGATATAATTAAGAATATTTAAGAGATATAGCTGCCCAAAACGGTGTATGTTACGCAAAGAGTGAGACTGGGAACCAGACTACCTGCGCAAGAGCCAGGCGCCGAGGGGTGGGTCCATTGCGGAAGGCATGACGATATAATTAAGAATATTTAAGAGATATATAAGAGATATATAAGATGACATATTTTTCATTCATTTGCGCCACCACAATGACTAATATTTGTTACGACGGGACAACACGGCTGAGAAACTGACGTTTTTTTGCATTTCCTACGAAAACGAGACATTATGACGTCACATAGATTATCCCCGAGTGACAACGTTGGCGCCACGCTTCAAACAGAAAACTTACAAAGAATGAAGAACTTTGTCTTTTCGTGATCCAAAAGTGATACGAAAACATCCTACTCGTCTTAATTTACCTTTACCATGTGGTGTAATGACGCGTCCGTGTGTCGTTACTCCATGCGCTGCATATTTTGACAGCGGAATGGTTAAGTCGATCACTTGCTCTCGCCATTTTTGTTACCGCGGAGGCACGTGAAACTCTGTGACGTCACTCGCAGTTTGGAGAACTCGCGAAAGCCCGGATGCAGGGCTAAATTTAGAACGCTATTTTTAGCTTTCGAGTGTAGTGAAGACGGATTGTATATTCCAAAAGTTCTGCGCTCCATCGCCTCCAAATATTTTAACGTCTACCTCCCATAGCCATCTTTAGTGAAATGGTACTCGTAGTCTTTAGAATAAACCTCGAAAGAAATTGACTTATAGCTGCCTATAGTTCAACATGGAGCACGTGTGTTTGTTTGTCCCCAAAACTGAAGTCTCGCTGCCCGATCGCGAGAACTGCATAGCCCTATTGGGGGGACCATGAGCGCCCTCTAACTTGTAGATGCGGCCCCTGGCGGATGTTACTGGAAGCGGACGCACCCCCTAGCGAGCGGGACTGTAGGCCGGCAGATCGGCACAAGACGGCAAGCAGCACGGCGGGACCTTTAAGTTCTGTTGTGTCAGCCGGCAGCCATCTCACAACTCCTAATACGATTGAAACTGTACAACCAGTGAGTAAAACCTCAGAATACCATTTATACAACAATTGAAAACAAATATCTGTTAAATAGCTCGGATCCTATCACTGTTAAACAGCACTAAAATAATAGTACTATTCTTTATATATAGATCCCTATTAGTTTTTTTTAGCTTAGATACATTGGTCAATAATTTATTGATCACCCTCTCTGTTATAAAGCAGGGCTCAACCATAATACTTAGAGACAAGCGATTTTACCTTTTGGACAAGTAATCACCTCCCTCTACTTTTTTGACAGAACAAGTGCTTTCTGGACAAGTGCAAAGTGTTCTAAATTTCTGTGACCTTCTTTTGTCGGCTTTCACTGGTTCATTGGTTCAAACTAGGGTAATACTTTGCCTTGTTATAGTTTTTGTTCAGGGAAGAGGGGGGGTGGAAGGGGAGGGCAAGAAAACAAAATATAGTTTGTTTGGGGGGATAAGTAAATATCAGGTGAGACAAGTAATTTTCCTACAGGACAAGTAAATGTTAGGAGTTAGTGTAGAGCCATGTAAATGTTTTTTTTAAAACTTAATTATCCCTATCAGATAGAAATAAAAGATCCTCTTTTCCTCAAAGAGAATACTACTCTAGAATGCTCCTTTGTGTCTCATGTCCTGTTTTATCATCAAACTATACATGTATTTTGGCATGAATACTTACAAGATAGTTATAAACTAGAAACATGCATACATAATTATTCTATGTTCAAATATGAATATTTGAATAATATGAAAATAATTATGAAATTTGTGTGACCTTATTGCAAACACATGTCTAAGTATGCAAATATGAGATATTTATCATGTGTTGCACCTTTACTTAGTTTTGGTATCTGGTACTATTTTTATTTCCATGGTTTTAATTTAAACCATATGTTGTCAGCCAATATACTGATGTAATAGAAGGAAATCCAGCGCACAGAGACAAGTAGAAACTGGGATTTGTTATAATAATTTGTGTATAATTTACAGACAAACAATTAGTGAAGAATAAATATGATATACTAAATTAATATTGATAATGAATATTTACATTTGCAGATTCTTGATGAATTCTTGCAAGAGGTGGAACAGTGGCAGTGCATGAGTTGTTTTAACCTATAATAGTGATCAACTGTACCCTTTCGATGACAGTTACCACCGCCACAGCGAAGTGTCATGATGTTTCAGAGAATATGACCATGCATTGAATAAAGGACCTTGATAAAGCTGACACATATGTGTTTTTGTTTTTGTTTTAGTGCCTATAATTTATAGCGAACTCCTTCTTGGTGTAATCTCAATTTCTGGTGCAGACAGCTGTCCCTCTGACATGTCTCACTCATCCAAGTTTAATATATCTCGTCACATAAGATTATAGACCCCACCCCCCCACCCAACATGATATATTATAAGAAGAATTTGACTTGGTCCATGTCATTTTCCGCGCGGCGAGTATATGTCGTCATACAATGATACATGTATGTATATAAAGACTAAGCTACTTTGTAGTACACTGGTACCTTCGCTCTGGCTCGTAGTTCATCTTAGACTTCAGTCATAGTCGATACACCGTTGAGTGAGAGACATACATGTAAGCTTCTCTAAGCTAGTCGTAACTTGTTCCTCTTAATATTTGGAGAGAAAAATGGATAACCGAAAGAAGAATATAGCAGAAGGGATGTAACCAGGTCTATACCTCTAGGTGAACATTTGCCATTATAGTTGCGTACCAGCACTTATGACTGGATTTTGCTAAGTTTCAAATTCTTTATCTCCCGTCTTCGAGCGAATATAAAGATAAGTGGTTGCATTTATAATGGAGATACAGACTTCCAACAGACCTATGCTTATTCTTGAGGGCGGCCAAGGCCGGGAGGTGGGGGTGGGTGGGTGTCCCAGATTTCGAAGAATGCCGTTTAGTCCTCTCAGTTCACGAAGAATTAAAAGATAAATTCCCCGTTCACGAAGAATTGAGTAACATAATCTATCATTGATAGATCTATTAGTGGAATTAGATGTGTGCGAAAAACGATGCAAAATGAGGCCACCTGACTAACGTTATTCTTTCCCGGTGTGACAGTGAATCACGGAGGGTGGTAAATTGAGGATTTTCCGATTTACGGTTAGATCTAAGTAATATTAAAATTCCCAGTTCACGATGAATCAAAATCCTTAATCCGGAGGGTTGTTTAATGCTCCAATTTCAGTTCACGATGAAATATCACTGTGAATAAGAAGTCCATACCGCTTGCCCTACCCCCCCCCCCTTCCCCACCCCTTTGGCCTCCTGTCCGATTCTTTCTTGGCCTCTAACTTTGGGTCCTCTAACGGTTCAAAGCTGTATCCTGTCACAGCACGCGAAGTAAATACGTTTTCTTCCCCCGAAGAGTCCATTATATACCATAGAAATCTCTAAATGAGAGAACTGTCCGTCTTGCCGTCGTGTCCTGCCTTGCGTTTTGGAGACGTTATATGTTTATGTCTCAAATGATGTCACGCGCAGCGATCCTGGCGATCGCTTTAGAAACTACGACACGTCAAAACGACTTCGGGATTTGTCTCGCTGAACGGGACATTTTGGTCATTTATGAATGAAAATAATTTGTTCTTGCAACTGTCTTGTTTTGTTTATGAATGAGTTAATTTCACCTGATAACGTCGTAAAGATTTTTTTTTTTGCATGTGATTTTTAAGCTTTTAATGGTTCTATTTGTATGTATATTTAAAGTCATCTAACTGTCCATTTTCTTTGTTTCGTTTATAAGTTGCATAATTATTAATAAGGTGCTTGAGTTTGATTTTACCTGTGTCCAACCACATGAGTGGGTCGCTAAAGGTGTGTTTCTGCAATCTGTGGTTTTGCCAAAGCGTCTCTATTTGTTGTGTTTAGACTTTGTAAGCAGTGAGTTATTTATTTTCCAATAGCCTGGCCCCTTTGGGTTAACATCTATGTTTATGCCAATGGTGTATAGTGAGTGGTCACTGCATGTGGTCACTGCATGTACAAGGTACCGCCAACAGCGACTAGACACATATCGGAGCGGACTACGTTACTAGGATGCAATGAGTGGTGTTGAATATATTCTATCAATTCGTGTTTTGACTTTGTATCGTTTACTATAGTGTGTGAACTTTTGTGTCTTGCAGGTATGCGTGTCT
Source organism: Arenicola marina (assembly GCA_964019135.1). Taxonomy (NCBI): domain Eukaryota; kingdom Metazoa; phylum Annelida; class Polychaeta; family Arenicolidae; genus Arenicola; species Arenicola marina. The sequence goes on from OZ025261.1 coordinate 32,562,719, forward strand.
GAATGTGTCTGTGAGATTGTGCTCATTGTTAATAAAATTCAGCTCTGTTCTGCCGGAAAGAAACCCTTTCCATTCCCTACCTCCCAACTTATCTAAATTGAAGTTGCCGATACAATTCTAGTCCTCTGTCCTTAGGAATGTTCGGGGCATAGGTCTATATGTTTATCAGGTTAATACCTAGGTCCTGTATTTTGAAGTTTTACGTTTATAATCTGCCCTGATAAGTCAGATTTTGTGGAGATACGTCGGTTAACCAGGGAAAAATCCATATGCATGTTCCGGCTTTCCTATCTAGTGGGTGATTAATAAATTTAATAGTCCCTTGTACAGGGCTTAGTTTTAGTAGCTGGATGGCTTCAGTTTCAGAGTTAAAATGGCGCCGTTAAAATGAGTTTCTTGAATGCATGCTAACTTATGTCTAAAGTCAAACGACTCAAAGCCATAAATGCCGTAGACTCACGCTTCGACCTGTATTTTCCGCGATTGTGCTGCGATCGCTCTAAAAATCACTGACGTGAGAAAGCAACACTAGACCATTTTAATGATACCAAACTTACGTTTGTACTGCGATGTTATCCCTTTTTTTATGACACAAAGAATATTTTTCCATGCTGACACGCCATTTTACTAAACGAACTTCCTGTTACGCGCACTTCGTTCGCCAGATGGCGCGCGGGTGGCGCAGGGGAAAGCAAACGCGTGTGGGCCGACCGATAAGCTTGAGCGAGCAGGCTACTTTCGGTCTGTCAACGATCTCTTGCCATATAAGGTGTTTCAAAGCGCGTTTATTGGCTATGACTAAGAGGTGCAGGGTCTGGGGGTGTACCAATCCCAACCGAGCTGGAAAGGCGCTGTCATTTTTTTTAATTTCCCGTGAATAACGAGCGATTACAGCGTTGGCTCGCAGCCCTAAAGCTTAACTATCCCCGCCGTCCCCACCATCCCCTCCGTCCTCTCCATCTCCGCCAATGCATGCACGGCGACAGGCAATTCTTTTGCATTGGGCTTTGCCGACAATTAAGCGTCTGTTTGGTATCAAGCTCGTTACAAATGAACATGATATTTCGACTGTATATCTACCCACTGGCATATCTACCCACTAGGCAAGCATACGCACCGTGGCATCTGGTTGCATCGGGTCGTCAGTTCTAAATTTCTTTCCACGTTTATGCCGAGTACTACAGTGCCCGATTTAGGATATCTCGATATTTTTTTTATTAAAAAAACAAAGAAGTCGTTCCAAATTATCTTGGAACACAACTTATTAATTTTCAACAAAAAAAAACTCGTTCCAAGCTCAGTTTCGATTCCCGAGTTATTATTTTTCCGAAGGCCCCGTTGTCGTAGCGTTATGGCCTTACTAAAGTACGTTGCATGTGCAACCCCCAGCTGTCTCTGGGGTTGTTTGGCCCGGTTTATCCCATGTGTGCACTAAGGTGGACTAAACAACAAACCATATGTAAAAAAAAAATCGTTCCAACCTTGGTCGCGGAACGAGTTAATTTTTTTCAAAAAATAAATAAGTCACTCCAAGCTTTGTCGCAGAACGAGTTGCGTGTTTTTTCCCCAAAAAATAAAGTCGTTCCAAAATCTCTTGGAGCACGACTAATTTTTTCTCAACAAAAAATAAAGTCGTTCTAAATTCTCTTTTAACAAAAAAAAACTCGTTTCAAACTTTGACGCGGAACGAGTTATTTAAAAAAAAAAAAAAGTTATTCCAAAATTCTCCACACTATGACCGAATGACTGTGTAGACACTCTCCTGTTGTCTTGGCGGCGGTCGGTTTGACTTCAAAGGTAGCCATGACCGCACGTGTCCAGCGATTTCATAGCTGGTTAACAACCGCATGCAGCAGTGTTACCTCTGCTTGACATTGCTGGGGGCGGGTTGCCTTAATTTTGTTTCTCCTTACCAATCTGCCGAAACGAAGCGTTAACACTCGCAAATTAAAATTTAAAGATGTAAACTTTCGGTGCAGATCGCGATTAAATTATGTTGGACACCCGCTTGAAGAGTCGAGTCCAATGAATCAACATTTTGTGAGAGTGTCTACCAGTTGCTGCATGGTATTATACATCTACGGCCCCTGCAGACGGCTTTACACTTAAAAGTCTGGTAATTTCGATCAGCGCATAATTTCAATCACATGATATTTCCTCTCCTTTCGCTGCCGACTAATTACATTTGAAATTTGTTCTGTAGTGAAGGCCAAACGTTTATTATTGATGGACTTTATGACGAACGTCTAGGGAGAGCTGGCGGAATCAGCACTGTAACCTGATTTATCTAATCCGTCGCACCCGCGAAACTATCAAGTTGGCGCGCTCTCATTTTTTGGCTGGGCCGTTCCCCACCGCAGATACACCCACATAGCCACCTATAAGCCGAAGGCCTACAGCAGCACTTATTTTTCGAAGTAATACAACTATATGAAGTTTAAACGACAGAGAACTTGTTTAATGTTGAATAGTAAAGGAACATCTATATTTATGCGATAATACGAAAATAAGATCCACCCCCTGCCCCTCCTCAGGGCCCCTAAACAATAGCTCCCTGTTTAAAATGGTGGAAGTCTCTAGAACGATAAAATTTAAACTGTCAAATTTAAACAAAGCCCAATCAACGGAAGAATTGCGTAGATGGAATCTTCCATATTGTAACAAGCAAGATTGGAACACGTCTTTGGTATGAGAACATCTGCAGTCATTAATTCATTTCGGGTGTTTTGGCTGCATTTGACTGCAATATGCTGAGTATAGATATAAGGCTTATAATGCCAGGAGAATTTCGTAATTTTTTCCTTGATTCGGGATTGGGTGCTTATTTTCCTCGTGAAGCGGGAAAAGCTATCAATTTTTCCCGTGATCTGAGAATCAGACCCCTCCCCCCACCCCCCAGGGGGGTAGAGGGGTATTTACGTTCCTCAGGAAGGGGCTTTTCATTTTACCGTGAACTGGGAATGAGGAAAATAATCCTCGGGAACTGGGACTGGGATATTAGCCGACCATCGTGATCAATGATTTTTCATCAATCGTGAACTGAAAATTTTAATACTAAATACCTTATCCGTGAATTGGGAAATCGCCAATTTATATGGGAATAAAGAAATGTATTCTTCGTGATGTGGGAACACGACACCCCCCCCCCCCCACCACCATACAGGGCACCATAGCCGACCTCAGGCCGCTTGGGTGGGTCTTTTCACCCACTTTCCCGCTGGCTACTTGTAAAGCACAGTTCAATGCCAGCAACCTGCAGCTTGCAGCTATATCTTTTCTTGGCTTCATTAGGAAGGTTGTCAAAATAATCGTGCGACATGTTCTTGTAGAAATTGGACAAATTGTTAAATACACGCAATTGTAAGATACACGCAAGTTGTCAGACACATGCAGAGGTACGGTGTGTTTATATTAGGAACGCGTACGTGCCTTTTGTGTTGATTTATTTAATTGAATTGATTTTTTTTTCTTTCATTCTATTTTTCTTCGTGTGTTTTTCTCTGTGTTTTTTTGGGTTTTTTTTTTTTTTTGGGGTTTTTTTTTTTGGGTTTTTTTTTTTTTTCTTTATGTCATTATTTTTTTTTTTTTGGCCGATATGCGGCAGTCCTAACACCATCAATTTCAAAGTCACTTGTAAGCCCGGTAGGGCTGGGTGAGGGGTTATATTTTGTGTTTAACTGGTTGTTAATATTATCAGTTGTATACCTCATATGTGACTTAAATAAACAATTACTTACTTACTGTCCCCTGCGCGAGAACGAGGCTTAAGTTTTTGTCGCGATTGCGCATGCGCGCTACATTAGGACGTTAGTCCGAAAAGTAGAAAGTGGCAGAAAACGCTCTGTCGCCAAAAGACTAAAACACGGGGCATGAAATGATGGTTGCCATGGCGCCGAACGTGCTTTGAACAATACATGCTCTATAGTTATACCAGCCACGAGGATGCCATGGCAACTATAGAGCCTTTCACTGGTCTGTGATTTAGTCTATTTGCAAAAGTGTGCCTGCTGCCAATGGAGTGATAAATACTCCGCTCGGTCGTGGCGTGTTACTGCCAAAATCCGCTCGAAAGGGGTATTTTTTAGCGGCAACATGCTCTGTAAACGCATATTTTCAGAGCCACCCCCCCGACCACATACACCAGATGTGTATAATAGGGCCCCCCCCCGGGTTCCCAACCCAACAACACCTTCTACAAGTTGCCAAAAAGCAAGGAAGGCCCTCTTCAGTTGAAGAGTTCAACTTAGACGTCATTAGACGAGTAATAACCAACCAGCTACAACGAGGAGAGATCGTGCAGCTCGCAGGCTTGCGTGCGCAGTTGCGGCGGCACGACATCGATCTTTCCATATCAACCTTGCGACGCAGTTTAGCCGTTGTAGGATTCAAGTGAGTAATACAATGAATTTCTGACCATAAATATCGTCGTATATGAAGTGCTATATACTTTTAATATTAGTATATTAAGATATAAGCATAAATATTTAAGAAGAAATAGGTCAAGAAATCGGAAATATTACCTGATGCAAAGCTTGCCGCTGACCATCTTCGGTGGCATTCCCTTACCATGACTCCCATGCTGTTGACAGTAATTGTTTGGATTGGCGCCCCATTACAATGGCATTTAATATTTGCAACGTGCGCTAAACTGTTTTACAGGTACCAGGGTGTAAAAGCTGGCGCTGACGACCAGGTGCGGGAGCGCGACGACATCGTTGTATGGCGTCGCCGCTACCTGCACCAGGTTGCCATTTAGAGGCGCACCATTTCATATCAGGGGCGGGGGCCTAGAAAATAAATTATCATGCAATTTTTTTTTTTTTTTACAAATTTATTGACATTTTATTTATTTTTTTGTATCTTTGTCATCAAATTATTTATTTCTTTAGACACCCACAAGGAAATTTTTCAAGGTATTTTTTTTTTAATTATGAAAAACAAACATGTTTTCCCCCAAATAGTCACAACAAACTATTTTTTTCAAATATTTTCTAGGCGCCCCCCCCACCCCTGATATGAAATGGTGCGCCCCTTACAGGGAGCAGGGAAGACACCTGGAGTGCACTGATGAGACCTGGGTAAACTCGGGGCACGCCCCAGCCAAGGAGTGGTGTGCACCAGGGGTCGTCCGAAAGAAAGGGCCCCTGAGGGGGAGGGGTGGGTAGCCATGTCGCGTGTCGATTTTAAGAAAAGGTTCATGTGTGGTATTTCTCTAGTACACACAACAAGGGAAAATACTATCCTACTTCTCGTTGCTTTCCCAGGTAATCACTCGATCGGTTGCGTGGTGGGACACAGAGATGACAACAACGGGATTACAAGTTCAAGGGGTTTATTCTACTACCACGAGGTCCCGAAGTCGACTTACATGATGATACATATAATACATACAGACCAGTCAAAATACGGCTGACTTACACAGAAACAGGTTAAACCAGTAGTATAGGGCCTGGGTATTCCCAGACCCCGTGGCTCGACTTCAACAAACGGTGAAGTCTGCACTTACATTCTGGGTGTTCCTTAATGTAAATCCCGGTCCGCGGATAACCCTTCCTTGCGTCCGGGGTCTCCGGCCGCCTCCCTGGATCTGACGGCCCCAGGCCAGCCAGATCCCGAACCCAGGCTGTTCCTCCCGATAAGGGCCGTCGGCTGTTCCAAGAACTACCGACACCCCTATGGGGAACCGAAGGCGTTATGATCTGGCCGTTATGATAGTCTAATTCCCCAAATACTACACATATCGTGTGTCGATTTTAAGAAAAGGTCCATGTCGTGTGTCGATTTTAAGAAAAGTTCCATGTCGCGTGTTGCTAAGCCTTATGTCGCATGTCGATTCTAAGACAACCCCAATGTCGCGTTGTCGATTTTAAACATCGCCGTGTCGCCGTGTCGAAAAAGCCCCTCTAGGGCCCTAAAGAAGAAGCGCGTCAGCGGCAAGGGCGGACGGTAGGCTATGCTTTAACCGACAATTATGTAAGCGAATACATGTAAATGTATTCCTGTCGTCCTGGGTTTTATTCCCGGCAGCGACGTCATGATTCTGACAAATTCCTTTCATCCATATTATCCACCAAATTAGTTACTCAAATTCCAAATGGCTCGGTCTGATGTGCCACATCCTTTCTTGATAAACGAATTAGCCGGCTGTGATTGATACTCGCTTATCTGTTTCCTACTTTCCTTCTGGCTATTATGTCATTACTTTTTACAACAATCTTTGAGACTGAACTAGGTGACCTGATTCGAATGAAATCACGTACATCAAGACCATGACACAACTAACGTCACATAACTGATTACATATTACTATCTTCTCCAGGTAGATAGTGAATCTTCTCCAGGTAGATAGTGACAGGTAGATAGTGAATCTTCTCCAGGTAGATAGTGAATCTTCTCCAGGTAGATAGTGAATCTTCTCCTGGTAGATAGTGAATCTTCTCCAGGTGGATATAGTGAATCTTCTCCAGGTAGATAGTGAATCTTCTCCAGGTAGATAGTGACAGGTAGATAGTGAATCTTCTCCAGGTAGATAGTGAATCTTCTCCAGGTAGATAGTGAATCTTCTCCAGGTAGATAGTGAATCTTCTCCAGTTAGATAGTGAATCTTCTCCAGGTAGATAGTGAATCTTCTCCAGGTAGATAGTGAATCTTCTCCAGGTAGATAGTGAATCTTCTCCAGGTGGATAGTGAATCTTCTCCAGGTAGATAGTGAATCTTCTCCAGGTAGATAGTGAATCTTCTCCAGGTAGATAGTGACAGGTAGATAGTGAATCTTCTCCAGGTAGATAGTGAATCTTCTCCAGGTAGATAGTGAATCTTCTCCAGGTAGATAGTGAATCTTCTCCAGTTAGATAGTGAATCTTCTCCAGGTAGATAGTGAATCTTCTCCAGGTAGATAGTGAATCTTCTCCAGGTAGATAGTGAATCTTCTCCAGGTGGATAGTGAATCTTCTCCAGGTAGATAGTGAATCTTCTCCAGGTAGATAGTGAATCTTCTCCAGGTGGATAGTGAATCTTCTCCAGGTAGATAGTGAATCTTCTCCAGGTAGATCGTGAATCTTCTCCAGGTAGATAGTGAATCTTCTCCAGGTAGATCGTGAATCTTCTCCAGGTAGATAGTGAATCTTCTCCAGGTAGATAGTGAATCTTCTCCAGGTAGATAGTGAATCTTCTCCAGGTGGATAGTGAATCTTCTCCAGGTAGATAGTGAATCTTCTCCAGGTAGATCGTGAATCTTCTCCAGGTAGATCGTGAATCTTCTCCAGGTAGATAGTGAATCTTCTCCAGGTAGATCGTGAATCTTCTCCAGGTAGATAGTGAATCTTCTCCAGGTAGATCGTGAATCTTCTCCAGGTAGATCGTGAATCTTCTCCAGGTAGATAGTGAATCTTCTCCAGGTAGATAGTGAATCTTCTCCAGGTAAATAGTGAATCTTCTCCAGGTAGATAGTGAATCTTCTCCAGGTAGATAGTGAATCTTCTCCAGGTAGATAGTGAATCTTCTCCAGGTAGATAGTGAATCTTCTCCAGGTAGATAGTGAATCTTCTCCAGGTAGATAGTGAATCTTCTCCAGGTAGATCGTGAATCTTCTCCAGGTAGATAGTGAATCTTCTCCAGGTAGATAGTGAATCTTCTCCAGGTAGATAGTGAATCTTCTCCAGGTAGATAGTGAATCTTCTCCAGGTAGATAGTGAATCTTCTCCAGGTGGATAGTGAATCTTCTCCAGGTAGATAGTGAATCTTCTCCAGGTAGATAGTGAATCTTCTCCAGGTAGATAGTGAATCTTCTCCAGGTAGATAGTGAATCTTCTCCAGGTAGATAGTGAATCTTCTCCAGGTAGATAGTGAATCTTCTCCAGGTAGATAATCTTCTCCAGGTAGATAGTGAATCTTCTCCAGGTAGATAGTGAATCTTCTCCAGGTAGATAGTGAATCTTCTCCAGGTAGATAGTGAATCTTCTCCAGGTAGATAGTGAATCTTCTCCAGGTAGATAGTGAATCTTCTCCAGGTAGATAGTGAATCTTCTCCAGGTAGATAGTGAATCTTCTCCAGGTGGATAGTGAATCTTCTCCAGGTAGATAGTGAATCTTCTCCAGGTAGATCGTGAATCTTCTCCAGGTAGATAGTGAATCTTCTCCAGGTAGATAGTGAATCTTCTCCAGGTAGATAATCTTCTCCAGGTAGATAGTGAATCTTCTCCAGGTAGATAGTGAATCTTCTCCAGGTAGATAGTGAATCTTCTCCAGGTAGATCGTGAATCTTCTCCAGGTAGATAGTGAATCTTCTCCAGGTAGATAGTGAATCTTCTCCAGGTAGATAGTGAACCTTCTGCAGGTGGATAGTAACGGATGCCGGAAGCGAGGCAGGGTTTATCCAAGGTGCTTCCATGATAATTAGGTAAAGGAAAGTAATAAATTTATATCAAATCAATCTCATGTTATTGAATAAATCAAAATATGGTGTTGTACAAGATCGGCAAAAAAATATATCATTGAACATATCAAATGGCGTCATATCAATTAATTGAAACAATTCATAGAATGAAATCTTGTACCAAGGATAATATGACCTTGCACTGTCTAATTCTTTATCAACTTTCCTTGCCGTAGGGCTCAAAGCGGTACCGGGGATTACCATTGTGAAATGGATGGTCCCCGGTACGAGGCCTGGTTTAAAGACCAGCTACTACCTGGGCTGCCACCGGCAAGCGTTGTTATACTTGACAATGCGCCATACCATAATGTCCTGACGGAGGCAAGCAAACCCCCGTCATCGGGGTCAAAGAAAGATGAGATCCGAACTTGGTTACAGAATAAAGGTTAGTATTTAAGAGCGATGCTATATTTCCTAATATAATAATAATAATAATAATATTTCCTATATTTCCTAATTTCCTAATTAAATTACAATATTTCGGCTAACAAAGTACCATTACATCTACCAAGCTCGATTGCAAGTCTGTGGGCTGAACACCTAAATCGCGAGAGGTTTCTAACTTTAACAATAATAACAGTAAATAAGTGATGTTCGGGAATTAACTGTTTTGAAACAACAATAAGTCGATTAAGGTTCCTTTTGCTCCAGCACCATTTACTTTTCATTGACTGTTATGTTGGTGCTCAATTTACCCGAAAAGACGTTTTCATTTTGCACTTTTTGATTGTCCCATGCGTCACCGTAACTATATTTCATCCGTAGCGCCCTGATTGAAGGGGCCCATGTTTGCCTGTCATTTTGATCTAAATCCTTTAGCATTTCATAGCAACATCGAACGTATCTATTATGAGGCATCTGTGCACTTTTAAGCCAATATTTAAAACATTTGGTAAGATAGACCTTAGCCGCTAACGGCACTTGCACGCACTGACCTAACGCAGCGTGATTGAGTGTATGCTTTGGTAAGCCGAGCAACCTTTTATAAAACGTTGTTTGGTCTGCTGATGTCATGTTAGGACCAACGAAATGTATTATTGTAGTAAACGATATGCGTGAGTAATACGTGACCTATGCGGAAACAATTGTTTGCCCTTACATGGAAGAAAAGAACGACCCCCCCGCTCCCCTTAAACGATAATATTTTTATTTGGGGGGGAGGGGGATATCACATATCTATGGGTCTTATTTATGTGTTTAGTCTGAACCTCAAATGTCTGATTAAGTCGCAGGAGTGGAGTTCAGCGAAGACATGATTAAGGCCCAATTACTGCAACTGGTCGCGGCACACCGCCCTGTAAAGCAGTTCCGCGTTGACCCACTCGCCGAAGAGGCCGGCCACGCGGTCATTCGTCTGCCCACCCTTCCACTGTGAATTCAATCCAATTGAGATGGTGTGGGCGGTGGAGAAGGGCCACGTGGCCTCACTCAACGTGACATAAAAAATGGAGGACGTGCGCGCTGTGTTCCTCGCTGGGAGGGAGAAGGTGGCGAAGAGGAACATGTGGCCTTCTTTCGTGCGGCACTGTCGTAAACTCGAGGAACGGTAAGAGTCCCCAGGGCATGGCACGGCTGCGTAATTACATCTCTAGTTTACTTTAGTTTACTTTCGGAAACCATTATTAAACAAAAAATGTCAATTGAGGAAAGATGTTCACTTTTTCATATAGTTCAATTATTCATCATGTACTGATATATTAACCGCCTATTAAAATAGTTCGAATAGTATGACGCATAATTGACATTCACATTTTTTGTAACTGCAGCATTCGGTTCTTAAAGAAAATCTGATTTGTTGCAGATCATTACTTCGAAGCTACATTCACTGATCGATGTTCGCATTGTGTGTAGTCCACTATTTTATTGCAGTTTCATAGAAAATGTGTGGGATCAAGCGCGGATCCCAAACATTTTTTTTTTTAAAAGGGCATGAAGACTCGCTACCGGGAGGGGAAGGGGTGTTAGTTGTAGATTTACCAATTGCAGCTGTTGGTTATTCCTTTTATCTTTTAGATATTGGAACTTGGACGGCATCAGGGATGTCGAGGGCCTCGCCCCCGTCGTGGTCAATCTTGACGAGGAGATGGAATATGTGGACGAGGACGGAGTTGAGGTGGTGAGCGGGGAGGATGTGGTGGATTTGGAGGCGGGTGGAGGAGAGGCTGCCGACGACGTCGACATGATGGTGCCAGCGGGAGAAGGCGATCCGTCCTGCCGCTGCAGCGAGTGTGGCGGGATTTGGTGCAACCAGGACGCCGAGGCATGGTTTGGGTGCGACATGTGCGGCTCCTGGTGGCACGAGCAGTGTCTAGACAGGTATGTCCTTTTCTTTTTTGCATGTCACATATTGCGTAAATACTTCCTCTGTCACCAATGAACATAACGCGAAAACATGAACAATTTTGTGCTTTTGGTTTGTTTTGACCCTTTAACCGTAATCATATATATACAGCGACAATGTGAAGTGTTAAGGTAGAGCCATATCGTAATACTCGACAATAGACGAACGCGTTTTCTAATTGGCCCCCTCGTGACCCCCTGTACACATTTCATTTATCAACAAATGTTTCCGCTTCTGTGTTTCCAGCCTTTCGATGGCCCGGGTCCGCGCGTCGCTGGCCGATCCCAACCAGGACTGGCTATGCGAGTTGTGCCTGGTGCGGCGGCTCCAGGGCGGAGACACGTCAGTGCTGCCAGCACTAATAAACCAGCCAGAGGAATAGTATCGCCAAACGCTCCTTTATACTGTTTTACTATTTACACTTTTACATTGTTAACGTATTCTATTTACTAAATACTTATATTCAGCTTTATGTGCCGTTTTTGGGCGTAAAATGGCACACTATTCAATAAATAGCCTTGATGTTTATAGCCTTGATGTTTATAGCCTTGATGTTTATAGCCTTGATGTTTATGCTACTTTCTTATGTTATGCTAATAAGCCCCCGGATTAACACAGACAAAACAGATGGATTATGGGTTGTATCTTCAAGTGGATTGGGGGGGGGGGGGCTGCGGCCTGGATTAAAAATGGACGTCGGAAACAATTAAGATTTGGGATTTCCAGTTAAAGACCTTTCCAGCTAAAGACATGCCTTTTAGCGATCTACGAACTGGGGTGCAAAGTGACGAGTTTATACACAACTCCAAAAACCTAGTGGCAAAGGTTACCCAACCATCTTATCGGCCATGCGAAATACCGGGACTTGTCCATGGGCTATAGCAATTTAATGTTACCTACACAGGGGGAATATCAGAAACGTCGCGCCTTTTCACCGGGAAATGCATAAAGCGCGCGCAGATGTGAAAATATAAAACCATATTTCAACGTTGGTGTACCTTCACATTATAAATCAACTCCTATATTTGACCCGCTAATCAGACTCCTCAACTGCAATTTTTACAGCAATATTTTAAAACGGCGTTACAACTTGTGGGATAGAGTCGGCCTGCTGGGGTTCGACCAGATATAAGTCCTTGCCTGACTTAAGTTTCAAGCGGGGCAGGACCATGCATCGCGCGCTTCCGGAGGCGATTTCAAAATTTTGGCGTTGGATCCCCGATATCCAAGGCCTACCGAACACGCGGCCGTGCATTTTCTTATGGGAGTATGATTACCCCCAGGTGCATTACCCTCTTAGCCTCCTAGCAAGTACAGAACTTGCTGTAATAGAAATAGTGACGACACTTGCAAATGGCGACAACAACGGAACTTTGTGTCCCCCGTGTGAATTTCCCACCAGGGACTTAAGATAGGAAATGGGTCTTCATACCGTTTGTACTCGGATTTTATGTTTCGTGACATTTATAGGAAAATCGTTCGACCGCCGGCCGGCTATCCCATTTCCAAGTTGATATAATCTGTTGTTTGGCGTTATGATTACGTTATGAAAATCGAAAGGGTACATTTTTTCATAATTGGCAAAAATCGAGGGGCGAAGAGTTTTGACTTTGATTTTGTTACATGTTCTCAAGTCGGGGCCTAAGTAAATGTCAACTCACGTTTCCTGAGGTACTTGCAATTAAACTATAAGCAAATGTTGCTTTGCTGCGCTTCGAAGCAGCCGACCGGCGTGATGGCGCCATTCCTTGTTTACTGTGACGTCACTGGGCGATACCATTTACAATTACATCTCTGTAGGGGGTCATAGGTTTGAATTCCTTTGTAGAGTTTTATCATTAACTCTGTTTTAACTCTAAATCGCTGCATCAAGACGTTTTTCTACCAACTTTACGCGACTTTGACTTTTCTGCTCACCATGGCCCTTCAGGTTTGTCAGTAGCGCAGCGAGTAGCGTTCTCATGGGTTGTAGTCGGCCAAGTCTCGGTCTCGTCGGCCAAGAAATCGCTGGACCGGACTTGTTTCACCAGACCCTGAGGGAGTATTAAGTAGGTCTAGCAAAGCTAGGTAAGGATTTTTCTTTGACAGCATTGTTTTCTTCATCAGACGCTTGGCAGTCTTCACTGCAGATTCCACTTTGCCATTGGATTTAGCATATCCAGGACTGGATGTACGGTGTTCGATATCCCATTTGCTTGTAAAGGTCTTAAACTCTGAACTCGAAAATTGAGGTCCATTGTCACTCATTATCACACTGGGGGATCCGTAACGAGCGAAGTGACTTTTCAGTTTTCGGATGACAGTAGAGCTTTTAGTGTCTTCCAATCTGTCAACTTCCCAGTAGTTGCTATAGTAGTCAACAGTGATTAAGTAGCTTTGAGTTGCCAACTCCATCAAATCAACTCCAACCTTTTGAAAACATATTCCCTGGCGCGTCGCAGTGAACTTTCAATGCCAAGATGGGACGAATGGACTGCTTCCATTACTTCGCGGCCCATGCCTTGGGGAATCACAACTCTTTCCTCCTTAAAGACAATCCTGGATGGTTAGCTCGTCTCTGATGTGGAAGTACAGCATTGCAAGATTCGACACCTTGCTCTTCTCATCTGGCCATCCTCTCAAGGTGGTTTCCTTGAGAGCTGACATGGTCTCATCATTTTCAATTGCCTGACAGATCTTGTTTAGGCGTTCATCTCGAATAGGAAGATATTTTACCATGTTGACGGACTCCAGCAGATCACCACCTTCTGTAATGTTCTGATGAACTCTGGATAACGCATAAGCAAAGTGCATTTGCTGCAAAGGATTTAACTTCACCGGAAGCTGGTGACACCGTCTGTATGAGACCATTCGTCTTAGGCAAACGGCTGTGGGACCCCGCCACAGTCAATCGTAGACTTGATGAATGGTCTTGTGAATTGGCCAATGAGCGTGGTTTGTACCATCGAAATCGCGTCGACATCCGCAAACAATCGTCTCAACCTGGATCCCCTGATGCTGACCCAGAACAGTTGACAGATGTCGACACACCTTCGTTGAGTCCTCAGGCTGGAGATCAATCTGATGTGTTAGACGCTGCGGTTCCTGAGGTTTTTTCCCGCCTCATCCTACCATGACAACTCGATCACAATCGGCAGCCCAACCAGCGACCCTTTCATCGCGATCGTCAACCCAAAAGCCGAGTGAGACCTCGTGTGATGCGCGCCCTCGTCGATCCAGGCAGATGCCTGCCAAGCTCAAAGACTTTGTCGTGTGTAAGTAAATCATCCGATGTGATTATGGACTAACGTTTTAATGGTATTACTATGTTCATTTTTGATTTCTTCGACTGAAGCTAATTTCAATGGGCCGCGAGAGACTCTCTCAGAGTTTCTGTCGCTAATCACGGGGCGCATTTCCGTGGGCCAGGTTCGGTATCCCGCTCGGGACCCGCAACACGTGACAGAAAACGTCCGGGTGTGCCGACAGGGATATACCTATTCCAATGAAATGCATACGCCGTTCACATCCGGTGCACGTAGCGGCACTGGAAGCAACCTAAGCTCATCATCTTTCAATCAGCCGCCATTTTCCCCCGAATGTCCCGTGTTGTTTTGAACGGGGCACATCGGCATACCGAATGGATGCGCGCTCTCATACCCGGGTGAAAGAAGTATCTGGCGGTTTACCGATGCGTAATGTGCGTATTCGGGTTACCGCAGGGATATACCGAGCTACCAAAGAAATGCGCCCATGCTGTTTGTGTTGTTAGTTGATATGATACATTTAACTGATGATTTTTTTTCCTTATGCGTAGCTTGTCTATAAAGAACTGGTAATTTAGTCTTAACTTTTAAAAAAGAGGGATGTTGCGATATGCACGGGTGCGTTATAATAAATTGTCCGATATTCTGTTGCACACGGTTTTGATAGCTTTGATTAATTAGTCGGGTCAGGGGTCATAGGGTTATGACAAATTCCTGTTATGTGTTTCTTTTTGACTGTATAATGTAGATGCCGGCAGAGTATGATGCACGTGTAAATAAAACTTGATAGAAACGACATATTGAAACAAACGGCCATGGTGAGCGGAAAAAAGTCAAAATCGCGGAAAAACGTCTTGATGCAGCGATTTGAAGGTATGGTTGAATGCGATTACGTGACAGTTTCGTGAGTAAAGTGCTGAAGCACTGAATGAAGCGAGGAAACCGCACAGTCGTGAAATTTTTTTGACGAAATCGACCGATGTTGTTCGAGTTTCGTGAAAACATCGCCCCCTGAAAAGCGATATGACGGATATAATGAGAAATGTATGCAATCGATAACTGTGGAATTTCCCTATATTTTGAGATTTCTGATCTAACCCCCGCCCCCTTGGAGCTTAACATTGACTTATGCATTCCATTGTTTGTCTTGAAATTGGCAAATTCTGTCAACACCAGCCAACTCGGCTCCGCTCAGCTCAGCTCGACTGATTATACCGTGATACTTGACGAGTCAATATTAACAACTGTTCTTTATCTAGATAATGCACAGTTTTTCCGTTCATTATTAAAATAAGGCACTGTTTTACGGTTTTTTATTTGAATAATGCACACCTACGTTAATACAACACGGCTAGGTCAGTTTTTCGATCCATTCTTCAAGATAATGAACACTTAAGACAAAGGCGTGACGTCACACAATTTTTTATAAGTACGCTAAAGAAGTCGCTGTCGTGCATTCCCCAAATAAACCACTCGACGCTATCGCGTCTCGTGCTTTATTTGGGCGAATGCCCTCCAGCTCGTTCTTTAACTAGTACATAAAGATGTGTATTTAATTGTAAGACTCGTCGAAACGATGGTTTGAGCGTTGTAGTGGCTCGAATACGTTGCGATTCACAGGGGGCGGGGGGTGGGAGTACCCCCCTTCTGAATCGCGAATCCCCAACAATTAGGGAGAGCAATATCAAATCTCCAAGTTTAGGACATCACGGTACCGATCCAAATGGCACTCTATGCGCCGGAGTCTATCGAAGCAGCATCGACCACGCGAAGCAAAAGTCAAGGTAGGGGACAATGTTTGAATGAAATTCGACTATTAAATGGTTTGTAAGTGTGCGCAAATATGGTGCATAAACCCCGCATAACTCTATAGTGTCATAACATATTCGTTCCGATCTGATTAGGGAAACAGGACAGGAAGTATTCGCGATATAGGTTGTCGACATCCGTCGAAAAGTAGCGGTTGTGCTATTGTTTGGGCGCATACATTTGGTTTATACCCCTTTGTCAACGTTGTTTGAGAATGATTTGACCGTGTATGGAATCAATACGTGTAGTGCAGCTTCATTATCGTGAGTTTAAGCTATTTCTAACTATTTCTAAGCACGAGTAACGCATGGTGTTGTGTATCTTGATTTACAACGGCGTCTAGTTGAGCAATACAACTTGTTCTATCCTAAACGCGAGCAACGGAGTTGCACTGCGCCACGAGTGATTAGCGCCATCTCGCGAGTGGTTCTATCACTCGTCGAGGCCTTTGTTGTCACACAATGAAAAGTGTTTAGTTTACGTGTATTGGGAATAAAGTCGGAGAAGTGACTGTTGTTGTTATCTGGCGTGTGTGGCAGCGGTTTACAAACCCTCGTTCGGTGTAGCATAGTCTCTCAACAAGACGAAAAGACTGAAACAGCTTCACTCACCTTCGATTTGGAAAATTGAAGTTCCCTCACGCACGTAAGCTACCGGCTTTGTTCGCCAGACAAACATGGCAAGAGCTCCAAAACAATGGTCTTTGACAAAGCATGAGACAGTAAACTCATTTGAAAACTGGAGGCAAAACTTAATATATATACTGTCATTGGACCATAGCTTCAACAGTTTTCCCAATGAAGGAGTTGTGTGGCAAAAGAAAACTGCTACAAACCCAAATGGAGGACTAACTGATGATGTAGCACCCGTACCCAGTGAACAAAGACTCACTGCCACACAAAAGAACGCTAGACTGGAGCTATTACTGGGCCAAATAGCGAACTATTGCTCAGTCATATCAAGATCTTCCATCGTGAAAAGTTCTACCTCATTGCCAGATATTTGGCAGAAGATTCGTCTGCATTATGGCTTCCAGTCCTCCGGGGCTCATTTCTTAGACCTATCTAATATCAAGTTATTACCTGATGAACGACCTGAAGATCTATACCAGCGCTTGTTAGCCTTTTTCGAGGATAATCTTCTAACTCCGGATAGCGACATTCTCCATCACGGAGAACCGGTCATGGTTGATGAAGACCTAACACCTACTTTAGAGAACACGGTTGTGTTCATGTGGCTCAATCTAATAAATCCTGCGTTACCTCAGTTTGTCAAACAGAAATATGGCGCTGAACTTCGAAAACAATCCTGAGCATCTCTAAAACCGGAAATATCCCAAGCTTTGTCGTCTCTTCTGGATGAGTTACGAACCATCGATGATTCGAAAACCCTAAGCACGTCATCAGCTCCCATGTACCATCAGAAAAAACAGCCACAGCGAAGACCAAAGGGGTTTAAGTCATGTATATTGTGTAAAACTGCACGCAGACCATATTATGCGTCCCACAACCTCATCGATTGTCAGTATTTACCAGAAGCTGACAGGCATGCCTTAGGGCGATCACGTCGCGTGGCAGATGATGAGTACGATGAACATATTTACGAACCTTCATATGACAGAGACACTGAAGCAGTTCCAGACGCTTTACTGGATACAGAACCAACTGCGAGGCACGTTGACGTCATTCACTCTCCATTTCTGACTACATTCTTCCAGCACCACAGTGTTAAAGTCACACTAGACACCGGTGCCACAACTAACATGATTCAAGCGTCATTCGCTAAAAGAATTGGATTACCAATCAAAACCGCATCCCAGTCAGCACGTCAAGCTGATGGCATAACCCCACTCGACGTCATCGGCGAAGTTCACTGCAAACTAACACGTGACAGACACACGTTCAGTCTGAACGCTCTCGTGGTTAAACAGCTCGATGTAGACGTTTTAGCCGACAATCCCTTCCTCGTTACTAATGACATCGCAACACGACCAGCTAAACGCCAGATTGTTATACAGGGATCTGATATAATATATTATGGTAACCCAGTGGACAGTGGGATATCCGTCAAGCGTACACAAGCCTGCTTACTGCGGGGTCCACCGCAGGTCACCGTCGTGCTTCCAGACGATTACATAAAACTCGCCACTCCACAGAACACCATCAAAGACGCGACGTGGGCTTTGGAACCCAGGTGGGACAGCCCATCTAATAGAAACCTGAAACTCGACAAAGCTTGGCCTACCCCACAAGAGATCGTCGCTGTCGGACACACACTTCGCGTTGCCAATACCACGTCAGAAGCAATCCTGATCAAAGGCAACGAACACTTATGCCAAGTCAGAGAAGTCGGGTCTCCACCAGAGACAATTCCTCAGCAACAGCCAGTGTTACCAACAACCCGGACTGTGAAGATAGAAGCACCGTTTTCGACCCAAGTGTCGGTAGACCCAGACGAACGTTTACCTACAGAAATTCGACAAGGATTCAAAGATCTTCACCGACAATACGACACCGTCTTTGACCCTAAACTGTCGAAGTATAATGGAGCAAGCGGGAAGATTGAGGCTGTGGTGAACATAGGACCTACTCTTCCACTCCAGAAAAAGGGACGTCTCCCACTGTATAACAAGTCAAATATGACTGAATTACAGCAAAAGTTCGACGAACTCGAAGCCGCCGGGGTATTCGCTAAGCCCGAAGACGTCAACACCACCGTGGAATATCTTAATCTATCTTTTCTCGTCAACAAACCCAACGGCAGTAAACGTTTGGTCACCTCATTTGGCGAAGTGGCTAATTACTGCAAACCCCACCCTTCTTCACTGATGCCGAACGTTGACGAGTTCTTCGTGAAATAGCGAAATGGAAATACATCGTAATATCCGATCTACTCAAATCGTTCTATCAGATACCATTGGCCCAAACGTCAATGAAATACTGCGGAGTTGCAACACCCTTCAAAGGCGTCAGGGTATACACCCGCTCAGCCATGGGGATGCCAGGGTCCGAGACATGCTTAGAAGAACTGATGTGTAGAGTTCTTGGTGACTTGATCCAAGAGGGTTGTGTGGCAAAAATCGCTGACGATTTGTACGTAGGCGGTGACAGCCCACAGGAAACTTTGACCAATTGGTCCCGGGTGTTATCAGCACTGAAGCGAAACAATCTTCGTCTCTCTGCCTCTAAAACGATCATATGCCCGAAATCAGCGAATATTTTAGGATGGATCTGGTCAGACGGCACACTAAAGCCAGCAACCACAGAATCAGCGCGCTTACACTAGTTAAACCACCCAGAACTGTTCAAGGATTGAGATCGTTTATTGGAGCCTATAAGGTGCTCAGTCGTCTTCTTCGCGGATACGCTCAATACGTGAGTCCACTCGAAGCCGCAACAGCGGGCAAAGAGTCCCGTGAAGTTATCATCTGGAACGAAGAGCTTCTCACCACCTTCAAAGAAGCGCAGAACTCGTTACAAAATACTAAGACAATTACTATCCCACAGCCCAGAAACCGATTATGGATAGTGACAGACGGATCAGTCAGAAGTCAAGGCATCGCCGCAACATTATACGTTCGCCGCAACGACGTTCTCATCCTAGCTGGCTTCTTCAACGCTAAACTCAGGAAGCACCAAGTTACGTGGATGCCTTGCGAAATCGAAGCGCTGTCTATTGGCACGGCGATCAAGCACTTCGCTCCGTTCATTATTCAATCACAACACACTACACAACTATTAACGGACAGTAGACCGTGTGTTCAAGCCTGTGAAAAACTAAATCGCGGTGAATTTTCAGCCAGCGCAAGAGTTACATCTTTCTTATCAACTGTCAGTCGCTACGCGATTCAAGTCCGACACATATCTGGAGCCGCCAATCTTCCGTCAGATTATGCAAGCAGACACCCAGCTGAATGTTAGGATCAAAGTTGTCAGTTGTGTAAATTTATCATGGAATCCGAAGATTCCGTCGTCCGCGGTGTATCAATCAGTGACGTCAGAAACGGTTCAGTGAAGATGCCATTCACCAACCGAGCAGCTTGGAAGGTGACTCAACTCGAGTGTCCGAATCTTCGGCGTACACACGCACACCTCGTACAGGGAACTCGACCCTCCAAAAAGCAAACTACAATACAGGACATCAAACGATACATACGCGACGTAACCATTGCGAATGATGGGTTGTGAGTGGTGAGAGAAGACCAACCTTTCTTACCTACCAGAGACAGGATCGTCGTACCACGCGCTGTCATTAACGGTCTGTTGACGGCAACACACATACGGTTCGAGCATCCATCACAGCACCAGATGAAGGCGTTATTCACCAGGTATTTCTATGCCTTGGATCTGGATAAAGCTCTCGTAGATGTAACACAATCTTGTCATCACTGTGCGTCACTTAAAACCCTACCTAAATATCTGCGACCTCAGATATCGTGCGATTCTCCTGCTTTGATAGGATCGAACTTCGCAGCAGACGTCATGCGCCGTTACCGACAATATGTATTTGTTCTTCGAGAAACTGTTTCATCGTACAGCCTTACCTCCCTAATCGGGGGTGAAACCCGAGACGAGCTGAGAAATGCCTTAATCGCACTTACCGCTGAAGTCCGTTCATACGGAGATCACGAAGTTCACGTTCGCGTTGACCCAGCCCCAGGCTTCGTAAGCTTGCGGAACGACCAGTCTCTTAAAGCTCTTGGTGTCGTCCTTGAAATCGGCGCAGCAAAAAACGTAAATATAAATCCTGTGGCAGAACGCGCCATCCAAGAGTTAGGTATGGAATGTTTGCGTCTCAACCCGGAAGGCGATACACTGACGCAATCTACGCTCGCGGTTGCTATTGCAAACCTGAACGCGCGGATTCGTAAGGGTGGTCTGTCTGCGCGTGAAATATGGACTCAACGGGACCAGGTCACTGGGCAACAGTTACCCATAGATGATTTTCAGCTCATCAGGACACAGCAGCATATACGAACTGCTAACCATCTTCACAGCAGCAAGTCCAAAGCTGGACGCCGCAGTGAATCAACGATGATCAAGGTGCAAGTGGGTGATCTGGTCTATCTAAAGGTGGATCGAGATAAGACGAAAGCCCGAGATAGATATATCGTGGTTGAAATATCAGGAGATCAATGTAAAATCCGCAAATTCATCAAATCTCAATTCCGATCAAAGGCGTACGACATACCTATTAACGACTGCTACCTGGTTCAACAAAATGTCGAAATCTACCCATTCGAACCTATTAGAAGCTGCCAGCGGGAAGAAAATGCAGATGAGACTGATGAAGAAAGTGAATCACGTGTTACGCAGAATGTCCAATGTCCGGGTGTTATTATTAACCCACCATACAATACACCGTTGACTCGTCAACGCTTGCATCATCCGCCGCTCAGATCTTCATCGCCTGAGCATGATGATTTACCTGGTGAGATAAGTTCCGATTTCGTTTCGCATGACTCGTCACCAGGACATACAGATCTACCTGAGGAAAGCCAAAGTATCGCGCCGAGACCGGAGGTTGCAGACGTCAGTGATGACATCGTACCCGTCAAGCGATCACCTTCTCCGCGGAGATCCACCAGGACAAGAAAACAGCCCCAGTGGATGTCGACGGAATCATGAGATATGACATAACTCATGATTTAACGCAAACTTAAACCGTCAGTTCAGTGATTCAGCGATGCCAGATAGTGAAATGGACCTATTATTCTCAGTTGTTGATTATCTTTTATTTTAATTTGATGTTCTACAATCTGCATGCTAGTTCATTGTGTTATTGGTTGGCATCCGACATTGGTTGACAGCTGACCATAAGTTGGAAGCTGTATGAATTGTATCACAGATTGTGTTATTAGTGTGTCGATATACACAGTACTTAAGGCATATTAGTACTTATAACGATTCATAATGACCATTAGTCAATATTACGAATATATAATAAATCTAATAGATATTTATGTCTATGCCCTGGTTAAGGGGGAGAAAGAAGAAGAGGCAGTTACGCCCAGTGATTAGCGCCATCTCGCGAGTGGCTCTATCACTCGTCGAGGCCTTTGTTGTCACACAATGAAAAGTGTTTAGTTTACGTGTATTGGGAATAAAGTCGGAGAAGTGACTGTTGTTGTTATCTGGCGCTGGAGTGAAGCCATAATATTAATATTTCAAATAGCTGTACTGCATGGTGACAGCTGACAAAAGATCTACTTAAGAGCCTTGAAGTACATAAGCATAATACATAATATATAAGTGTGGTTTGCTTTCTCATACAGCAATAAGAAACTTTTTTTTACTCAAAATGATTTCTGTTCTTAGCATATAAGTACACAAAAAGTGTATGCAAAAATTAACTGGACATGTTTAAGCCAATTTCTTGGCCAAAGTTCTTTTTCAAAAATATTTTTAAAATCACGATACAGGTGAAAAATTGCCCAAACAGTTAAGATAAATATTTGTCTTTTCATTTGATACCCCAGCCTGCTAGTTGGCTATCATCCAAATTAGTGCAGTAAGTTTAGTAAATGGTTTTGAAAAAACTGTTGAAATAATCATATTCTTAAATCTGATGGCAGCGAGGGCTTTAGAGTTAATGTTATATCTAGGTTGCATAATAACAAGTAATTCTAAGTAGAGCTAAAAGGACAAAGTCATATGGGCTGTATAATAAATACTGACTCATGTTATAACTGCTCTAGTCCTGTGCGACAGTGTCAGTGACAACAGGACCGCCTCGACACTGCGACTCCAAAGTTGAATAGATCATGTCAAAATTTGCTACCTTCGCCATGAGGAACTAGGACACGTTGTATCATTAATGCTTTTGTTTGGGTCGTAAAACTACTAAACGATGCATTGGCAGGAAAACAATTGATGTACATATGATCTATGAAGCAGAACATACTTCTAAGCTACGTACAGTGGATGGTATTTGAAAAGATATATGGAGAAAGTGATAAATCTTGCAGTGGCTCTGGATTGATGTCCGTTTCCGCAGGAGCAGAAGCCGCATGCACTTCTGCTTCGGCCATCCGACTCGAATAGAAACCTTTGTACCCCTATAGACTCCGTTGTAACCCGAATAGAGCACCATTTGGATCGGTACCGTGGACATTTTAAAGCTGGGAAAGCGCGAAAAAATACGTCTTAATGATAAAATCTAATATCGAATATTGAGGAATTCACA
Organism: Arenicola marina; assembly: GCA_964019135.1. Lineage (NCBI taxonomy): Eukaryota > Metazoa > Annelida > Polychaeta > Arenicolidae > Arenicola > Arenicola marina. Next base: position 32,585,733 of record OZ025261.1, read on the forward strand.
GACTGCTATTATAAAGGATCGCGTTAAATAGGCAAAGGGTCTTCGTGTTGAACCAGGAATTGTACGGATAACGATAGCCCAAACAGCTAATCGCGAATCCTGAATGCTAATCGCGGAGATTGGAAAAGGTACCCCCCATCCCCACCCCCTCCTCTTCATAGGCGACAACACAATAATCACTGGTTCGATTTCTATAATAACTAGCATGCCACTTGTTCATGACAACCACTATAAAGAGCTGAACGTTATTTCGTGGTCGTGGAAATAATTCTGCTCTCTAGAATCACGGAATGCAGAACGAGATGAAGAGATGTACCGTAGAAAGAAACACATGCTGGTTCATTTGTAATATCCTTAAAGTTCAATGGAAAATGAATATGGCTAACTGACAGTAAATGATATTGGATTGCTAATAAACAGGGTCAACTGAGAGCAAGGGCTTCTCATCCCCAAAAAGTAATGCTATGACGTCATTCTATTGTCTAAACTGTGCATTAATTTTCACGAATGTACTGTTTTAGCGAGCTGATAAATTGTGATTGACTCAAGGAGACCAAACAATGTTTCTGTTGAACAATCGTCCTTCTGTTACGAAATCGACAATCGCAGTCAATGCCAATCATGAGCAATGAGTGAGCTTGTCTGAAAAAGGTCACAACCACAATGGATGATGAACTTGAAACTTGACGCCCGATGGAAAGCCCCAGCAAAAACAGATACAAGTTTCTCATCAAAACAAGCGTAGATCACAAAATCCACTTTAAAAACTGAATTTGAGATCATATGTAATTCATATGCAAAATACATACCGACATTTATATCTATAATCACACTAGAAGTCATTTTTCTTTCTCGTGAATCCCACGAAACTCGTTTGCAAAGCGTATCCTATCCATCAACAACGCACTGTACTATAGTCGGCACGGAAAATGTTTGCCGCCTCGTTTTCTAATTTGACACGAAATATTTCATTGACAAGCCTAAAATCAGTTTATATTTGTCAGCTTCAACCAAAGACCCAACAGAAATTGATGCACTTACAGTCCTCTTGCCAAAAGAATTCACATGATCCCAAAATTATTAGTTTCACGCAAACGAATCAGGCAATTTTCGCTATGGCCGTCGCTCTATTTAGCTTGTCATCTATTAGGTCTGTGGGAGATAGTATTGCTGGTATTTTGGGAGGGGGGTTAGGTTATGTTCCGTAACTTGAATTACAAGTGTTTCTTGTACTTGACCTGTCATATGCGCATGGAATCTATAAACTCATTGCTTACTATCTTTCTAACTTACATACAACTTTTGCTTTCGGGAGCTAACGTAACATATGAAATTTGTTGGATAAATAATGCTCTGTCCCCTTTGCTTGTTATTGATATTAGACTCTACCACGCGCTTACTTGTTTTAACTAATGAAAACGTAGTATTATGATCTTCACCTTACGACGTCATAAAAACGCGACTGTCAACACACTTTCGTCTGCTATGCTTTATGCTGGAGACTATCGTGTTGTGCTGTTCTTAAATCAGATACACTTTCAAGTGAGTTAAAATCACAAGGGCCTCATGTACTGAAGTACATAAATTCATATAGCCGTGTAACAGTACATTCTTGAAAAAGAATGTACGAGGCGCAATCCGAGTACATATCTTTTCAAGAACGTCAACGTAAGGCATTCTCCTTACCATAACACCCACTCACGGCGATAACGCACTAACACCATGTCAGACATGTATTACGCAGTGACTCCCGCCCCAATAACATGAATGCCTTTGATCTTTTGTCTGTAATATATATAAATCTTTATTCTAACTCGTAGTTCAGCGTACATATAGACACAATAAATACAACACAAAGAATGGAAATTAAACGAGATAAACTTCAAAGAAAGAGAGTAAATGACAAATACCTGTCATTATGACGTCACACGCATTCTCCCCGGTGACAACGTTGGCGCAACGCTTCAAACAGAAAACTTACAAAAATGAAGAAACTCGGTCTTTTCGTGATCCAAAAGTGATACGAAAACAGCCAGTTGTCTTATTTTATCTTTACCATGTGGTTTAATGACGCACCAGTGTGTTGTCACTCCATGCACTGCACATTTTGACAGCGGAATGGTTAAGTCGACCACTTGCTCTAGCCATTTTTGTTACCGCGGAGGCACGCGAAACTCTGTGACGTCACTCGTTGTTTGGTGAACTTGCGAAAGCCCGGTGCAGGGCTAAATTTAGAACGTTATTTTCTGGTTTTCGAGTGTTTTAAAGACGGGGTTTTCCTTGTATATTCCCAAAGTTCTGTACTTCATCGCCTCCAAATATTTTAACGTATGTCTGCCATAGCCATGTTTAATGAAATGGTACTCATAGTCTTTAGAATAAACATGGAAAGAAATTGACTTATTGCTGACTATGCCTTAACATGCAGCACGTGTGTTTGTTTGTCCCCAAACTGAAGTCTCGCGGCCCGATCGCGAGAACTGTATAGCCCTATAACTCATTTGTGCGCCGAGCGAGAGTAAAAAACCGAAACGTAAACTTATCCGGATCGGGATGTGTATTAGTGGGGCTGAATGTAGTCAAGCAATAAACTCTCTATTATCTTGATGGTTCAATTATAGGATGTTAGTTCACTGCAAATAGGCTACAGTTATTAATCCTATTTTTTTGACAAGAAGTGTATCTTATCGCATAATCTGTTATTCACACTTTGGATTGTATGTTGGCTTAATTGCTCTCTAGTTGTGGCATACCAGTTTTGTTTTATTAATGATCATAGGACCGTACTCCTGAACGTGTTTCATCACTTCAATCTGTGTTGCTATGTGAATTAAACATCCCGGCCTATGCATTAGCTAATTATCACTGGATATATATATATGCGATTGCTAAAGATGAGCTGCACTTGAAATCTGCAACACGTGCCATATTCTTACTATAAAGAGCGATGTAGTTCTATAATTTGGTCTAGAATATAGAATACAGACCAAATTAATTTTTTTTTATCAAAAATCAGAAAACCAACTCTGTTCCTTACGGAACTTCATTACGGAACTTTCTTACGGTTACTTATGGACATTCGGATACTCTACGGAGTTGTCGAGGCTGTTCGGAGATGAAAGGTAAGTTGGCTGGAGACGGCAATTTGACAAATTATGATATAAAGCAATTATGAAGGGAAAAACATCAAGTTGCATTGATATTTACGGTAAATAACAATCCGCATGACAACACATGACTCCGATGTACCATGCACCATAAGAATGGCCTGGAAAATGGATCAATATGTGTAATGTGACCTGTATGGTTGGTCGAATACTTCTGTACTTCTTTCCAACAGAGCTTCTCCGTTTTAGTGGCTACCTGTAGCCTCACGCCCCTGCCCTCCATCGTCGCGCCTACCATCATGATGCACCCCTCCAGGTAAGTACATCTTTGTAAGTCTTCCATGTTGAAGTCAACTAATTGGAGTGTATTATGGTAAATGGCAGGCGTTAATCACCCGTGGGCTGTGATGAAACAATGGCTGATCATAGCATGGAAGAACGATTTAGAAAAGGCGCACTGGGAGCTGCGGTCCTGGTATTCATCAATGAAAAAGTACCCTAAACATAGTTTATTAATCGAGCCCTACCCTGGCGGTGGTCAGCCCGTGGTCAGCGCGAAGTCAGCGCGTCGTCAGCCCGTGGTCAGCGCGTCGACAAGCCGTGTTTTATGCGTAACATCGGTCAGTGCCCGCAGGGGTACCTAGATAGAACAAATTATAAAGAGGTCCCTCTGTGAGCCCGAAATCCTACCAATGCCATACCGTACCAAGACTGTAAGACTAGGGCCCGTCCACGTACAAGCTGACAACGTTGCATGACTGGCAAACTATTATAACGAAAATCCGCAAGATCGATCCCTCTCCCCCATTGAAAATTGAGCTTAACCAATTGGCGCACCAACTGCCGCCCCCCCCCCCCCCCCACCCACCACATGCAGATGCCAAAAGCAGTCCATTACCTTAAGATACCCCCACCACCCCGAGCCAGTGCCGTATGCCGTTTAATGGTCGTATTGAGTCGGTGTTTTTAGCCCGGGAAACCAAATTCAAAATATTTTACTTAGATTTATAACGTATATTTGTGTGTGGCTAACGAATATCAGCCTTAAGGTAGTATGCTACATTTCAAAACTTACGGTAAAAGATTGTGAAATTTTCACCAGATACATCTTTATGCGTGCTTATTACAACGCAGTAATAAAAAAAGTTGTTTTCAGGCTACTATTTCCAAAAAGTGAAGTGGAAGCACCCCACCCCCCTATTACACTTTAACATGGCGGCCCATGGGAGTTTCCGATATTTTAATTTTTTATTGTAAAAGCAAAACAAGACGGTAAAACATCCTGATTTTTGCCCAAGGAGTACTTTGTTATGTACTTAGAAGAATAATACGATAATATTGATATGTTTTCAGGCTAGATTTTTTGCAATGTGAGGTTGAACCATCCCATCTGAACCCCCTGTGGAAACTCAGCATTGTCACTTACGCAATTTACGGCATAAAAAAATGAAAACAAAATTGGCCAAAAGTATTGATATTTTTAGTTTATATGATTTCCTGTTATGTACATTGTATTAATATTTAGATTTCGTAGCGAAAAAATGCTCGAAAAGTCGAAAAACGGTCACATATAAGTTGCATTCGCTAGGTGGCGCCACAGTGATCCAGCGTAGCCTACTACCTTAATTAACAACATTTATTTCATCTTGTGTTTTGTTTCCACCAGGACGGTTATTTACCATGGGCATGAGGCGGCGATAACTGCTTGACACAGTTTTAACGAAGTAACTATGCGTTCGTGGCTCTCAGTTTCTATCTGTCTGTAGGGTTGGCGACTTGTTCATGTCCCTCCCCCAGTTTGCTGTGGTCACCGCCCCACGCCCACCCCACCCCCCAACCTACACACGCATTACCGACGCCCCACATCTCCCTGACCACCCAGCCCCCCTACCCCCTTCCCCCACTCTCCTACCCCCCCGACATACCTAAGACAAAGAGAGGGATGTCCAATACTAGACGGTCAAGCAGAGCTTGAGAAGAAAGACGAAAATTGTGGTTATGGGACCAATTCGACTATGTTAAGACCCATTTTATGACGTTGTCATGGCACGCCGTCAGTCATTTGGCGTATCGAGGCCTTATAATGGGCTTGGCCATGTTAAAGTGTGATTATTTGCTAGCGTCTAAACTACTACTTCGATTTTGATGCAATTTCGCAACATGATGCCAGTAATAAGGGTACATATTCCACAACAAATGAGTCATCTACCTGCATTTATGTAGTCACAGCGATTTTTTTGCACTGTTTCGGCAAAATTAATCATCCAATTACTCGAAAACTATAGATGTGAGGTGAAATCTGAGGGCACATTGCTTTTGCGCCTGTCTCTGACGAATACACTAAAACAAACCCCGAATCTTTAGACCAAATATTAACGGGAAAACAAGACTTTGATAACATACTAATGTTATGTCTCACGCAAGGTGTCGTTTGTCACACACACTATATAGAAGGAGCACTATATCCATTGTTCTCATCGCAGCCGAAAGATATTGTCCAATAGGATAGCTGATATTCGTCACGTGAACCCTTTCAGCGCGTCATATGCTCGTTCCATGGAGCTAGGGATGCCACTTTGTCAGAAACGTAGCGGGGATACACCTCGCAAAGAAGCAGAATCCATAACAGATAATGTGGCGATCACGGTATGACGCAGAATGGGCTGTGACCCCCCCAAAATAGGACAAGCGACAGAGGACCAATCAGCGCGGTATCGCAGGAAAATGCGCGTGAAACCTCGCGTGAGTCGTCATTTTGTCTCACAGTCGGCCTGTGTCGGCTCAAATTTGTGGGAAAATGCTTGATTACGGCGTGGTGAAGGGAGAACAGTCATCTTTCACTTGAGTTCGAGCAAGCTTATTACCTTATTGATCAAAATACGCCATTTGAGAGCCTGCCCACGGACGAAGGTATTGGGGTCTGAAGCGGGTGCCTGTCTAGGCGCTTGGGCTGGAGTTGGATACCTTCTTGTTCTATGTAGGCGGTGCGCAACCCCCCCACCCCGGCCTGTGTCAGTCGATCTGCGGCGCCTGTGGTTAAAATTAATGACATAGTTGGAAATGACAATGGTTTTTTGTCCGAGGTTGAACTGGTAGAGAGAAATATGGGGTAAATTTACACTTTCTGGAGTATTATATTCTTAGACAAGCAATTCCTCGTGGCTGGAGAACACGCCTGCAAAAAAGAAATTGCCTCCAGTCCTTGCAGCATTTGGATCTGTTATCTCTTTCGTGCAAATCTCTCTACGATATACTTTCTTCTCGCCCATCAAGTTGTGTATAGATGAACAAGTGGCTTGATGTATTTTCGTTCCACGAACCAGATTGGGGCAAAATAAGTTCCCTGCCTTTTAAATGTACCTTTGAAACCAAACTACAATCCATTTAATATTCAATCCTTTGGAGGTTTGCTCCCCACAACAAATATCTAAACACAATTGGGCTGGCGGAGAGTGGTTTGTGTGATTCATACTCAGAGGTAGATACACTCATTCACAGATTCAGCGACTGTATCGCAGTACGTAGATTCTGGAATGCCCTCACAGAGTGGTGGCACCTAGCCACATCTGATACTGTAGCTGCTTCTACTAATACAATCATTTTAGGATCCTACGATAAACCGGTCTATTCCATAAATAGTGCGTTCCTTTTAGCCAAATATTATATTCACGTATGTAAGTGTAAATCTGAGCCCATCAGGCTAAATTCTTATACATCCAAGCTAAAATATCATATAACAAACGAGCGGTATATCCTGTGTAAAAAAACAGTTAAAAGTCTTCATGTCTCGATGGGAGCAAATTGTATTTCTTATATCCTAATTGCCATGTATGTGTTAATGTATTACCACAATCTCTTCTCATGTCTCTAACGCATCAACGAAATAAAAAAAAAAGGAAAAAAAGTGGGGCACTATAATTTTGTAGTTATACACATCTGGCGAGTGGAGGTCCCCAGGTACATTGAAGCCTGACATAGCTAATATTCGTGAGGAAAAATATACTCCTATTGAGCGGACATTTATGATGAAAAAGATATCTCTATAGCGCGGATATTTTAAAACTTACAAACGGGAAGGGTGGCTCTGAAAATGTGCGTTCATAGAGCGAGTTGCCGCGATGAAGGTCATATCGATGGTTGCTTATTGACAATGTCGTGTGTAAATTATTCCCCCCTGCAGATCAGTCATATACTCTTCATCGTTAAAGCTTGCGCGAGGTATGTATATCTTAACAAACGTCCCAGAAACCTAAATATAAGTTTACTTGACGCGCAATTGTGAGGGCTTTGCGTAGTTTGTAGGTCCACACATGACGCTGTTGGCGGTTAAAAGCCCCGACCGAGCGGATTTTGGCGGTTGATCAGAGGGGGCTTTACCGCGGACCACCCCCCCCCCCTCCAGCAATGTGTTAAATCCCCCCCCCCCGAAATATGACGCGCGGTATGTATTACCTCCACCGTCTGCCCACGTGTAGCCATCTCCCTACACACCCGCCCCAGGCCAGGGGTGGAGGGGGTGTAGGCCAGCTGTTTCTCCTTGAACATGTCCACATAGGGGGACACTTTGACACTTATCTAAAGGATATCCCTGAACCCCTGATTCACTGATAACTCACTAAAGATATCCCTGAACCCCTGTTTCACTGATAACTCACTAACCACCCCGTGCTCCGTTTGGGGCTTAGTACACTTGTTTTGCCATTGCGCTGAGTCTATGCGGCCAGGTGTTCGGGGAGATGTGTATGCGCTGCGGGTAACCTCGTTAAATAAATGAGGTGTAAACAAAAAAACGACGCCATGAAAAGGAGATAAATTACACCCAGCGAGGCCACCCAAGATTATAGAGGGTGGATAGTAGAGATACTAGAGGTAATAAACATGTCAACGCCAACACATTGCAATGTCAAGGCTGTGTATTTGTTTAAGAAGTTTTTATTTTGCAATTCAGAAACTGGCAATGCCTATACAAATCCCGAGCAAAGCGTTAAGTAATTTCAAATATACACATTGATGACATGATGGGCATTACATATTGTCAGAGATGTCGCGTTATTTATTAATCAGACGTTCAAGTTGCAGTGTAACATGTAAGTCGGTTCTTGTATCGTTGATTTATGGTTTATTTATTGTTTATTGTAACACATGCATGGACTCTTTGTCCCAAGGCTTAAATGGTACAATAAAAAAGTCTCCTCCTGGAAAAAATATGATTTACAACCATATCGCACCAGACCTTAAAACGGAGTAATCCAAAATATCTTACCTTGTAATTGCATCCATCTTCCACGTAGGAGCCCCCGCTGGTGATTATTATGAAAACGAGTTCTACATGAATTGACATTTGTTCCACAACAACAAAAGAATGACCTGAATCCTATTCTTACAAATATTTTCTTTGCGGAGGTGGCTATTTAGATAATAATATTCAATATGTGAATCGAGAACGCTCTGACCTGACGTTATTGGAGTGCAAAGATCACATCTATGCATCCATTAACCATTTTGTTATTTTGCAATTTAAGAGCTACGTACCATATCGCACATCTTTATCTGATGTGCGTGCCATCGCGCATAGGGCAATAGACCATTTGGTTGATCTAAATTAACTTGGCAAAACAATTCCGTCCACTGATATCCTGATATAGAGGGTTACAGGAACGTGACACGTGACCAGCAAACGTCACGTGTGCGCCTACAAACCACGTAAGACAAGCGCAATCGCGCGTCAAGTGAACTCAATATTTGGGTTTCTGGAACGTGTATCATGATACACATACATCGAGCAAGCTTTAAGGATGAAGAGTATATGACTAATGCGCAGGGGGTAATAATTTTCACCCGAAATTGTCAATATGCAGCCATCGATATGACCTTCATGTTTTATTTTTAAGCAGAATGATTGTTTGTGGACGCGAATATATAGAAAGCGCATCTTAGCGGGTTGTGACGTCATCGTAATGCTTGCACACCCCTTCACATGCGATGTCATCGCAAGGGGCACAGACACATGTACTTTATGATGTCATCACTAATTGCTGAAACATCTAATTCCTTTTTTTCGTAGTGACGTCATTACGGCAGCAGGCCTGTAGCAGGTATGACGTCACTAATATTACTTGGGTCGTTTCTCGAAGAAGACCTTATACCGGGGAGGTTTCAAAAGCAGGGAGTCCACGTACGTATTGGTGTCCAGCGACGCAGGGGTACAGTTCTCTCCGGGACTCAGTTTGAACCTGCGCATGATGTTGGCGGTCCAGATGAAGAGACGCGCCATTGCCATCTGCTCGGCGACGCAGGCGCGGGCGCCCGCCGAGAAGTTGCGGAGGCGCCGCCTGTGGGGGTGGTCCGGTTGCACGAGGGTCCCATCTTCGTTGAGGAAGCGCTCGGGGCGGAAGACTTCGGGGTCCCCCCAGTACGTCTTGTCCGTGTGGACCGACCAGAGGTTGATCATCAACGTCGTGCCCTTGGGGATGAAGACGCCGGCGATGGTGACGTCTTGGACGGCGAGATGGGGCAGCACTGGACCAACCATATAGTAACGGAGACCCTCGAACAGGGCGGCGCGTGTGTAGTGCAGCAGCGGACGGTGCTCCAAGGTGACGTTCTCCTCCTCGGGGGGCACCACACGGCTGATCTCCTCGAAGATCTTGTCCTGGACCTTGGGGTGCTGGGTGAGGGCGTTGAGGAAGACACTGAAGGTATTACTGGTGGTGGACAACCCTGCGATCACCATGTTTACGCTGGTGAGGTCGGCATCCCTCACGGAGAATCCCTTCTTGTCCTTGAGCTCGAGCAGGGACCCCAACATGTTGTCCTCCGTTGAGGCGTACTTGTGCATCTCCTGGATCACATCCTCCTTCACCTTCAGCATTTCCTGGATCACGCGGCGCGGGCGGGACGGCAGGTAGTACAGCAGCGGCATCGTGTCGATCCAGAAATACTCCTTGGCTCCCAGGGTGAGAGTTTTCCAGATCAGGGGTTCCAGTGTCTTCATCAGCTGGTAGAGCCTGGTCTCCTCTGTCACCTTCTCGCCGACGATCATGTAGATGATGATTCTGAGTGCAGCCACCCGGATGGCTTCCTGAGGGTCCAGGTTCTTGCCGCTCTCCGCTGCCGCGTTGTACTTCTCGAACAAGTCCTTCGAAAACTCAAAGATCACGCGTTCGATGCGAGCGATGCCGTCGCCGAACTGCTTAACGTGGCGCTGCGCCACTTTGCGGAGAATCTGCCACTTGGCGTCCGGCTCCTTGTTGAAGACGATCCCGGTCTTCTCGGCGTAGAAATCCTGGCGGAAGTTGGTGTACCTGCCGCCGGTGGCCACGGAGTTGGAGTTGAGGGCTTCGAAGGTAGCGTCGTGACCAGACACGACGACCACATCCCCCATGGGCAGACGCACCCGATACACCGGGCCGTGGATCTTACTCCACTCGGCGAACTTGTTTCGCACCTGCTCCATCTTAAGCTGAAAGAATATAGTCATTATTATTACTTATTGTAAGACAATGTTTTTGAAGATTTCATGACGTGTTCCTAAATATTATCCTAGATACTATATAATGTAACGTTGGATTTTGGTTCGAATGGTTGACATGGTCGATGGTTTCCAGCTACTTTACAACGTTAATCTAACCTTTACAAATAAACGATTACACGTTAAACTGAAATTAACGTTAGAAAAAGGTCTACAAAAAAATATGGTCGCAACCAAAATATGATCGCAATTAAAATATCGAAGGGTCAATAAAGTAAGATATATTTCAAAAGATAAATTAATGGTTGGTACAATGTTTACACATAAACGTTTGCAAGTTGAAAAGCAAAAAAAATAACGCTAGAAAGACGTTTGTAAAAAAAAAAATCGGGAAATGCGCAGAGACACAGGGTGTACAGCGGCAGAAAGGTCGACTTTTGGCGATAGCTACCGTTAGATATTTGTTAAAATTGGTTTACTGTTAAGGACAATAGCACCTCACCCTGTGGCTACCGATGGCGCAACATTATATATTCATTCCTTTGTATCTAAAAATATAGTACGATGAGGTATGATTTCTTTTATAATAAGCTATAATGACAACAATCAATCTCTAAAAATGTTAGATAAATATATCGAAGATTATTTTTGGGGCTCGGTGTAGAACTTGTCCTTAACGATCAAATGCAAACGTTAAATTACAATAGAATAAAATTCAACGTAGTTGCTAACTTTAATCTAACCTTAATTTAACGTTGACATGCTATCTGGGATAATGGTATCGTAGAAATGAAAGCACTATGGCAACTTTTTATGGTCTTACGGCGTTTACAAATGTATATATATATCTTTACAAGTTAGCAATTAAAATGTTATGGCTTCGCAATATTTTGTTCCCAGTGGGTGCAAAATTTTCAAGAACGACATTTGGTCCCATTAAATCAATATTAAAATAAGCCGAGTCAAGCAGACTACTATTAGCTCAATCCATGCAGATTGTACTACAGGACACTCATAGATGAGATGTAAAATGATCTCAGTTTCATCATCGCAAAAAGAAGTAAGAATCATTATTTCTGTGAATATTACATTTGCCAAGCCCTAGTTTCGTTATCAGTGTTCTATGATATCTAAACTCCTCAACTTACTTTTTATTAAACATAGTAACGGCAGTTTGTACATTTTATACAGACATCATTGCATAGAAGTGAATGGAATAGTTGGTATACGGTGTTGGTACTCGAAAGTACATACTTATGGCACTCTCATAATTGGCTTTAGTGACAACCTTGGTTATTGCTTTTAAACATACTGGCAGAGGTGCACTTCGTATGAGATTTTCGTAATCTAAGAAGTTCATAGATATTACAGTCCTTTTGGAACTGTGATCAAGTTTGGAACGAACCATTTTCATTTAATAAGTTCATAACATATAATACACCATGTTCGATAAATACACGTTTTCGTGAAACAATATGCGAAGATGTAATAAAACTAGAATTCTATAGTAGATATTCAGGCACGGTTTGCCTTGATACTACCAGTTTATGTCTATACCATGCATACAAGGGTTTTGGGTTTTGTCACTCGTGTGTTTCAGGGAGATTCCCAACATAATTTTGTTTCCGCGTAGACTGCAGAACAGTTATTGCAATTTCCCATTGCCTTCGTTTAATCGCTTTATCTGTATCAATACATGTATCAAAGCCAATTGGGAGTCAGTACAGCGTTTATTAATTTCGAAACTTGTTTACGATTTATACCATTTTAATCACTTGCATGTACTGGGATTATCAATAGAAAAAAATGAATATATTTTTTTCACAATTATTATTATTTATTAGTATTAATGTATTACGCACTAATAATATACTAGGTATAATTATTATTAAATTTATTCTTACTCATATATAAATTATTATTAAGATTTAATCATTCATTATTATTGAGATACAATCATCCATTATTATTAAGATACAATCATTCATTATTGTTGAGATATAATTATCAATTATTATTAATCTAATAATTATTATTAATGTATTATTACGAGTTGATGGTAGTGTTAACGAGTAGAATAGCATTAAATCTGAAGGCAGCTAAAATCCTGTAATCTGACCCAAACCGCCCTTCGGCCCTTTTAATAGATAGTCGTTGCCGCACTTACATGGCGTAGAACAATCAAACATGACGTCACGCACAAAAGAATTGTGGTTATTGATTTAAATGGCTCAGCTAGACGCATAGTTGCCTAGATACGCGTGGCCGCGATAATGAAAGTTGGCTGCTAGAGCTTAACATCGGGCCAATAAAATTGCTTAACGCCCCGCAAGCTCGCGCTATTGTTTTATTCATTATTATTGATGAATAAATTATTAATAATAAAAAGAATGGGCAGGCCGTGCGGACCCGGGATGTGATCTAGATTGGGCGAGGTTGTGGACTCACCTGTAGACTGTTGCCCAGGATGGGCAGGCCGTGCGGACCCGGGATGTGATCCAGATTGGGCGAGGCACCGCGCAAGACCCTGTTGAAGGACCGCCAGGATGGCCAGAAGCACGATGGGTTCCGGGGCCGTTGCCATGGCCGCCATGTTGGCTAATATCTCAGACATGATCAGGTCGACTTTCTGCTACTAACTGGAAACTTGAGCTGTTGGCTGTCTTTCGTCACTGCCGTGTCGTGTGTCGCTGCAGTGTCGTGCGTTGATCTGCCGTGTCGTTCGTCACTCTCTCGTGTCTTTTGTCACTGCAGTGCCGCACATCGATCTGCCGTGTCGTGCGTCGCTCTACCGTGCCTTGCGTCAATCAGAGGTGCCGTGCGTCAGTCCCCCGGGTTCCTCAGCTATGGTCAGCCGTGACTGCTTATATATCTGCGTCTTGCGAAAAGGGAAGCTGCATGGATCTTGATAAGGGCGAGATAACTTGCCTTGTCCTACTGGGGGTAAGGGGTGGTCATTGCTTTTTATGCCACCGACAATCTTGGTGTAGGTCAAACGGTAAGTGGGTTAACACAATCAACGGAGGAAGGGGGATATTTATAGATGGACGCGGATGGCGGGTGGGGTAAGGTTTGGGGTAAAACTTATACCGGTTTTGTCACTTGCATAATGCAAACCCAAATGGTGTTGGACTTAAAGGGGCAGGACGTTGACGGGGGCAAGAGTAGGGACAGGACGTTGAAGGGGGCAAGAGTAGGATTAATGTGGAAGGGGGCGGGGTGTAACCCAATTCGCTCACATATCCTCTTACATATATTAAACATTAATATAATAATTAACTTAATCACGTTTTCGCTTTCATGTGCACTTCCATTGAACTATCCCATTCAATATCATTTGCAGTGGTAAGATAATCTCTATTGGTGAAATGTTGTCTCTGTTGCCGGCTACTTCCTCAATGCATTCACACACTCGCCCGCCAGGCATCAGACAAATGCGCCGTTTATGAATCTGTACTATGGAACAAGCCTAGGCCGAATAACGCACGGTACCAGGCAAATCCAGGAAACAGTTTGCTTTAAATCATAATTTGTTTTTCAAAATGACACACACTGGAGACTTTAGCTGGTCGCTTTTTTATACGTTTTTTTTGAAAATAATTATTTCGCCAGATGTAACTTATGTAAGTTCGGCTAAGATAAGCCAGGGTTTTACTGGTCAGGTTTGCAAATGTGTTTGTATATTTGTGACTTGTTATTCGGGCTATGTCGGATATCTGACACTTGGACACACGAAGCTGTTGACTTGCGCCCGTGTGAGCTTTAACCCACAAACAAGCCAACAAACAAACCCTGTCTGGTTTGTAAATTCGTGTGTGGGTTCTTTCGTTTGTTGGTTGTTTCGTCATGGTACTTCGTGCAATTCGAGCTAGAAATGACGTTAAAGGAATTGTTCAAAATTTGCCCAATAGTGAAACATACAGATTAGTTGGTGGTTGGAGGGGATCCCACGGTGGTGCTTTTGAGGCCATTACTCAGTACTTGCAGTTTTGGATTGATCATACTGAGCTGAGCCGACCTGATTACATAACCATGAAATTATACTTTGCGACATAGTCCAAAACGTTTAGAGCTGGATCCTATGGCAAAACATGAAGTTTAGTGAATATTACCTACGTTCGATCAAGCTATTTCTTCTTCAGCACACAGCACGGCGATAGCGCAAATACTTCTGTGTCCATAGCAACGAAGCACTTGACCTAATGATAAATAAGATTCTTGCCATTTCAAAACAATAAAATAACCAAAAATCTGATAAAGGTCCTAGAGCTCAGGTCATGGTGCAAATTGCCAGAGCACATTCATCTCCAGATAATACATGACGTCAAGATGCATTGACTTCCAACGATGGTGTTACAACGCTTGAAAGAGGGGCACCTACCCCTGCCTCGCATATTAATGAAGAGTCAATTGAGAAAATTACTGGATCTTCAGCATGTATTTCACGGGTGGATCCTGTGCATGTATTTCTCTGGGGCAGCATTTGAGCATGTATTTCGTGTATTTCATGGGGTCGATGCGTATAGATGTCAGATATTTTAAAATGTACATTCTAACGGTCCATCGATTTTCACCCGGTTACCGACGATAAGTCTATGCGGAAATATCATGGACGGCCTTCAGCGATGGTTTGGTTATCGATGCCATGGTTTGCGGTTTGGATCCCAGTGGGTGAAAGACGGTGTAGAGAACTGTACGATATTGGTGCAGCTTCTGTCAGTGCAGGTTACGGCTTTCCTGTTTGTTGTTCAAGGCCCGGGTGAGCAGACGCACTTTTCTCGTAGTCAACAGCTCTGCAAAGATGACAGGTGGGACCAGAGCACATACATGCAGATGCCGCGGTTTTTCGCGTAACTCGGCAGGGCGATAAGTCTTGTGTAACTGTTCATTGGCCCCCTTGTCCGGTGGATAGTGTACACATGTGTCACCGTGAGGACCCGTTGGTTATCGACAGGACTCCGTTGTCAGGTGCCAGCTGGAGCAACGCACCAAACCATTGTATTTTTGCGATTTTACCTTTTTTCCGACCCCTAGGATATTAGTTTTAATATCAACGACCAATCTATATATTACATAATATATATATATATATATATATATATATATGTGGTGTTTAGCGCGCATCATGTTATCCTGAGAGCGAGGGAGAGAGAGGAAAAGATAATTCTTTGGGGTAAATCCTTAAGCGCGGTACCCAAAATCTTTGCTATCCGACATATTATCGTTCTTATACTTAGGGACTTTTGGTTTGATTGGCTGAAATACCTTTATTTTGATATTTTTGATGCTTGTCTTTTGGCGTGTAATTGTGAAATTCCTCACATCAGGCAAGTAAAACAACTTTATGTTGATAGTTCTGACACTTGTCAAGTTCCTCACAAAAGGTTGGACGTCAATCTGAACCCCTTAAACAAGCAAGGAGAGCTGGACCGAATCGAACCGAAGAGTTTTTTCAACATATACGTTAACTTACGCAAGATTTTCCGACGACCAATGTCTTCATGCGTAGGCCTATCACAGAAACACCTAAAACAAAGGTCATCTTCCAATCATTTTATAATATTCTTACAAATTGAGTTACAGGAGCAATAATGTGAGTTGAAGACTGGAGTGTAATGGGCAGAGAAGCCTAGCTGATGTTTTATTTCTATAAATAGGTCATTGCGCAACTCGTGAATACCAAGGTCGATAAGCTTGCTTTGGAGCTGCAGGTAAAGTGATAATTGAACACATGTCCCTTCCTAACCGGCGACAGATGTCGCGATGACAAATGTCGCGATGACAAATGTCGCGATGGCAAATGACCCAAGTGTCCCCTAGCTTTTGCAATGAGTGGTTGACGTCCATCAAGGCCAGTGAGGCGGCGTGTTCCCTGGCTTTCACAATGAGTTGGTGACATCTATCAGGGCCAGTGAGGCGGCGTGTTGCCTGACTTTCACAATGAGTTGGTGACGTCTATCAGGGCCAGTGAGGCGGCGTGTTGCCTGGCTTTCACAATGAGTTGGTGACGTCCATCAGGGCCAGTAAGGCGGCGTGTTGCCTGGCTTTCCCAGTGAGTTGGTGACGTCTATCAGGGCCAGTGAGGCGGCGTGTTGCCTGGCTTTCACAGTGAGTTGGTGACGTCTATCAGGGCCAGTGAGGCGGCGTGTTGCCTGGCTTTCACAATGAGTTGGTGACGTCCATCAGGGTCAGTGAGGCGGCGTGTTGCCTGGCTTCACAATGAGTTGGTGACGTCCATCAGGGCCAGTGAGGCGGCGTGTTGCATGGCTTTCACAATGAGTGGTTGACGTCCATCAGGGCCAGTAAGGCGGCGTGTTGCTTGGCTTTCACAATGAGTTGGTGACGTCTATCAGGGCCAGTGAGGCGGCGTGTTGCCTGGCTTTCACAATGAGTTGGTGACGTCCATCAGGGCCAGTGAGGCGGCGTGTTGCCTGGCTTTCACAATGAGTTGGTGACGTCCATCAGGGCCAGTGAGGCGGCGTGTTGCCTGGCTTTCACAATGAGTGGTTGACGTCCATCAGGGCCAGTGAGGCGGCGTGTTGCCTGGCTTTCACAATGAGTTGGTGACGTCCATCAGGGCCAGTGAGGCGGCGTGTTGCCTGGCTTTCACAATGAGTTGGTGACATCTATCAGGGCCAGTGAGGCGGCGTGTTGCCTGGCTTTCACAATGAGTTGGTGACGTCCATCAGGGCCAGTGAGGCGGCGTGTTGCCTGGCTTTCACAATGAGTTGGTGACGTCCATCAGGGCCAGTGAGGCGGCGTGTTGCCTGGCTTTCACAATGAGTTGGTGACGTCTATCAGGGCCAGTGAGGCGGCGTGTTGCCTGGCTTTCACAATGAGTTGGTGACGTCCATCAGGGCCAGTGAGGCGGCGTGTTGCCTGGCTTTCACAATGAGATGGTGACGTCTATCAGGGCCAGTGAGGCGGCGTGTTGCCTGGCTTTCACAATGAGTTGGTGACGTCCATCAGGGCCACTGAGGCGGCGTGTTGCTTGGCTTTCACAATGAGTTGGTGACGTCCATCAGGGCCAGTAAGGCGGCGTGTTGCCTGGCTTTCACAATGAGTTGGTGACGTCCATCAGGGCCAGTGAGGCGGCGTGTTGCCTGGCTTTCACAATGAGTTGGTGACGTCCATCAGGGCCAGTGAGGCGGCGTGTTGCCTGGCTTTCACAATGAGTTGGTGACGTCCATCAGGACCAGTGAGGCGGCGTGTTGCTTGGATTTCACAATGAGTTTGTGACGTCTATCAGGGCCAGTAAGGCGGCGTGTTGCATGGCTTTCACAGTGAGTTGGTGACGTCCATCAGGGCCAGTGAGGCGGCGTGTTGCCTGGCTTTCATAATGAGTTGGTGACGTCCATCAGGGCCAGTGAGGCGGCGTGTTGCCTGGCTTTCACAATGAGTTGGTGACGTCCATCAGAGCCAGTGAGGCGGCGTGTTCCCTGGCTTTCACAATGAGTTGGTGAGGTCTATCAGGGCCAGTGAGGCGGCGTGTTGACTGGCTTTTACAATGAGTTGTTGACGTCCATCAGGGCCAGTGAGGCGGCGTGTTGCCTGGCTTTCACAATGAGTTGGTAAGGTCTATCAGGGCCAGTGAGGCGGCGTGTTGCCTGGCTTTCACAATGAGTTGGTGAGGTCTATCAGGGCCAGTGAGGCGGCGTGTTGCCTGGCTTTTACAATGAGTTGTTGACGTCCATCAGGGCCAGTGAGGCGGCGTGTTGCCTGGCTTTCACAATGAGTTGGTGACGTCCATCAGGGCCAGTGAGGCGGCGTGTTCCCTGGCTTCCACAATGAGTTGGTGGCGTCCATCAGGGCCAGTGAGGCGGCGTGTTGCCAGGCTTTTACAATGAGTTGTTGATGTCCATCAGGGCCAGTGAGGCGGCGTGTTGCCTGGCTTTCACAATGAGTTGGTGAGGTCTATCAGGGCCAGTGAGGCGGCGTGTTGCCTGGCTTTCACAATGAGTTGGTGAGGTCTATCAGGGCCAGTGAGGCGGCGTGTTGCCTGGCTTTTACAATGAGTTGTTGACGTCCATCAGGGCCAGTGAGGCGGCGTGTTGCCTGGCTTTCACAATGAGTTGGTGACGTCCATCAGGGCCAGTGAGGCGGCGTGTTGCCTGGCTTTCACAATGAGTTGGTGACGTCCATCAGGGCCAGTGAGGCGGCGTGTTGTCTGGCTTTCACAATGAGTTGGTGACGTCCATCAGGGCCAGTGAGGCGGCGTGTTCCCTGGCTTCCACAATGAGTTGGTGGCGTCCATCAGGGCCAGTGAGGCGGCGTGTTACCTGGCTTTCACAATGAGTTGGTGACGTCCATCAGGGCCAGTGAGGCGGCGTGTTGCCTGGCTTTCACAATGAGTTGGTGACGTCTATCAGGGCCAGTGAGGCGGCGTGTTGCCTGGCTTTCACAATGAGTTGGTGGCGTCTATCAGGGCCAGTGAGGCGGCGTGTTGCCAGGCTTTCACAATGAGTTGGTGACGTCCATCAGGGCCAGTGAGGCGGCGTGTTGCCAGGCTTTCACAATGAGTTGGTGACGTCTATCAGGGCCAGTGAGGCGGCGTGTTGCCTGGCTTTCACAGTGAGTTGGTGACGTCTATCAGGGCCAGTGAGGCGGCGTGTTGCCAGGCTTTCACAATGAGTTGGTGACGTCCATCAGGGCCAGTGAGGCGGCGTGTTGCCTGGCTTTCACAATGAGTTGGTGACGTCTATCAGGGCCAGTGAGGCGGCGTGTTGCCAGGCTTTCACAATGAGTTGGTGACGTCTATCAGGGCCAGTGAGGCGGCGTGTTGCCTGGCTTTCACAATGAGTTGGTGACGTCCATCAGGGCCAGTGAGGCGGCGTGTTGCCTGGCTTTCACAATGAGTTGGTGACGTCCATCAGGGCCAGTGAGGCGGCGTGTTGCCAGGCTTTCACAATGAGTTGGTGACGTCCATCAGGGCCAGTGAGGCGGCGTGTTGCCTGGCTTTCACAATGAGTTGGTGACGTCTATCAGGGCCAGTGAGGCGGCGTGTTGCATGGCTTTCACAGTGAGTTGGTGACGTCCATCAGGGCCAGTGAGGCGGCGTGTTGCCTGGCTTTCACAATGAGTTGGTGACGTCCATCAGGGCCAGTGAGGCGGCGTGTTGCCAGGCTTTCACAATGAGTTGGTGACGTCCATCAGGGCCAGTGAGGCGGCGTGCTGCCTGGCTTTCACAATGAGTTGGTGACGTCCATCAGGGCCAGTGAGGCGGCGTGTTGCATGGCTTTCACAGTGAGTTGGTGACGTCCATCAGGGCCAGTGAGGCGGCGTGTTGCTTGGCTTTCACAATGAGTTGGTGACGTCTATCAGGGCCAGTGAGGCGGCGTGTTCCCTGGCTTTCACAATGAGTTGGTGACGTCCATCAGGGCCAGTGAGGCGGCGTGTTCCCTGGCTTTCACAATGAGTTGGTGACGTCCATCAGGGCCAGTGAGGCGGCGTGTTGCTTGGCTTTCACAATGAGTTGGTGACGTCCATCAGGGCCAGTGAGGCGGCGTGTTGCCTGGCTTTCACAATGAGTTGGTGACGTCCATCAGGACCAGTGAGGCGGCGTGTTGCTTGGATTTCACAATGAGTTTGTGACGTCTATCAGGGCCAGTAAGGCGGCGTGTTGCATGGCTTTCACAGTGAGTTGGTGACGTCCATCAGGGCCAGTGAGGCGGCGTGTTGCCTGGCTTTCATAATGAGTTGGTGACGTCCATCAGGGCCAGTGAGGCGGCGTGTTGCCTGGCTTTCACAATGAGTTGGTGACGTCCATCAGAGCCAGTGAGGCGGCGTGTTCCCTGGCTTTCACAATGAGTTGGTGAGGTCTATCAGGGCCAGTGAGGCGGCGTGTTGACTGGCTTTTACAATGAGTTGTTGACGTCCATCAGGGCCAGTGAGGCGGCGTGTTGCCTGGCTTTCACAATGAGTTGGTGAGGTCTATCAGGGCCAGTGAGGCGGCGTGTTGCCTGGCTTTCACAATGAGTTGGTGAGGTCTATCAGGGCCAGTGAGGCGGCGTGTTGCCTGGCTTTTACAATGAGTTGTTGACGTCCATCAGGGCCAGTGAGGCGGCGTGTTGCCTGGCTTTCACAATGAGTTGGTGACGTCCATCAGGGCCAGTGAGGCGGCGTGTTCCCTGGCTTCCACAATGAGTTGGTGGCGTCCATCAGGGCCAGTGAGGCGGCGTGTTGCCAGGCTTTTACAATGAGTTGTTGATGTCCATCAGGGCCAGTGAGGCGGCGTGTTGCCTGGCTTTCACAATGAGTTGGTGAGGTCTATCAGGGCCAGTGAGGCGGCGTGTTGCCTGGCTTTCACAATGAGTTGGTGAGGTCTATCAGGGCCAGTGAGGCGGCGTGTTGCCTGGCTTTTACAATGAGTTGTTGACGTCCATCAGGGCCAGTGAGGCGGCGTGTTGCCTGGCTTTCACAATGAGTTGGTGACGTCCATCAGGGCCAGTGAGGCGGCGTGTTGCCTGGCTTTCACAATGAGTTGGTGACGTCCATCAGGGCCAGTGAGGCGGCGTGTTGTCTGGCTTTCACAATGAGTTGGTGACGTCCATCAGGGCCAGTGAGGCGGCGTGTTCCCTGGCTTCCACAATGAGTTGGTGGCGTCCATCAGGGCCAGTGAGGCGGCGTGTTACCTGGCTTTCACAATGAGTTGGTGACGTCCATCAGGGCCAGTGAGGCGGCGTGTTGCCTGGCTTTCACAATGAGTTGGTGACGTCTATCAGGGCCAGTGAGGCGGCGTGTTGCCTGGCTTTCACAATGAGTTGGTGGCGTCTATCAGGGCCAGTGAGGCGGCGTGTTGCCAGGCTTTCACAATGAGTTGGTGACGTCCATCAGGGCCAGTGAGGCGGCGTGTTGCCAGGCTTTCACAATGAGTTGGTGACGTCTATCAGGGCCAGTGAGGCGGCGTGTTGCCTGGCTTTCACAGTGAGTTGGTGACGTCTATCAGGGCCAGTGAGGCGGCGTGTTGCCAGGCTTTCACAATGAGTTGGTGACGTCCATCAGGGCCAGTGAGGCGGCGTGTTGCCTGGCTTTCACAATGAGTTGGTGACGTCTATCAGGGCCAGTGAGGCGGCGTGTTGCCAGGCTTTCACAATGAGTTGGTGACGTCTATCAGGGCCAGTGAGGCGGCGTGTTGCCTGGCTTTCACAATGAGTTGGTGACGTCCATCAGGGCCAGTGAGGCGGCGTGTTGCCTGGCTTTCACAATGAGTTGGTGACGTCCATCAGGGCCAGTGAGGCGGCGTGTTGCCAGGCTTTCACAATGAGTTGGTGACGTCCATCAGGGCCAGTGAGGCGGCGTGTTGCCTGGCTTTCACAATGAGTTGGTGACGTCTATCAGGGCCAGTGAGGCGGCGTGTTGCATGGCTTTCACAGTGAGTTGGTGACGTCCATCAGGGCCAGTGAGGCGGCGTGTTGCCTGGCTTTCACAATGAGTTGGTGACGTCCATCAGGGCCAGTGAGGCGGCGTGTTGCCAGGCTTTCACAATGAGTTGGTGACGTCCATCAGGGCCAGTGAGGCGGCGTGCTGCCTGGCTTTCACAATGAGTTGGTGACGTCCATCAGGGCCAGTGAGGCGGCGTGTTGCATGGCTTTCACAGTGAGTTGGTGACGTCCATCAGGGCCAGTGAGGCGGCGTGTTGCTTGGCTTTCACAATGAGTTGGTGACGTCTATCAGGGCCAGTGAGGCGGCGTGTTCCCTGGCTTTCACAATGAGTTGGTGACGTCCATCAGGGCCAGTGAGGCGGCGTGTTCCCTGGCTTTCACAATGAGTTGGTGACGTCCATCAGGGCCAGTGAGGCGGCGTGTTGCTTGGCTTTCACAATGAGTTGGTGACGTCCATCAGGGCCAGTGAGGCGGCGTGTTGCCAGGCTTTCACAATGAGTTGGTGACGTCCATCAGGGCCAGTGAGGCGGCGTGTTGCCAGGCTTTCACAATGAGTTGGTGACGTCCATCAGGGCCAGTGAGGCGGCGTGTTGCCAGGCTTTCACAATGAGTTGGTGACGTCCATCAGGGCCAGTGAGGCGGCGTGTTGCCTGGCTTTCACAATGAGTTGGTGACGTCTATCAGGGCCAGTGAGGCGGCGTGTTGCCAGGCTTTCACAATGAGTTGGTGACGTCCATCAGGGCCAGTGAGGCGGCGTGTTGCCTGGCTTTCACAATGAGTTGGTGACGTCCATCAGGGCCAGTGAGGCGGCGTGTTGCCTGGCTTTCACATTGAGTTGGTGACGTCCATCAGGGCCAGTGAGGCGGCGTGTTGCCAGGCTTTCACAATGAGTTGGTGACGTCCATCAGGGCCAGTGAGGCGGCGTGTTGCCTGGCTTTCACATTGAGTTGGTGACGTCCATCAGGGCCAGTGAGGCGGCGTGTTGCATGGCTTTCACAGTGAGTTGGTGACGTCCATCAGGGCCAGTGAGGCGGCGTGTTGCCTGGCTTTCACAATGAGTTGGTGACGTCCATCAGGGCCAGTGAGGCGGCGTGTTGCCAGGCTTTCACAATGAGTTGGTGACGTCCATCAGGACCAGTGAGGCGGCGTGTTGCTTGGCTTTCACAATGAGTTTGTGACGTCTATCAGGGCCAGTAAGGCGGCGTGTTGCTTGGCTTTCACAATGAGTTGGTGACGTCTATCAGGGCCAGTGAGGCGGCGTGTTCCCTGGCTTTCACAATGAGTTGGTGACGTCCATCAGGGCCAGTGAGGCGGCGTGTTGCCTGGCTTTCACAATGAGTTTGTGACGTCTATCAGGGCCAGTAAGGCGGCGTGTTGCTTGGCTTTCACAATGAGTTGGTGACGTCCATCAGGGCCAGTGAGGCGGCGTGTTCCCTGGCTTTCACAATGAGTTGGTGACGTCCATCAGGGCCAGTGAGGCGGCGTGTTGCTTGGCTTTCACAATGAGTTGGTGACGTCCATCAGGGCCAGTGAGGCGGCGTGTTGCCAGGCTTTCACAATGAGTTGGTGACGTCCATCAGGGCCAGTGAGGCGGCGTGTTGCCAGGCTTTCACAATGAGTTGGTGACGTCCATCAGGGCCAGTGAGGCGGCGTGTTGCCAGGCTTTCACAATGAGTTGGTGACGTCCATCAGGGCCAGTGAGGCGGCGTGTTGCCTGGCTTTCACATTGAGTTGGTGACGTCCATCAGGGCCAGTGAGGCGGCGTGTTGCCAGGCTTTCACAATGAGTTGGTGACGTCCATCAGGGCCAGTGAGGCGGCGTGTTGCCTGGCTTTCACATTGAGTTGGTGACGTCCATCAGGGCCAGTGAGGCGGCGTGTTGCATGGCTTTCACAGTGAGTTGGTGACGTCCATCAGGGCCAGTGAGGCGGCGTGTTGCCAGGCTTTCACAATGAGTTGGTGACGTCCATCAGGGCCAGTGAGGCGGCGTGTTGCCAGGCTTTCACAATGAGTTGGTGACGTCCATCAGGGCCAGTGAGGCGGCGTGTTGCCTGGCTTTCACATTGAGTTGGTGACGTCCATCAGGGCCAGTGAGGCGGCGTGTTGCATGGCTTTCACAGTGAGTTGGTGACGTCCATCAGGGCCAGTGAGGCGGCGTGTTGCCTGGCTTTCACATTGAGTTGGTGACGTCCATCAGGGACAGTGAGGCGGCGTGTTGCATGGCTTTCACAGTGAGTTGGTGACGTCCATCAGGGCCAGTGAGGCGGCGTGTTGCCTGGCTTTCACAATGAGTTGGTGACGTCTATCAGGGCCAGTGAGGCGGCGTGTTGCCAGGCTTTCACAATGAGTTGGTGACGTCCATCAGGGCCAGTGAGGCGGCGTGTTCCCTGGCTTTCACAATGAGTTGGTGACGTCCATCAGGGCCAGTGAGGCGGCGTGTTGCCAGGCTTTCACAATGAGTTGGTGACGTCCATCAGGGCCAGTGAGGCGGCGTGTTGCCTGGCTTTCACAATGAGTTGGTGACGTCCATCAGGGCCAGTGAGGCGGCGTGTTGCATGGCTTTCACAGTGAGTTGGTGACGTCCATCAGGGCCAGTGAGGCGGCGTGTTGCCTGGCTTTCACAATGAGTTGGTGACGTCCATCAGGGCCAGTGAGGCGGCGTGTGGCCTGGCTTTCACAATGAGTTGTTGACGTCCATCAGGGCCCGTGAGGCGGCGTGTTGCCTGGCTTTCACAATGAGTTGGTGACGTCCATCAGGGCCAGTGAGGCGGCGTGTTCCCTGGCTTTCACAATGAGTTGGTGACGTCCATCAGGGCCAGTGAGGCGGCGTGTTGCCTGGCTTTCACAATGAGTTGGTGACGTCCATCAGGGCCAGTGAGGCGGCGTGTTGCATGGCTTTCACAGTGAGTTGGTGACGTCCATCAGGGCCAGTGAGGCGGCGTGTTGCCTGGCTTTCACAATGAGTTGGTGACGTCCATCAGGGCCAGTGAGGCGGCGTGTTGCCTGGTTTTCACAATGAGTTGTTGACGTCCATCAGGGCCAGTGAGGCGGCGTGTTGCCTGGCTTTCACAATGAGTTGGTGACGTCCATCAGGGCCAGTGAGGCGGCGTGTTGCCTGGCTTTCACAATGAGTTGGTGACGTCTATCAGGGCCAGTGAGGCGGCGTGTTGCCTGGCTTTCACAATGAGTTGGTGACGTCTATCAGGGCCAGTGAGGCGGCGTGTTGGCTGGCTTTCACAATGAGTTGGTGACGTCCATCAGGGCCAGTGAGGCGGCGTGTTCCCTGGCTTTCACAATGAGTTGGTGACGTCCATCAGGACCAGTGAGGCGGCGTGTTGCCTGGCTTTCACAATGAGTTGGTGACGTCTATCAGGGCCAGTGAGGCGGCGTGTTGCCTGGCTTTCACAATGAGTTGGTGACGTCTATCAGGGCCAGTGAGGCGGCGTGTTGGCTGGCTTTCACAATGAGTTGGTGACGTCCATCAGGGCCAGTGAGGCGGCGTGTTGCTTGGCTTTTACAATGAGTTGGTGACGTCCATCAGGGCCAGTAAGGCGGCGTGTTGCCTGGCTTTCACAATGAGTTGGTGACGTCCATCAGGGCCAGTGAGGCGGCGTGTTGCCTGGCTTTCACAATGAGTTGGTGACGTCCATCAGGGCCAGTGAGGCGGCGTGTTGCCAGGCTTTCACAATGAGTTGGTGACGTCCATCAGGACCAGTGAGGCGGCGTGTTGCTTGGCTTTCACAATGAGTTTGTGACGTCTATCAGGGCCAGTAAGGCGGCGTGTTGCCTGGTTTTCACAATGAGTTGGTGACATCTATCAGGGCCAGTGAGGCGGCGTGTTGCCTGGCTTTCACAATGAGTTGGTGACGTCCTTCAGGGCCAGTGAGGCGGCGTGTTGTCTGGCTTTCACAATGAGTTGGTGACGTCCATCAGGGCCAGTGAGGCGGCGTGTTGCCTGGCTTTCACAATGAGTTGGTGACGTCCATCAGGGCCAGTGAGGCGGCGTGTTGCCTGGCTTTCACAATGAGTTTGTGACGTCCATCAGGGCCAGTGAGGCGGCGTGTTGCCTGGCTTTCACAATGAGTTGGTGACGTCTATCAGGGCCAGTGAGGCGGCCTGTTGCCTGGCTTTCACAATGAGTTGGTGAGGTCTATCAGAGCCAGTGAGGCGGCCTGTTGCCTGGCTTTCACAATGAGTTGGTGACGTCCATCAGGGCCAGTGAGGCGGCGTGTTGCATGGCTTTTACAATGAGTTGGTGACGTCCATCAGGGCCAGTGAGGCGGCGTGTTGCCTGGCTTTCACAATGAGTTGGTGACGTCCTTCAGGGCCAGTGAGGCGGCGTGTTGCCTGGCTTTCACAATGAGTTGGTGACGTCCATCAGGGCCAGTGAGGCGGCGTGTTGCCTGGCTTTCACAATGAGTTGGTGACGTCTATCAGGGCCAGTGAGGCGGCGTGTTGCCTGGCTTTCACAATGAGTTGGTGACGTCCATCAGGGCCAGTGAGGCGGCGTGTTGCTTGGCTTTTACAATGAGTTGGTGACGTCCATCAGGGCCAGTGAGGCGGCGTGTTGCCTGGCTTTCACAATGAGTTGGTGACGTCTATCAGGGCCAGTGAGGCGGCGTGTTGGCTGGCTTTCACAATGAGTTGGTGACGTCCATCAGGGCCAGTGAGGCGGCGTGTTCCCTGGCTTTCACAATGAGTTGGTGACGTCCATCAGGGCCAGTGAGGCGGCGTGTTGCCTGGCTTTCACAATGAGTTGGTGACGTCTATCAGGGCCAGTGAGGCGGCGTGTTGCCTGGCTTTCACAATGAGTTGGTGACGTCTATCAGGGCCAGTGAGGCGGCGTGTTGGCTGGCTTTCACAATGAGTTGGTGACGTCCATCAGGGCCAGTGAGGCGGCGTGTTGCTTGGCTTTTACA
The DNA here is from genome assembly GCA_964019135.1 of Arenicola marina. Taxonomy (NCBI): domain Eukaryota; kingdom Metazoa; phylum Annelida; class Polychaeta; family Arenicolidae; genus Arenicola; species Arenicola marina. The sequence continues at coordinate 32,612,610 of OZ025261.1, forward strand.
ATGAGTTGGTGACGTCCATCAGGGCCAGTAAGGCGGCGTGTTGCCTGGCTTTCACAATGAGTTGGTGACGTCCATCAGGGCCAGTGAGGCGGCGTGTTGCCTGGCTTTCACAATGAGTTGGTGACGTCCATCAGGGCCAGTGAGGCGGCGTGTTGCCTGGCTTTCACAATGAGTTGGTGACGTCCATCAGGACCAGTGAGGCGGCGTGTTGCTTGGCTTTCACAATGAGTTTGTGACGTCTATCAGGGCCAGTAAGGCGGCGTGTTGCCTGGTTTTCACAATGAGTTGGTGACATCTATCAGGGCCAGTGAGGCGGCGTGTTGCCTGGCTTTCACAATGAGTTGGTGACGTCCTTCAGGGCCAGTGAGGCGGCGTGTTGTCTGGCTTTCACAATGAGTTGGTGACGTCCATCAGGGCCAGTGAGGCGGCGTGTTGCCTGGCTTTCACAATGAGTTGGTGACGTCCATCAGGGCCAGTGAGGCGGCGTGTTGCCTGGCTTTCACAATGAGTTTGTGACGTCCATCAGGGCCAGTGAGGCGGCGTGTTGCCTGGCTTTCACAATGAGTTGGTGACGTCTATCAGGGCCAGTGAGGCGGCCTGTTGCCTGGCTTTCACAATGAGTTGGTGAGGTCTATCAGAGCCAGTGAGGCGGCGTGTTGCCTGGCTTTCACAATGAGTTGGTGACGTCCATCAGGGCCAGTGAGGCGGCGTGTTGCATGGCTTTTACAATGAGTTGGTGACGTCCATCAGGGCCAGTGAGGCGGCGTGTTGCCTGGCTTTCACAATGAGTTGGTGACGTCCTTCAGGGCCAGTGAGGCGGCGTGTTGCCTGGCTTTCACAATGAGTTGGTGACGTCCATCAGGGCCAGTGAGGCGGCGTGTTGCCTGGCTTTCACAATGAGTTGGTGACGTCTATCAGGGCCAGTGAGGCGGCGTGTTGCCTGGCTTTCACAATGAGTTGGTGACGTCCATCAGGGCCAGTGAGGCGGCGTGTTGCCTGGCTTTCACAATGAGTTGGTGACGTCTATCAGGGCCAGTGAGGCGGCGTGTTGCCTGGCTTTCACAATGAGTTGGTGACATCTATCAGGGCCAGTGAGGCGGCGTGTTGCCTGGCTTTTACAATGAGTTGGTGACGTCCATCAGGGCCAGTGAGGCGGCGTGTTGCCTGGCTTTCACAATGAGTTGGTGACGTCCATCAGGGCCAGTGAGGCGGCGTGTTGCCTGGCTTTCACAATGAGTTGGTGACGTCCATCAGGGCCAGTGAGGCGGCGTGTTGCCTGGCTTTCACAATGAGTTGGTGACATCCATCAGGGCCAGTGAGGCGGCGTGTTGCCTGGCTTTCACAATGAGTTGGTGACGTCCATCAGGGCCAGTGTGGCGGCGTGTTGCCTGGCTTTCACAATGAGTTGGTGACGTCTATCAGGGCCAGTGAGGCGGCGTGTTGCCTGGCTTTCACAATGAGTTGGTGACGTCTATCAGGGCCAGTGAGGCGGCGTGTTGCCAGGCTTTCACAATGCGTTGGTGACGTCTATCAGGGCCAGTGAGGCGGCGTGTTGCCTGGCTTTCACAATGAGTTGGTGACGTCCATCAGGGCCAGTGAGGCGGCGTGTTGCCTGGCTTTCACAATGAGTTGGTGACGTCCATCAGGGCCAGTGAGGCGGCGTGTTGCCTGGCTTTCACAATGAGTTGGTGACGTCTATCAGGGCCAGTGAGGCGGCGTGTTGCCTGGCTTTCACAATGAGTTGGTGACGTCCATCAGGGCCAGTGAGGCGGCGTGTTGCTTGGCTTTCACAATGAGTTGGTGACGTCCATCAGGGCCAGTAAGGCGGCGTGTTGCCTGGCTTTCACAGTGAGTTGGTGACGTCCATCAGGGCCAGTGAGGCGGCGTGTTGCCTGGCTTTCACAATGAGTTGGTGACGTACATCAGGGCCAGTGAGGCGGCGTGTTCCCTGGCTTTCACAATGAGTTGGTGACGTCCATCAGGGCCAGTGAGGCGGCGTGTTGCATGGCTTTCACAGTGAGTTGGTGACGTCCATCAGGGCCAGTGAGGCGGCGTGTTGCCTGGCTTTCACAATGAGTTGTTGACGTCCATCAGGGCCAGTGAGGCGGCGTGTTGCCTGGCTTTCACAATGAGTTGGTGACGTCCATCAGGGCCAGTGAGGCGGCCTGTTGCCTGGCTTTCACAATGAGTTGGTGACGTCTATCAGGGCCAGTGAGGCGGCGTGTTGCCTGGCTTTCACAAAGAGTTGGTGACGTCCATCAGGGCCAGTGAGGCGGCGTGTTGCCTGGCTTTCACAATGAGTTGGTGACGTCTATCAGGGCCAGTGAGGCGGCGTGTTGCCTGGCTTTCACAATGAGTTGGTGACGTCCTTCAGGGCCAGTGAGGCGGCGTGTTGTCTGGCTTTCACAATGAGTTGGTGACGTCCATCAGGGCCAGTAAGGCGGCGTGTTGCCTGGCTTTCACAATGAGTTGGTGACGTCCATCAGGGCCAGTGAGGCGGCGTGTTGCCTGGCTTTCACAATGAGTTGGTGACGTCCATCAGGGCCAGTGAGGCGGCGTGTTGCCTGGCTTTCACAATGAGTTGGTGACGTCCATCAGGGCCAGGGAGGCGGCGTGTTGCCTGGCTTTCACAATGAGTTGGTGACGTCCATCAGGGCCAGTGAGGCGGCGTGTTGCCTGGCTTTCACAATGAGTTTGTGACGTCCATCAGGGCCAGTGAGGCGGCGTGTTGCCTGGCTTTTACAATGAGTTGGTGACGTCTATCAGGGCCAGTGAGGCGGCGTGTTGCCTGGCTTTCACAATGAGTTGGTGACGTCCATCAGGGCCAGTGAGGCGGCGTGTTGCCTGGCTTTCACAATGAGTTGGTGACGTCCATCAGGGCCAGTGAGGCGGCGTGTTGCCTGGCTTTCACAATGAGTTTGTGACGTCCATCAGGGCCAGTGAGGCGGCGTGTTGCCTGGCTTTCACAATGAGTTGGTGACGTCTATCAGGGCCAGTGAGGCGGCCTGTTGCCTGGCTTTCACAATGAGTTGGTGAGGTCTATCAGAGCCAGTGAGGCGGCCTGTTGCCTGGCTTTCACAATGAGTTGGTGACGTCCATCAGGGCCAGTGAGGCGGCGTGTTGCATGGCTTTTACAATGAGTTGGTGACGTCCATCAGGGCCAGTGAGGCGGCGTGTTGCCTGGCTTTCACAATGAGTTGGTGACGTCCTTCAGGGCCAGTGAGGCGGCGTGTTGCCTGGCTTTCACAATGAGTTGGTGACGTCCATCAGGGCCAGTGAGGCGGCGTGTTGCCTGGCTTTCACAATGAGTTGGTGACGTCTATCAGGGCCAGTGAGGCGGCGTGTTGCCTGGCTTTCACAATGAGTTGGTGACGTCCATCAGGGCCAGTGAGGCGGCGTGTTGCCTGGCTTTCACAATGAGTTGGTGACGTCTATCAGGGCCAGTGAGGCGGCGTGTTGCCTGGCTTTCACAATGAGTTGGTGACATCTATCAGGGCCAGTGAGGCGGCGTGTTGCCTGGCTTTTACAATGAGTTGGTGACGTCCATCAGGGCCAGTGAGGCGGCGTGTTGCCTGGCTTTCACAATGAGTTGGTGACGTCCATCAGGGCCAGTGAGGCGGCGTGTTGCCTGGCTTTCACAATGAGTTGGTGACGTCCATCAGGGCCAGTGAGGCGGCGTGTTGCCTGGCTTTCACAATGAGTTGGTGACATCCATCAGGGCCAGTGAGGCGGCGTGTTGCCTGGCTTTCACAATGAGTTGGTGACGTCCATCAGGGCCAGTGTGGCGGCGTGTTGCCTGGCTTTCACAATGAGTTGGTGACGTCTATCAGGGCCAGTGAGGCGGCGTGTTGCCTGGCTTTCACAATGAGTTGGTGACGTCTATCAGGGCCAGTGAGGCGGCGTGTTGCCAGGCTTTCACAATGCGTTGGTGACGTCTATCAGGGCCAGTGAGGCGGCGTGTTGCCTGGCTTTCACAATGAGTTGGTGACGTCCATCAGGGCCAGTGAGGCGGCGTGTTGCCTGGCTTTCACAATGAGTTGGTGACGTCCATCAGGGCCAGTGAGGCGGCGTGTTGCCTGGCTTTCACAATGAGTTGGTGACGTCTATCAGGGCCAGTGAGGCGGCGTGTTGCCTGGCTTTCACAATGAGTTGGTGACGTCCATCAGGGCCAGTGAGGCGGCGTGTTGCTTGGCTTTCACAATGAGTTGGTGACGTCCATCAGGGCCAGTAAGGCGGCGTGTTGCCTGGCTTTCACAGTGAGTTGGTGACGTCCATCAGGGCCAGTGAGGCGGCGTGTTGCCTGGCTTTCACAATGAGTTGGTGACGTACATCAGGGCCAGTGAGGCGGCGTGTTCCCTGGCTTTCACAATGAGTTGGTGACGTCCATCAGGGCCAGTGAGGCGGCGTGTTGCATGGCTTTCACAGTGAGTTGGTGACGTCCATCAGGGCCAGTGAGGCGGCGTGTTGCCTGGCTTTCACAATGAGTTGTTGACGTCCATCAGGGCCAGTGAGGCGGCGTGTTGCCTGGCTTTCACAATGAGTTGGTGACGTCCATCAGGGCCAGTGAGGCGGCCTGTTGCCTGGCTTTCACAATGAGTTGGTGACGTCTATCAGGGCCAGTGAGGCGGCGTGTTGCCTGGCTTTCACAAAGAGTTGGTGACGTCCATCAGGGCCAGTGAGGCGGCGTGTTGCCTGGCTTTCACAATGAGTTGGTGACGTCTATCAGGGCCAGTGAGGCGGCGTGTTGCCTGGCTTTCACAATGAGTTGGTGACGTCCTTCAGGGCCAGTGAGGCGGCGTGTTGTCTGGCTTTCACAATGAGTTGGTGACGTCCATCAGGGCCAGTAAGGCGGCGTGTTGCCTGGCTTTCACAATGAGTTGGTGACGTCCATCAGGGCCAGTGAGGCGGCGTGTTGCCTGGCTTTCACAATGAGTTGGTGACGTCCATCAGGGCCAGTGAGGCGGCGTGTTGCCTGGCTTTCACAATGAGTTGGTGACGTCCATCAGGGCCAGGGAGGCGGCGTGTTGCCTGGCTTTCACAATGAGTTGGTGACGTCCATCAGGGCCAGTGAGGCGGCGTGTTGCCTGGCTTTCACAATGAGTTTGTGACGTCCATCAGGGCCAGTGAGGCGGCGTGTTGCCTGGCTTTTACAATGAGTTGGTGACGTCTATCAGGGCCAGTGAGGCGGCGTGTTGCCTGGCTTTCACAATGAGTTGGTGACGTCTATCAGGGCCAGTGAGGCGGCGTGTTGCCTGGCTTTCACAATGAGTTGGTGACGTCTATCAGGGCCAGTGAGGCGGCGTGTTGCTTGGCGTTCACAATGACTTGGTGACGTCCATCAGGGCCAGTGAGGCGGCGTGTTGCCTGGCTTTCACAATGAGTTGGTGACGTCCATCAGGGCCAGTGAGGCGGCGTGTTGCCTGGCTTTCACAATGAGTTGGTGACGTCCATCAGGGCCAGTGAGGCGGCGTGTTGCCTGGCTTTCACAATGAGTTTGTGACGTCCATCAGGGCCAGTGAGGCGGCGTGTTGCCTGGCTTTCACAATGAGTTGGTGACGTCCATCAGGGCCAGTGAGGCGGCGTGTTGCCTGGCTTTCACAATGAGTTGGTGACGTCTATCAGGGCCAGTGAGGCGGCGTGTTGCCTGGCTTTCACAATGAGTTGGTGACGTCTATCAGGGCCAGTGAGGCGGCGTGTTGCCTGGCTTTCACAATGAGTTGGTGACGTCCTTCAGGGCCAGTGAGGCGGCGTGTTGTCTGGCTTTCACAATGAGTTGGTGACGTCCATCAGGGCCAGTGAGGCGGCGTGTTGCCTGGCTTTCACAATGAGTTGGTGACGTCCATCAGGGCCAGTGAGGCGGCGTGTTGCCTGGCTTTCACAATGAGTTGGTGACGTCCATCAGGGCCAGTGAGGCGGCGTGTTGCCTGGCTTTCACAATGAGTTGGTGACGTCCATCAGGGCCAGTGAGGCGGCGTGTTGCCTGGCTTTCACAATGAGTTGGTGACGTCCATCAGGGCCAGTGAGGCGGCGTGTTGCCTGGCTTTCACAATGAGTTTGTGACGTCCATCAGGGCCAGTGAGGCGGCGTGTTGCCTGGCTTTCACAATGAGTTGGTGACGTCTATCAGGGCCAGTGAGGCGGCGTGTTGCCTGGCTTTCACAATGAGTTGGTGACGTCTATCAGGGCCAGTGAGGCGGCGTGTTGCCTGGCTTTCACAATGAGTTGGTGACGTCTATCAGGGCCAGTGAGGCGGCGTGTTGCTTGGCTTTCACAATGAGTTGGTGACGTCCATCAGGGCCAGTGAGGCGGCGTGTTGCCTGGCTTTCACAATGAGTTGGTGACGTCCATCAGGGCCAGTGAGGCGGCGTGTTGCCTGGCTTTCACAATGAGTTGGTGACGTCCATCAGGGCCAGTGAGGCGGCGTGTTGCCTGGCTTTCACAATGAGTTTGTGACGTCCATCAGGGCCAGTGAGGCGGCGTGTTGCCTGGCTTTCACAATGAGTTGGTGACGTCTATCAGGGCCAGTGAGGCGGCGTGTTGCCTGGCTTTCAGAATGAGTTGGTGACGTCTATCAGGGCCAGTGAGGCGGCGTGTTGCCTGGCTTTCACAATGAGTTGGTGACGTCCATCAGGGCCAGTGAGGCGGCGTGTTGCCTGGCTTTCACAATGAGTTGGTGACGTCCATCAGGGCCAGTGAGGCGGCGTGTTGCATGGCTTTCACAATGAGTTGGTGACGTCCATCAGGGCCAGTGAGGCGGCGTGTTGCCTGGCTTTCACAATGAGTTGGTGACGTCCATCAGGGCCAGTGAGGCGGCGTGTTGCCTGGCTTTCACAATGAGTTTGTGACGTCCATCAGGGCCAGTGAGGCGGCGTGTTGCCTGGCTTTCACAATGAGTTGGTGACGTCTATCAGGGCCAGTGAGGCGGCGTGTTGCCTGGCTTTCACAATGAGTTGGTGACGTCTATCAGGGCCAGTGAGGCGGCGTGTTGCCTGGCTTTCACAATGAGTTGGTGACGTCCATCAGGGCCAGTGAGGCGGCGTGTTGCCTGGCTTTCACAATGAGTTGGTGACGTCCATCATGGCCACTGAGGCGGCGTGTTGCCAGGCTTTCACAATGAGTTGGTGACGTCCATCAGGGCCAGTGAGGCGGCGTGTTGCCTGGCTTTCACAATGAGTTGGTGACGTCCATCAGGGCCAGTGAGGCGGCGTGTTGCCTGGCTTTCACAATGAGTTGGTGACGTCCATCAGGGCCAGTGAGGCGGCGTGTTGCCTGGCTTTCACAATGAGTTTGTGACGTCCATCAGGGCCAGTGAGGCGGCGTGTTGCCTGGCTTTCACAATGAGTTGGTGACGTCTATCAGGGCCAGTGAGGCGGCGTGTTGCCTGGCTTTCACAATGAGTTGGTGACGTCTATCAGGGCCAGTGAGTCGGCGTGTTGCCTGGCTTTCACAATGAGTTGGTGACGTCCATCAGGGCCAGTGAGGCGGCGTGTTGCCTGGCTTTCACCATGAGTTGGTGACGTCCATCAGGGCCAGTGAGGCGGCGTGTTGCCTGGCTTTCACAATGAGTTGGTGACGTCTATCAGGGCCAGTGAGGCGGCGTGTTGCCTGGCTTTCACAATGAGTTGGTGACGTGTATCAGGGCCAGTGAGGCGGCGTGTTGGCTGGCTTTCACAATGAGTTGGTGACGTCTATCAGGGCCAGTGAGGCGGCGTGTTGCCTGGCTTTCACAATGAGTTGGTGACGTCCATCAGGGCCAGTGAGGCGGCGTGTTGCCTGGCTTTCACAATGAGTTGGTGACGTCCATCAGGGCCAGTGAGGCGGCGTGTTGCCTGGCTTTCACAATGAGTTGGTGACGTCTATCAGGGCCAGTGAGGCGGCGTGTTGCCTGGCTTTCACAATGAGTTGGTGACGTCCATCAGGGCCAGTGAGGCGGCGTGTTCCCTGGCTTTCACAATGAGTTGGTGACGTCCATCAGGGCCAGTAAGGCGGCGTGATGCCTGGCTTTCACAGTGAGTTGGTGACGTCCATCAGGGCCAGTGAGGCGGCGTGTTGCCTGGCTTTCACAATGAGTTGGTGACGTCCATCAGGGCCAGTGAGGCGGCGTGTTGCCTGGCTTTCACAATGAGTTGGTGACGTCTATCAGGGCCAGTGAGGCGGCGTGTTGCCTGGCTTTCACAATGAGTTGGTGACGTCTATCAGGGCCAGTGAGGCGGCGTGTTGACTGGCTTTCACAATGAGTTGTTGACGTCCATCAGGGCCAGTGAGGCGGCGTGTTGCCTGGCTTTCACAATGAGTTGGTGAGGTCTATCAGGGCCAGTGAGGCGGCGTGTTGCCTGGCTTTTACAATGAGTTGTTGACGTCCATCAGGGCCAGTGAGGCGGCGTGTTGCCTGGCTTTCACAATGAGTTGGTGACGTCCATCAGGGCCAGTGAGGCGGCGTGTTCCCTGGCTTTCACAATGAGTTGGTGACGTCCATCAGGGCCAGTGAGGCGGCGTGTTGCATGGCTTTCACAGTGAGTTGGTGACGTCCATCAGGGCCAGTGAGGCGGCGTGTTGCCTGGCTTTCACAATGAGTTGGTGACGTCCATCAGGGCCAGTGAGGCGGCGTGTTGCCTGGCTTTCACAATGAGTTGTTGACGTCCATCAGGGCCAGTGAGGCGGCGTGTTGCCTGGCTTTCACAATGAGTTGGTGACGTTCATCAGGGCCAGTTTTTAGGCGGCCTGTTGCCTGGCTTTCACAATGAGTTGGTGACGTCTATCAGGGCCAGTGAGGCGGCGTGTTGCCTGGCTTTCACAATGAGTTGGTGACGTCCATCAGGGCCAGTGAGGCGGCGTGTTGCCTGGCTTTCACAATGAGTTGGTGACGTCTATCAGGGCCAGTGAGGCGGCGTGTTGCCTGGCTTTCACAATGAGTTGGTGACGTCTATCAGGGCCAGTGAGGCGGCGTGTTGCCTGGCTTTCACAATGAGTTGGTGACGTCCTTCAGGGCCCTTGAGACGGCGTGTTGTCTGGCTTTCACAATGAGTTGGTGACGTCCATCAGGGCCAGTGAGGCGGCGTGTTGCCTGGCTTTCACAATGAGTTGGTGACGTCCATCAGGGCCAGTGAGGCGGCGTGTTGCCTGGCTTTCACAATGAGTTGGTGACGTCCATCAGGGCCAGTGAGGCGGCGTGTTGCCTGGCTTTCACAATGAGTTGGTGACGTCCATCAGGGCCAGTGAGGCGGCGTGTTGCCTGGCTTTCACAATGAGTTGGTGACGTCCATCAGGGCCAGTGAGGCGGCGTGTTGCCTGGCTTTCACAATGAGTTTGTGACGTCCATCAGGGCCAGTGAGGCGGCGTGTTGCCTGGCTTTCACAATGAGTTGGTGACGTCTATCAGGGCCAGTGAGGCGGCGTGTTGCCTGGCTTTCACAATGAGTTGGTGACGTCTATCAGGGCCAGTGAGGCGGCGTGTTGCCTGGCTTTCACAATGAGTTGGTGACGTCTATCAGGGCCAGTGAGGCGGCGTGTTGCTTGGCTTTCACAATGAGTTGGTGACGTCCATCAGGGCCAGTGAGGCGGCGTGTTGCCTGGCTTTCACAATGAGTTGGTGACGTCCATCAGGGCCAGTGAGGCGGCGTGTTGCCTGGCTTTCACAATGAGTTGGTGACGTCCATCAGGGCCAGTGAGGCGGCGTGTTGCCTGGCTTTCACAATGAGTTTGTGACGTCCATCAGGGCCAGTGAGGCGGCGTGTTGCCTGGCTTTCACAATGAGTTGGTGACGTCTATCAGGGCCAGTGAGGCGGCGTGTTGCCTGGCTTTCACAATGAGTTGGTGACGTCTATCAGGGCCAGTGAGGCGGCGTGTTGCCTGGCTTTCACAATGAGTTGGTGACGTCCATCAGGGCCAGTGAGGCGGCGTGTTGCCTGGCTTTCACAATGAGTTGGTGACGTCCGTCAGGGCCAGTGAGGCGGCGTGTTGCATGGCTTTCACAATGAGTTGGTGACGTCCATCAGGGCCAGTGAGGCAGCGTGTTGCCTGGCTTTCACAATGAGTTGGTGACGTCCATCAGGGCCAGTGAGGCGGCGTGTTGCCTGGCTTTCACAATGAGTTGGTGACGTCCGTCAGGGCCAGTGAGGCGGCGTGTTGCATGGCTTTCACAATGAGTTGGTGACGTCCATCAGGGCCAGTGAGGCAGCGTGTTGCCTGGCTTTCGCAATGAGTTGGTGACGTCCATCAGGGCCAGTGAGGCGGCGTGTTGCCTGGCTTTCACAATGAGTTGGTGACGTACATCAGGGCCAGTGAGGCGGCGTGTTGCCTGGCTTTCACAATGAGTTTGTGACGTCCATCAGGGCCAGTGAGGCGGCCTGTTGCCTGGCTTTCACAATGAGTTGGTGAGGTCTATCAGGGCCAGTGAGGCGGCGTGTTGCCTGGCTTTCACAATGAGTTGGTGACGTCCATCAGGGTCAGTGAGGCGGCGTGTTGCATGGCTTTCACAGTGAGTTGGTGACGTCCATCAGGGCCAGTGAGGCGGCGTGTTGCCTGGCTTTCACAATGAGTTGGTGACGTCCTTCAGGGCCAGTGAGGCGGCGTGTTGCCTGGCTTTCACAATGAGTTGGTGACGTCCATCAGGGCCAGTGAGGCGGCGTGTTGCCTGGCTTTCACAATGAGTTGGTGACGTCTATCAGGGCCAGTGAGGCGGCGTGTTGCCTGGCTTTCACAATGAGTTGGTGACGTCTATCAGGGCCAGTGAGGCGGCGTGTTGCCTGGCTTTCACAGTGAGTTGGTGACGTCCATCAGGGCCAGTGAGGCGGCGTGTTGCCTGGCTTTCACAATGAGTTTGTGACGTCCATCATGGCCAGTGAGGCGGCGTGTTGCCTGGCTTTCACAATGAGTTGGTGACGTCTATCAGGGCCAGTGAGGCGGCGTGTTGCCTGGCTTTCACAATGAGTTGGTGACATCTATCAGGGCCAGTGAGGCGGCGTGTTGCCTGGCTTTCACAATGAGTTGGTGACATCTATCAGGGCCAGTGAGGCGGCGTGTTGCCTGGCTTTCACAATGAGTTGGTGACGTCTATCAGGGCCAGTGAGGCGGCGTGTTGCCTGGCTTTCACAATGAGTTGGTGACGTCCATCAGGGCCAGTGAGGCGGCGTGTTGCCTGGCTTTCACAATGAGTTGGTGACGTCCATCAGGGCCAGTGAGGCGGCGTGTTGCATGGCTTTTACAATGAGTTGGTGACGTCCATCAGGGCCAGTGAGGCGGCGTGTTGCCTGGCTTTCACAATGAGTTGGTGACGTCCATGAGGGCCAGTGAGGCGGCGTGTTGCCTGGCTTTCACAATGAGTTGATGACGTCCATCAGGGCCAGCGAGGCGGCGTGTTGCATGGCTTTCACAATGAGTTGATGACGTCCATCAGGGCCAGTGAGGCGGCGTGTTGCCTGGCTTTCACAATGAGTTGGTGACGTCCATCAGGGCCAGTGAGGCGGCGTGTTGCCTGGCTTTCACAATGAGTTGGTGACGTCCATCAGGGCCAGTGAGGCGGCGTGTTGCCTGGCTTTCACAATGAGTTGGTGACGTCCATCAGGGCCAGTGAGGCGGCGTGTTGCTTGGCTTTCACAATGAGTTGGTGACGTCCATCAGGGCCAGTAAGGCGGCGTGATGCCTGGCTTTCACAGTGAGTTGGTGACGTCCATCAGGGCCAGTGAGGCGGCCTGTTGCCTGGCTTTCACAATGAGTTGGTGAGGTCTATCAGGGCCAGTGAGGCGGCCTGTTGCCTGGCTTTCACAATGAGTTGGTGACGTCCATCAGGGCCAGTGAGGCGGCGTGTTGCATGGCTTTCACAGTGAGTTGGTGACGTCCATCAGGGCCAGTGAGGCGGCGTGTTGCCTGGCTTTCACAATGAGTTGGTGACGTCCTTCAGGGCCAGTGAGGCGGCGTGTTGCCTGGCTTTCACAATGAGTTGGTGACGTCCATCAGGGCCAGTGAGGCGGCGTGTTGCCTGGCTTTCACAATGAGTTGGTGACGTCTATCAGGGCCAGTGAGGCGGCGTGTTGCCTGGCTTTCACAATGAGTTGGTGACGTCTATCAGGGCCAGTGAGGCGGCGTGTTGCCTGGCTTTCACAGTGAGTTGGTGACGTCCATCAGGGCCAGTGAGGCGGCGTGTTGCCTGGCTTTCACAATGAGTTGGTGACGTCCATCAGGGCCAGTGAGGCGGCGTGTTGCCTGGCTTTCACAATGAGTTGGTGACGTCTATCAGGGCCAGTGAGGCGGCGTGTTGCCTGGCTTTCACAATGAGTTGGTGACATCTATCAGGGCCAGTGAGGCGGCGTGTTGCCTGGCTTTCACAATGAGTTGGTGACATCTATCAGGGCCAGTGAGGCGGCGTGTTGCCTGGCTTTCACAATGAGTTGGTGACGTCTATCAGGGCCAGTGAGGCGGCGTGTTGCCTGGCTTTCACAATGAGTTGGTGACGTCCATCAGGGCCAGTGAGGCGGCGTGTTGCCTGGCTTTCACAATGAGTTGGTGACGTCCATCAGGGCCTGTGAGGCGGCGTGTTGCATGGCTTTTACAATGAGTTGGTGACGTCCATCAGGGCCAGTGAGGCGGCGTGTTGCCTGGCTTTCACAATGAGTTGGTGACGTCCATGAGGGCCGGTGAGGCGGCGTGTTGCCTGGCTTTCACAATGAGTTGATGACGTCCATCAGGGCCAGCGAGGCGGCGTGTTGCATGGCTTTCACAATGAGTTGATGACGTCCATCAGGGCCAGTGAGGCGGCGTGTTGCCTGGCTTTCACAATGAGTTGGTGATGTCCATCAGGACCAGTGAGGCGGCGTGTTGCCTGGCTTTCACAATGAGTTGGTGACGTCCATCAGGGCCAGTGAGGCGGCGTGTTGCCTGGCTTTCACAATGAGTTGGTTACGTCCATCAGGGCCAGTGAGGCGGCGTGTTGCCTGGCTTTCACAATGAGTTGGTGACATCTATCAGGGCCAGTGAGGCGGCGTGTTGCCTGGTTTTCACAATGAGTTGATGACGTCCATCAGGGCCAGTGAGGCGGCGTGTTGCCTGGCTTTCACAATGAGTTGGTGACGTCCATCCGGACCAGTGAGGCGGCGTGTTGCCTGGCTTTCACAATGAGTTGGTGACGTCCATCAGGGCCAGTGAGGCGGCGTGTTGCCTGGCTTTCACAATGAGTTGGTGACGTCCATCAGGGCCAGTGAGGCGGCGTGTTGCCTGGCTTTCACAATGAGTTGGTGACGTCCATCAGGGCCAGTGAGGCGGCGTGTTGCTTGGCTTTCACAATGAGTTGGTGACGTCTATCAGGGCCAGTGAGGCGGCGTGTTGCTTGGCTTTCACAATGAGTTGGTGACGTCCATCAGGGCCAGTGAGGCGGCGTGTTGCCTGGCTTTCACAATGAGTTGGTGACGTCCATCAGGGCCAGTGAGGCGGCGTGTTGCTTGGCTTTCACAATGAGTTGGTGACGTCTATCAGGGCCAGTGAGGCGGCGTGTTGCTTGGCTTTCACAATGAGTTGGTGACGTCCATCAGGGCCAGTGAGGCGGCGTGTTGCCTGGCTTTCCCAATGAGTTGGTGACGTCTATCAGGGCCAGTGAGGCGGCGTGTTGCCTGGCTTTTATAATGAGTTGGTGACGTCTATCAGGGCCAGTGAGGCGGCGTGTTGCCTGACTTTCACAATGAGTTGGTGACGTCCATCAGGGCCAGTGAGGCGGCGTGTTGCCTGGCTTTCACAATGAGTTGGTGACGTCTATCAGGGCCAGTGAGGCAGCGTGTTGCCAGGCTTTCAAAAGGAGTTCCTGACCTGCATGAGTGTGAGGGAGGCGGTGTGTTCCCCGGCTTTCAACTGGGGGCTGGTTTTCGTCGTATCCTCTAGGTCATCGTTGATGGTGGAAGCCATAATCTCGTAGGCATGGAGCGGAAGCAGCGCCTGCGCAAACGAGGCCAGCGTCGACGATGTCGTTGCCAGGGTAGGGTAGTTGGTAGTTGGTCAAAAGTAAATGTGTGAAAAATATGGAGTGATGACTAATTATGTCAGCGCCCATTAAATAAAGGAACCGTCCCGTTCTTGCCACCGTGTTGTTGGGAGACCCACGTCGTAACAATTATTCGTCATTGTGATGGCCCAAACGAATAAAACATATGTCTATCCGTTTTGTGAGACTATATTTCTTAAATATTCTTAATCATATCTCTAAGCCTTCCGCAATGGACCCACCCCTCGGCGCGTGGGTTTTGCGCAGGTACTCTGGTTCCCAGTCTCTCGCTTTGCCTAACATACACGTCACGCATACGTCACCGTTACAGATAGTCAAGATACCAGTGTGCGCAGAGATTCTAAACTCGTTTTGAACACGTGCTTCGTTTGTTTGTCCCCAAAATGAGTAAACCGGAAGTCTAAGCGAACGAGACTTTATAGCCCTATTAAATTTAACTTGTAAGCTCCTCAGAACGATCCATGTAAAATGCTGAGGATTCAGGAAATCGAACCTTACAGTATCATTGAATTAAAGATGCGCATTTAATTGTACGACTCGTCGAAACGATGGTTTGGGCGTTGTTGTGGCTCGAATATGTTGTGCTTCATAGGGGGGGGGGGCTACCCACCTCTGAATCGCGAATTCCCAAGAATTAGCGAGAGCAAAAGCTGGGAAAGCGCGAAAAAAACGTCTTAATGATAAAATCGCGAATATCGAATTCACAGTGTGCTATTACGGATCGCGGTAAATAGGCAAAGTGTCTTCGTGTTGAACCAGGAATTTTACGGATAACCATCCCCCCAAAACAGCTAATCGCGAATCCTGGATGCTAATCGCGGAGATCGGAAAAGGTACCCCCCTCCTCTTCATAGGCGACAACACAATAACCGCTGGTTCGATTTCTATAATAACTAGCATGCTACTTGTTCATGACAATGACTATAAAGAGCTGAAACGTATTTCGTGGTCGTGGGAATAATTCTGCTCTCTGGAATCGCGGAGTGCAGAACGAAATGTAGAGATGCACCGTAGAAAGAAGAAACACGCTGGTTAATTTGTAATATTTTTGAAGTTCAATGGAAAATCTATATGGCTAACTGACAATAAATTGAATTGCTAATGAAAAAGGTCAACTGGGGGCAAGGGCTCCCCATCCCCAAAATATAACACCCACCCACGGCGATAACTCGCTAACACTATGTCAGATATGTATTACGGAGTGACTTCCTTCCCAATAACATGAAATGCCTTCGAACTTTTATCTCTAATTGTCGCAGTTTGCAGGAACTCTGTTACTGATAGATCTATGGTAGAGCACTAATTCCGCCCAGCAGTCAAACCAGGAACATCATGGTCTCCTTGAGTCAATTTGGTCTCCTTGAGTCAATGGCAATATATCAGCTTAGCTAAAACAGTACATTTGTGAATATTAATGTACAGTTTAGACAATTGGATGACGTTATAACAGTACTTTTAGGTTGTCGACGGAACACCGACTGCAGTAGCTCATTTGTGCACCGCGTGAGGGTAAAAAACCGAAACGTATGGACATTCGGATGCCTTACAGAATTGCCGACGCTGTTCGGGCATAAAAGGTAAGTTGACCGGAGACGTAAGTACATCTTTGTAAGTCTTCCATGTTGAAGCCACGAAGTGGGGTGTATAGGGATGTACAGTTCTCGCGGGTTCTATTTCCGGTTTAGGTCTTTTGGGGACCAACAAAATAACACGTGCTCTTAGAACGAGTGCGCATCACGCTGGTGCCTGGCTGCAACTGCGTGACGCGCACTCATTGTAGTCAACGTTTTAGTGTTGGGAACCGGCCAGCTGCGGGGTTTGTGCGTAAACAATCGAGTGTGTGTGAAACCTGTTTTTGTTTGCTTTGGTCCAGGCACTGTTAAATATAAAATCATAATATAGTTAAAGATAAGACATATATATCTCCATAATGCATGTGGTCCGTTCGATGAGACTGTTGGAAGCGTTGCATTTTGAGCCAAATCATCGATGTTTACAGCTCTACAAACAGAGCACCATTGTCCTCACCTGCTCAGTCCATATAAGGAGCGTTGTTACGTAACCATAGATACCGCGCGCAGACACGCGCGTCATGATGATTATTACGTCATACGACATGGAAAACCCCGCGCAGCACATTAGATCGCCTGACACTGACAGTCACTCATGAGACAACCGCATTCTGGTTTATCAACTGCCTAACCGCTCATACATTACATAAATCTACTCGGATGGTTATAATTCGGATATGCACAGAACTTCAGTGGTTAGTTGTGCTTCCAAGGACAGCTTTAGCCGATCTTGTGTGTGAGGCGAGTGAAGGCAAACAACCGGAAGGTAGGCAGCACGTACAGGCCGTTGATGCTAGGCATTGACGCAGAGCATAGGTATCCCCGTCTCGTGGGGTCTCGATAAGATCCCGCCCCAGCGGGCACACCGACGTTGTCACGACTGTCGAGTTAAGGTTGTGTGCCGACGTCGCATTTTGGTCTGAATTTGGTTGGATTTGCACCCGTGCGCGATGTCGGTATCCGACGTCGGACACCGACGTCGCCCGACGGTCAGATGAGGGTTGTGTACCGACGTCGGATACCGACGTCGCGCGACGTTGAAATCAAGGTTGTGTGCCGACGTCGCATTTGGTCTGAATTTGGTTGGATTTGCACCCGTGCGCGACGTCGGTATCCGACGTCGGACACCGACGTCAGACGACGGTCAGAATAGGGTTGTGTAAATTACCATGGTAAATTACCATGGTATACCATGGTATAATGTACCATTGTAATTGACCATGGTATGATACCATGGTATTTACCATGGTATCTTACCATGGTATTTACCATGGTACCTTACCATGGTATTTACCATGGTATCTTACCATGGTATCCTACCATGGCATGCTAATGTACCATGGTATCTTATCATGGTATGTGTACCATAGTACCTTACTACATGGATACCATGGCACTAATCACCATCAAGTCTGAAAAATACAAGAATAAAGCATACAAAGATTCACAATCCACTTTCATATATGTATTATTATAAAAAGGTGCAGTATGTGAACATGTGACATGCACATTATATACATATAATTAGCTCATGGTTACTCGTCACTTAAATGACACAAATTCCAAAAGATTGATATAATACACATTCTAGCCGTATAGATATATTAGAAAAATAACCTACCATTATGTAAAGAAATGTTCATTCCTTATATGCATATTGACATAAAAAATTAAATCAACAAATGATATTAATATACAGCAGCATCATATTTACACACATTCCATTTTAAATTTTACATTTAATTGTTTTTTTAAAGTGACAGGACTTTGCAGAATAAAAACAATGCTTGTTTAAATAATTGATATATTGAAATTCAATTGTGTTCAATTTACAACGTATACATGTTTGAATGAAAGAATGGAAATACTGGGAATGCCATAATGGAAATTTGTCTAGTAACTATGCACAATAAAATCACACAGTATATACGGCTAGGCATACTAGAAGTATACACATGACATAAAAAACAGCTGTATTAGGTATTTACCCAAATAATATGTATACTCTAACTCATATGCAGGAATCTACTTATCATCTAGTTAAAATTGAACTGATAAAGTAATCTTTTTTATTCCTAACTGATACATACAAATTCCACCTCAAAATGAGACGCACTACCATGCAGTACTTCGGAACTACTACAAAAATACTACTCAACTTTAAAACGACTACTACTCAATGCATATAACATATATAAACAATACTTTATGCAAATATATTCATTTCAATTGATAAAACAAGTAGATCCTTTAGTTTTTCTTCTTTCCAGCCTGTACCATATTGCTGATCTTCTCTCACATTAACTTGTAAATTTCTTTTATATCTTTGCCAGGAAATGTTCTCCTGACTTGATCTGTAACAAACGATACACTTATCATCTTAGTAAATTATTATTCGCCAGTGTTGTTTAGCATTATAAGACATGGATGGTAATATGTTGAAAAGATATCACACAAAAGTTTGTACTACATTTATTAATACATCACGTAAGAAACAAAATAAATACCAAAGATAATTTTATAAATGGTATAGCCTAAAACCAAGACCATACCGAGGCACATGGTTCCCACATGAAACACTAAAATAAAAAATTCCCTGATTTTTCCCTGAGCCATTGAAAGTTTCCCTGAGTAACAGAACGGCATGTGGCCTTCAACCTCGCCACACCAAAACCACCAAATAATTGGGGGGAGGCATGCAACAGGGTCAGGGCTAAGGTTGAGGCACTCGTAGACACATGTACAAAGGAACCAATAACGTATCTTATGTTAACGAGGGGAACACGACTTATGGGTCCCAATCTATGTACGAAGGTTCATACACATAACAACAGACGATGATTTCACTAGGTGTGCTCTAGAAATTCATTTCAATTAGCCACTGTGGCTAAATACCTTCTTTAGCCACACACAGATCCCATTAGCCACATATATGTTGTACTACCACAACGGCCGTGTGAATTAGGGTGGGTCGGGTGGCGGTCTATAGGGGTGGGGGGGGGACGTGGTGGGGGCGCGTGAAGCGTGGTGGGGGCGCGTGAAGCACACAGCCGGGTCGATTGGGTTGGAGGCAGGGGTGCGCGAAGCGATTAGCGGGACATGTGCATCAAGCGTGCCGTGTGCAATGACGCAAGGAATGGGTGATGGCGTGGTGTGAAGATGGCCTTCTTTGATAATAACTCGACCAACAAAAGACAACTAAGTTAATGATCTATAACGGGAATAATTAATGGGGATGCCATATTTTTTGGATGTTTATAACGGGAAGAGGTGGTGCAGAATGTGCGCGCAGGCGCAAAAGGAGACCAACAGCCGCCTGTTTCGCCTGTGGGACGAGTATCGAAACGGCGAGCGAACGGCCTTGGGCGTTCTGCGCGCGGGGAGCCGCGTCATCTGTCCCCGTCCGGAACTCCAGGAGGACCCGGTCGACATGGGGAACGCGGTCGACATCGACATCGACATCGACATAGGGAACGACGACCTCGAAGAGTGATGGGAGAAGTTGCGGAGGAGGGGGAGGAGGAGGGACCGGAGGAGGAGGAGTGAGGAGGAAGGCAGAACGCGGGTGAACCCGTCGGAAGTGATGTGTTGTAAATAAATTGGTGAGGGTGAAAAATAAATGAATTGCTTCCTGCTTACTAGTCACTGGCTTTTGTTTGTTCCATCGAGTGAGTCATCGCGCTGAACTAACTAACATAAACGATATAACAATATACCATTATCAATTGCCGACTCTTTGTCTGGCCTTGCTAAGCCGCTAAGCTTGCTAAGCCGATAACAACCACGCCGCCGAGCATCCCCCCGCCGCCTGCCGTCCCTCATCCCCCCTCCGCCCCCGCCCCCCACCCATGCTAGGGGGTGGGGAGACCATACGGCCGTTGTGGTAGTACGGCCGTTCCGTCTATAGACCGTATTTGGTATTTCTCCTCCGTATCATTGCAGGCAATCAGTTTCAGCAATCAGATGGCCTAGCCTGAATGTTCAGACGGTAGTCTTGACACTTGTTCTTGTGACTGTTAAAGTAAGCATCAGACTGTCAAACTGTAACGTCTGAACATTCAGGCTACAGATGGCCCTGAGCCTGAGGGCAGTGTCAGTGAGGCTGAGATGCCTGAGGCTGAGATGGACCAAATGACAAGACGGTAAACAAATTTCAATTTATAAAGGCTCTTTTTGTCCTTATCACGCTCAAACCTGGGTGTCTTCAGGTGCTATACAGTATAGTATTTATAAATACATACCTTTCATTCATATACATAAGCAAATATTCGTGAATATTGTCTCAATATTTCATATTAACCTCCTCAATTTTATACGCCTAGTGTATTCCAAGTAATTATAATAAAAGGAGCCCGGATGTAACACCAAGCTGTGGTTGTTGTTGTATTATCTAAACCGGACCGAACGATTCATTTCGTACATATACTAAGGAACATATGTATTGAAACATGGTGACAGCGGTGGGATAGATGATGGAGGTCAAGGTATGAACTGTTTCTGGTTAATGTATAATGTGGTGAACACATATGAACTCTGAGAACAAGTGCCGAGAGCAAGTCGCGCTCAAGCCACGCTAAGGCCAGAACAAAGAACTACACTGCTCGCCAAAACTCCGCAACTGAACATGGCTGCAAAACCACTGCACGGTAACCCTCCACCGCAATTGAAACTAAAAGAGGATGCGAAAGAGGAATGGAGTATGTTCAAGCAGTTGTATCACAACTACGGTATAATAACAGAACTGGACAAGCATGAAAAGTCATACAAACTGGCAGTATTCCTCAATGCCATGGGTCCTGTTGGGCTAAAGCTCTACAACGCACTGACTTTCACTGCCACTGAAGACAAAGATGATGTGCAGCTGATCATTCAAAAACTGGACACAGTTATACAAGGGGAAGTGAACGAGACATATGAAAGATACGTTTTTAACAAACGAGAGCAAAAACCAGATGAGTCTTTTGACGCTTATTTTTCTGTGCTGCAACATATGTCCAAATCATGCAATTTTTGTGATTGCCTGAGCGATTCACTGATGAGAGACCGTATCGTGACAGGCATAAGAGATGCGACAACAAGGAAATTGCTGTTACAAAGGAGGCGCCTCACACTCAAAAATGCTGTGGATATTTGCCGATCAGCTGAAGCTGCATCGACTCAGGTGTTGACTGGGTGATACAGGAACAGAAGCGGTACACAAGGTTACTCACACAGCGAAGCCAAAGTCAGGTGACAGAGCCAACCAAGGTCACTTCCCAAGGAAGCAAGAACACTACCGTTACCCTCGTGAAGCGCCGACCATACACTGCAAGTTCTGTGGTCTCAGCCACACACGAAAAAAAGAGTTTTGCCCGGCCTGGGGTAAATCGTGTGCCAAGTGCAAAAAGATAAACCATTTCGCTGTCTGCTGCTTCCAGGCTGGACGTAAGCTGATACATGGGGTTGATGGTGATCCATCAAACTCTGACTCGAGCAGTGAGGAATATGTATTGTCCGTACAGCAGGTCTCCGCAGTGCAAAACGACAAGCGTACTAAAGGTCCGCTGTATGCTCACATGCTGCTACATGGAAACTCCGTGAAGTTTCAGATAGATGACGGCGCCACTGTTAATGTGCTTCCTGCAAAGTACGTTGACAGAACCAGCTTGGAACCCTCTGACGTCACGCTACAGATGTGGAACAAAACCACGCGGTCTGTCTCAGGGAAGACCCGAGTCTCAGTAAAGAATCCAAAGAACAAAAAGAAGTACTCCCTAGAATTCCAGATCGTGGAAGACGATTTCATGCCGATGTTAGGTAGGAAAGCAGCAGAGGCTATGAACCTTATAACAGTGAATTATGACAATTTTGAGCAAATCAGCGGTATGAATAGCCACAGCTCTCCGAGAGGACTGCTCAACGCGTTCTCGAAGGGTTTTGATGATGACGTCCTCGGCACACTGCCAGGACAGGTTCACCTACGTGTTGCAGAGGGTGCGAAACCAGTGCAGTGCCCCCCAAGGCGGGTACCAATATCTACGAAGACGAAACTCAAGGCAGAACTAGACCGAATGGTCAGAATGGGTGTATTGTGTCCTATTGAGGACCCGACTGATTGGTGCAGCCAGATCTCGGTGCAACAGAAAAAGAACGGATCGCTTCGAGTATGCATAGACCCGCGACCGCTCAACAAGGTTCTTCAACGGGAGAGATACCCACTGCCTACAATGGATGACGTGTTGCCTGAACTTGCGAAGGCCCGCGTAATTTCAAAGCTAGACCTGCGTATACACATGCCGTTGAACTCCTCTCGCCTTTCCGCAATATTTTTAAAACTTCGCGCATGCGCCGTGTGATCTCCGCTGCGCATCTCCGCTAGGCGGCAGTGCAATATATGCCTCCTGGTGGCAGCACTGCTCACTTCGCCCGCTGTGGCACGCTGCAAATCTCACCGGTGTTTTATTTTTTAACGTTACTGTCTCGAAGGGGTGTGGTGGGGGGACTTAGTACATTATTGGGTTTGCGGCGGGGGTGGGGGGGGGGGGTCCGCGGTATAGCCACCCCTACTTGACCGCCAAAATATGTTTGTAAGGGGCGTTTCACCCCGAAAGTCGGCTCGAACCTTCTTTAGCAGGACGTGTATAATAATCCTATGAATAAAAACTTTGACTGTGTTTAGACTGACGTCATTACGACGTCTTGGTGACGTCGTACCCTGACAGTCAGATTGACGTCGTACTCTGACAGTCAGATTGACGTCGTACTCTGACAGTCAGATTGGCGTCGTATCTCCGACGTCGCCTGATGGTTGTAATTTGATCGTACGACGTCGCGACGAAAGTACGACGTCGATATGACTTACATACCGACGTTGTGTGCCCGCTGGGGAAGTGACTGTACAGCCCTATTATGGTAAATGGCAGGCATTAATCACCCGTGGGCTGTGATGAAACAATGGCTGATCCTAACATGGAAGAACGATTTTGAAAAGGCGCACTGGGAGCTGCGCTCCTGGTATCCATCAATGAAAAAGTACCCTAAACATAGTTTGTTAATCAAGCCCTACCTTGGCGGTGGTCAGCCCGTCGTCAGCGCGAAGTCAGCGCGTGGTCAGCCCCGTGGTCAGCGCGTCGACAAGCCGTGTTTTATGCGTAACATCGGTCAGTGCCCGCGGGGATAAATAGATGCAACAAATTATAAGGAAATCCCTCTGGGAGCCCTGAAATCCTACCAATACCATACCGTACCAAGACTGTAAAAGTAGGGCCCGTCCACGTACAAGCTGATAACGTTGCATGACTGGCAAACTATTATGACGAAAATCCTCAAGATCGGTCCCTCTCCCCTATTGAAAATTGAGCGGACCAATTGGCGTAGCAACTGCCCCCCCTCCCCCGCCCCCCTCCTCCCCCTCAAGCAGACCCATGCAGATGCCAAAAGCAGTTCATTACCTTGAGATACCCGCTGCCACAACGAAACAGTGCCGTATGCCGTTTAATGGTCGTATTGAGTCGGTGTTCTTAGCCCGGGAATCCCAATTCCAAATGTTGTACTTAGCTTTACCATGCACTGACACATGTGGGACACACACATCAAAGCAGATGATAGCCGTATTGTGTCTTGGCTTTCTTGTGTCTTTCTGGCCGGGGGGGGGGGGGGGGGGCATTGTGATACCACCGTACTTGGTGTACGTAGGTCAAACGGTAAGTGGGTTGTCACTTGTTACTTATCACTTGGATAATCTCCATTCATGGCATGCTGTCTCTGTTGCCGGCTAGCTCCTCAATGCATTCACACACTCGCCCGGCAGGCATCAGACAAATGCGCCGCTTATAAATCAGTACCAGGGAACAAGCCTAGGCCGAATAACGCACGGTACCAGGACAATCCAAGGAACAGCTTTAAATTATAATTATAATTATAATGTTTTTCAAAATGACACACACTGGAGGTTTTCGCTTTGTTGTTTTTATGCATTATTTTTGAAAATAATTATTTCGCCATAACTGGTTTGACCGTTTGTCTTTGAAATTTGCTTCTGGCCGACGGCAACCGTCTGAGCAGATGCACGGAACGGAATTGAGCATAATTGGCCGTGTATTCCAACACAGAACCAGAGGTGCGCGCGTCTGGCCTCACCAGGTCAGAAGTCATTAATGACGTTCCAGCTTTAATATCGCTTATCTAATTGAATAGTGGATAGCTGGTGGTTCGAATCCCGCTGTGACCATATCTGTGTGGTCACAGGATAAAGATCCCATGTCTTTCTTCGTAAAGAGTAGGGGGTTATCCCCGGAGACATGGCTCCATTCTCCCTTCCTTCTCCCATTGATGCGATATGACCAACAGTGGTAACAGCGTCCTGAAGATACAAGCAATCTAATGGAATGTAATAGCTCATGCGTGTATGACGTGCCATGCGTTCCATAGTAACGGCTAGAGAGGATTTTCCTCTTGCTATGTAAGTTCAGCTAAGACCGAAGAAGCCAGGTTATTACTGGTCAGGTTTGTAAATGTGTTTGTAGATTTGGAACTTGATATTCGGGCTATGTCAGATAAATATTACTTTGACACACGTAGTACTTAGACGCGTAGCTTTAACACACACAAACAAAAAAAGTAACAAGCCCTATGTTTGGTTTGCAAATTCGTTAAGACGAAAACCTCGATTTTCGTCTTATGTCGGTGGGATATCTTAATGCCTTAAGATATCGACGTCCAAATTCACGAAAAGATGCGGCAGGCTAAGTTCGTAGATGGGCCATGTATGTCAAAGGTCAAGGTCACAGGAATTTTTCGAAATTCGCTTAACCGTTGAAGATAGGACCAAAAATCGGGCAGATCGCTATAACCTTCACAGTTTTTATTTAATGACGTCAATTTTTTCCACGTATTGGCCCTATACATACCTTCCATATCATTTTCAAATTTTGCAAATCGCGTGAATAGTTTTTCTGCCAAAAATTCCCAAACCTCAATATGGGATCCTACGAGAGGATTTTGGCGGCAAATGGCCTCCTCAATTTCTCCATGAAGGGAACTAGTCAGACAAGCGACATTTTGCGTGAAACATGACATTAGTATTTCGGCGCGAAGTACTATATTGATCAAGGTCACGCTTCTAAGTTCAATTTCATACCAAGGTCAAGGTCATGAAACATGTTTTTCCACGTAAGTCCGTTAATATTTGGTCTAAAGATTCGCACTTGACCTAATGATACATAAGATTCTTGCCATTTCAAAACAAAATTAGTAGAAAAAAAAGCAGATAAATGTCCTAGAGCTGTGGTCTTGGGGCCAAATGCTAGAGACCATTCATCTCCAGATATTGCATGACGTCAAGATGCATTGACTTCCGGCTATGGTGTTAGAACGCTTGAAAGAGCGGCACCTACCCCTGCCTCGCACACTAATGAAGAGTCAATGTCGAAAATTACTCGATCTTCAGCATGTATTTCACGGGTGGATCCCGTCCATGTATTTCTTTGGAGCAGCCTTTGAGCATGTATTTCGTGTATTTCATGGGGTGGATGCGTATAGATGTCAGACATTTTGAAATGTACATTGCAACGGACCATTTCTTTTCACCCGGTTACCGATGATAAGTCTATGCGGAAATATCATGGACGGCCTTCAGCGATGGTTTGGTTATCGATGCCATGGTTTGTGGTTCGGATCCCAGTGGGTGAAAGACGGTGTAGAGAGCTGTACGATATGGGTGGAGCCTCTGTCAGTGCAGCTTACAGCTTTCTTGTCTGTTGTTCTAGGCCCGGGCGAGCAGACGCACTTTCCCCGTAGTCAGCAGCTCTGGGAAGATGACATGTGGGACCAGGGCACATACCACGCGTCTTGATCTGCACACAACCTTCACCGAACGAACTCACTGGCCTTTGAAGATGCCGCGCGGTTTTTGCCTAACTCGGCCGGGCGATAAGTCTTGTTCATTGCCGCCCCTGTCCGATGGGAAGGTTACACGTGTGTTACCGTGATAACACGGCCCCGTTGGTTATCGACAGGACTCCGTTGTCATGTGCCAACTGGAGTAACGCACGAGACCATTGCATTTTTGCGATTTTCCTTTTTTCCCAACAAGGGTGTTAGTCTTAATTTCAACGACCGATCTATGTATTAAATATATATTAAATATATATATATATCTGTGTAGCTTGGCACGTGTCATGTTATCCTGAGAGCGAGGGAGAGAGAGGGAGAGAGAGAGAGAGAGGGAGAGATCCTTATTTAGGGTAAATCCTTAAGCGCGGTACCCAACATCTTTGCTATCCGACGCCTTATCGTACTTATACTTTGGGACTTTTGGTTTGATTGGCTTATAAAATACTTTTATTTTGATATTTTTGACGCTATTGGCATGTATTTGTGAAGTTCCTCTCATTAGGCTAGTTAAACACCTTTATGTTGATAGTTCAGACACTTGTTTATAGGTGTACAGTTGTCAAGTTCCTCACAAAGGGTTGGATGTCTACCTGAACCAATTAAACATGCAAGAAGAGCTAGACCGATTCGATCCGAAGAGTTTTTTTAACATATACATGTATGTTAACTTGCGCAAGATTTTCCGACGACCAATGTTCCCATGCGTATCACAGAAACACATAAAACAAAGTTATGTGCCAATCATTTAATAATAATGTTACAAATTGAGTTACAGGAGAATTAATATAAGTTGGAGGCTGGAGTGTTTACGAGCAGAGGAACCTAGCTGAAGTTTTATTTCTATAAATAAGTCGTTGCGCAGCTTGTGAATACGAAGGTCGATAAGTTTGCTTTGGAGCTGCAGACAAAGTGACAACTGAACACTTGTCCCTTCCTAAACGGCGACAAACGGCGGCTTTCACAATGAGTTTGTGACGTCCTTCAGGGCCAGTGAGGCGGCGTGTTGCCTGGCTTTCACAATGAGTTGGTGACGTCTATCAGGGCCAGTGGGGCGGCGTGTTGCCTGGCTTTCACAATGATTTGGTGACGTCCATCAGGGCCAGTGAGGCGGCGTGTTGCTTGGCTTTCACAATGAGTTAGTGACGTCTATCAGGGCCAGTGAGGCGGCGTGTTGCCTGGCTTTCACAATGAGTTGGTGACGTCTATCAGGGCCAGTGAGGCGGCGTGTTACCTGGCTTTCACAATGAGTTGGTGACGTCTATCAGGGCCAGTGAGGCGACGTGTTGCCTGGCTTTCACAATGAGTTGGTGACGTCCATCAGGGCCAGTGAGGCGGCGTGTTCCCTGGCTTTCACAATGAGTTGGTGACGTCCATCAGGGCCAGTGAGGCGGCGTGTTGCCTGGCTTTCACAGTGAGTTGGTGACGTCCATCACGGCCAGTGGGGCGGCGTGTTGCCTGGCTTTCACAGTGAGTTGGTGACGTCTATCAGGGCCAGTGAGGCGGCGTGTTGCCTGGCTTTCACAGTGAGTTGGTGACGTCCATCAGGGCCAGTGAGGCGGCGTGTTGCTTGGCTTTCACAATGAGTTGGTGACGTCTATCAGGGCCAGTGAGGCGGCGTGTTACCTGGCTTTCACAATGAGTTGGTGACGTCTATCAGGGCCAGTGAGGCGACGTGTTGCCTGGCTTTCACAATGAGTTGGTGACGTCCATCAGGGCCAGTGAGGCGGCGTGTTCCCTGGCTTTCACAATGAGTTGGTGACGTCCATCAGGGCCAGTGAGGCGGCGTGTTGCCTGGCTTTCACAGTGAGTTGGTGACGTCCATCACGGCCAGTGGGGCGGCGTGTTGCCTGGCTTTCACAGTGAGTTGGTGACGTCTATCAAGGCCAGTGAGGCGGCGTGTTGCCTGGCTTTCACAGTGAGTTGGTGACGTCCATCAGGGCCAGTGAGGCGGCGTGTTGCTTGGCTTTCACAATGAGTTGGTGACGTCTATCAGGGCCAGTGAGGCGGCGTGTTCCCTGGCTTTCACAATGAGTTGGTGACGTCCATCAGGGCCAGTGAGACGGCGTGTTGCCTGGCTTTCACAGTGAGTTGGTGACGTTCATCAGGGCCAGTGAGGCGGCGTGTTGCTTGGCTTTCACAATGAGTTGGTGACGTCCATCAGGGCCAGTGAGGCGGCGTGTTGCCTGGTTTCACAATGAGTTGGTGACGTTCATCAGGGCCAGTGAGGCGGCGTGTTGCTTGGCTTTCACAATGAGTTGGTGACGTCCATCAGGGCCAGTGAGGCGGCGTGTTGCCTGGCTTTCACAATGAGTTGGTGACGTCCATCAGGGCCAGTGAGGCGGCGTGTTACCTGGCTTTCACAATGAGTTGGTGACGTCCATCAGGGCCAGTGAGGCGGCGTGTTACCTGGCTTTCACAATGAGTTGGTGACGTCCATCAGGGCCAGTGAGGCGGCGTGTTGCCTGGCTTTCACAATGAGTTGGTGACGTCCATCAGGGCCAGTGAGGCGGCGTGTTACCTGGCTTTCACAATGAGTTGGTGACGTCCATCAGGGCCAGTGAGGCGGCGTGTTACCTGGCTTTCACAATGAGTTGGTGACGTCCATCAGGGCCAGTGAGGCGGCGTGTTGCCCGGCTTTCACAATGGGTTGGTGACGTCTATCAGGGCCAGTGAGGCGGCGTGTTACCTGGCTTTCACAATGAGTTGGTGACGTCCATCAGGGCCAGTGAGGCGGCGTGTTACCTGGCTTTCACAATGGGTTGGTGACGTCTATCAGGGCCAGTGAGGCGGCGTGTTACCTGGCTTTCACAATGAGTGGGTGACGTCTATCAGGGCCAGTGAGGCGGCGTGTTGTTTGGCTTTCACAATGAGTTGGTGACGTCTATCAGGGCCAGTGAGGCGGCGTGTTGCTTGGCTTTCACAATGAGTTGGTGACGTCCATCAGGGCCAGTGAGGCGGAGTGTTGACTGGCTTTCACAATGAGTTGGTGACGTCCATCAGGGCCAGTGAGGCAGCGTATTCCCTGGCTTTCACAATGAGTTGGTGACGTCCATCAGGGCCAGTGAGGCGGCGTGTTGCTTGGCTTTCACAGTGAGTTGGTGACGTCTATCAGGGCCAGTGAGGCGGCGTGTTACCTGGCTTTCACAATGAGTTGGTGACGTCCATCAGGGCCAGTGAGGCGGCGTGTTACCTGGCTTTCACAATGGGTTGGTGACGTCCATCAGGGCCAGTGAGGCGGCGTGTTACCTGGCTTTCACAATGAGTTGGTGACGTCCATCAGGGCCAGTGAGGCGGCGTGTTACCTGGCTTTCACAATGAGTTGGTGACGTCCATCAGGGCCAGTGAGGCGGCGTGTTGCCTGGCTTTCACAATGGGTTGGTGACGTCCATCAGGGCCAGTGAGGCGGCGTGTTGCCTGGCTTTCACAATGAGTTGGTGACGTCCATCAGGGCCAGTGAGGCGGCGTGTTCCCTGGCTTTCACAATGACTTGGTGACGTCCATCAGGGCCAGTGAGGCGGCGTGTTGCCAGGCTTTCACAATGAGTTGGTGACGTCCATCAGGGCCAGTGAGGCGGCGTGTTGCCTGGCTTTCACAATGAGTTGGTGACGTCTATCAGGGCCAGTGAGGCGGCGTGTTGCCTGGCTTTCACAATGAGTTGGTGACGTCCATCAGGGCCAGTGAGGCGGCGTGTTGCCTGGCTTTCACAATGAGTTGGTGACGTAAATCAGGGCCAGTGAGGCGGCGTTTTACCTGGCTTTCACAATGAGTTGGTGACGTCTATCAGGGCCAGTGAGGCGGCGTGTTGCCTGGCTTTCACAATGAGTTGGTGACGTAAATCAGGGCCAGTGAGGCGGCGTTTTACCTGGCTTTCACAATGAGTTGGTGACGTCCATCAGGGCCAGTGAGGCGGCGTGTTGCCTGGCTTTCACAATGAGTTGGTGACGTCTATCAGGGCCAGTGAGGCGGCGTGTTGCCTGGCTTTCACAATGAGTTGGTGACGTCCATCAGGGCCAGTGAGGCGGCGTGTTGCCTGGCTTTCACAATGAGTTGGTGACGTAAATCAGGGCCAGTGAGGCGGCGTTTTACCTGGCTTTCACAATGAGTTGGTGACGTCTATCAGGGCCAGTGAGGCGGCGTGTTGCCTGGCTTTCACAATGGGTTGGTGACGTCCATCAGGGCCAGTGAGGCAGCGTATTCCCTGGCTTTCACAATGAGTTGGTGACGTCCATCAGGGCCAGTGAGGCGGCGTGTTGCCTGGCTTTCACAATGAGTTGGTGACGTCCATCAGGGCCAGTGAGGCGGCGTGTTACCTGGCTTTCACAATGAGTTGGTGACGTCTATCAGGGCCAGTGAGGCGGCGTGTTGCCTGGCTTTCACAATGAGTTGGTGACGTCCATCAGGGCCAGTGAGGCGGCGTGTTGCCTGGCTTTCACAATGAGTTGGTGACGTCCATCAGGGCCAGTGAGGCGGCGTGTTGCCTGGCTTTCACAATGAGTTGGTGACGTCCATCAGGGCCAGTGAGGCGGCGTGTTACCTGGCTTTCACAATGAGTTGGTGACGTCCATCAGGGCCAGTGAGGCAGCGTATTCCCTGGCTTTCACAATGAGTTGGTGACGTCTATCAGGGCCAGTGAGGCGGCGTGTTGCCTGGCTTTCACAGTGAGTTGGTGACGTCCATCAGGGCCAGTGAGGCGGCGTGTTGCCTGGCTTTCACAATGAGTTGGTGACGTCTATCAGGGCCAGTGAGGCGGCGTGTTGCCTGGCTTTCACAATGAGTTGGTGACGTCTATCAGGGCCAGTGAGGCGGCGTGTTGCCTGGCTTTCACAATGAGTTGGTGACGTCTATCAGGGCCAGTGAGGCGGCGTGTTGCCTGGCTTTCACAATGAGTTGGTGACGTCTATCAGGGCCAGTTAGGCGGCGTGTTGCTTGGCTTTCACAATGAGTTGGTGACGTCTATCAGGGCCAGTGAGGCGGCGTGTTACCTGGCTTTCACAATGAGTGGTTGACGTCCATCAGGGCCAGTGAGGCGGCGTGTTGCTTGGCTTTCACAATGAGTTGGTGACGTCTATCAGGGCCAGTGAGGCGGCGTGTTGCTTGGCTTTCACAATGAGTTGGTGACGTCCATCAGGGCCAGTGAGGCGGCGTGTTGCCTGGCTTTCACAATGAGTTGGTGACGTCCATCAGGGCCAGTGAGGCGGCGTGTTCCCTGGCTTTCACAGTGAGTTGGTGACGTCCATCAGGGCCAGTGAGGCGGCGTGTTGCTTGGCTTTCACAATGAGTTGGTGACGTCCATCAGGGCCAGTGAGGCGGCGTGTTGTCTGGCTTTCACAATGAGTTGGTGACGTCTATCAGGGCCAGTGAGGCGGCGTGTTCCCTGGCTTTCACAATGAGTTGGTGACGTCCATCAGGGCCAGTGAGGCGGCGTGTTGCCTGGCTTTCACAATGAGTTGGTGACGTCCATCAGGGCCAGTGAGGCGGCGTGTTGTCTGGCTTTCACAATGAGTTGGTGACGTCTATCAGGGCCAGTGAGGCGGCGTGTTCCCTGGCTTTCACAATGAGTTGGTGACGTCCATCAGGGCCAGTGAGGCGGCGTGTTACCTGGCTTTCACAATGAGTTGGTGACGTCTATCAGGGCCAGTGAGGCGGCGTGTTGCCTGGCTTTCACAATGAGTTGGTGACGTCTATCAGGGCCAGTGAGGCGGCGTGTTGCCTGACTTTCACAATGAGTTGGTGACGTCCATCAGGGCCAGTGAGGCGGCGTGTTGCCTGGCTTTCACAATGAGTTGGTGACGTCTATCAGGGCCTGTGAGGCGGCGTGTTGCCTGGCTTTCACAATGAGTTGGTGACGTCCATCAGGGCCAGTGAGGCGGCGTGTTGCCTGGCTTTCACAATGAGTTGGTGACGTCCATCAGGGCCAGTGAGGCGGCGTGTTGCCTGGCTTTCACAGTGAGTTGGTGACGTCTATCAGGGCCAGTGAGGCGGCGTGTTCCCTGGCTTTCACAATGAGTTGGTGACGTCTATCAGGGCCAGTGAGGCGGCGTGTTGCTTGGCTTTCACAATGAGTTGGTGACGTCCATCAGGGCCAGTGAGGCGGCGTGTTCCCTGGCTTTCACAATGAGTTGGTGACGTCTATCAGGGCCAGTGAGGCGGCGTGTTGCTTGGCTTTCACAATGAGTTGGTGACGTCCATCAGGGCCAGTGAGGCGGCGTGTTGCCTGGCTTTCACAATGAGTTGGTGACGTCCATCAGGGCCAGTGAGGCGGCGTGTTACCTGGCTTTCACAGTGAGTTGGTGACGTCCATCAGGGCCAGTGAGGCGGCGTGTTGCCTGGCTTTCACAATGAGTTGGTGACGTCCATCAGGGCCAGTGAGGCGGCGTGTTGCTTGGCTTTCACAATGAGTTGCTGACGTCTATCAGGGCCAGTGAGGCGGCGTGTTGCCTGGCTTTCACAATGAGTTGGTGACGTCTATCAGGGCCAGTGAGGCGGCGTGTTGCCTGGCTTTCATAATGAGTTGGTGACGTCTATCAGGGCCAGTGAGGCGGCGTGTTGCCTGGCTTTCACAATGAGTTGGTGACGTCTATCAGGGCCAGTGAGGCGGCGTGTTGCCTGGCTTTCACAATGAGTTGGTGACGTCTATCAGGGCCAGTGAGGCGGCGTGTTGCCTGGCTTTCACAATGAGTTGGTGACGTCTATCAGGGCCAGTGAGGCGGCGTGTTGCCTGGTTTCACAATGAGTTGGTGACGTCCATCAGGGCCAGTGAGGCGGCGTGTTGCCTGGCTTTCACAATGAGTTGGTGACGTCCATCAGGGCCAGTGAGGCGGCGTGTTGTCTGGCTTTCACAGTGAGTTTGTGACGTCCATCAGGGCCAGTGAGGCAGCGTGTTGCCAGGCTTTCAGAAGGAGTTCCTGACGTGCATGAGTGCGAGTGAGGCGGCGTGTTCCCTGGCTTTCAACTGCAGGCTGGTTTTTGTCGTTTCCTCCAGGTCATCGTTGATGGTGGAAGCCATAATCTCGTAGGCCTGGAGCGGAAGCAACGCCTGCGGGAACGAGGCCAGCGTCGACGATGCCGTTGCCAGGGTAGTTGGTGACGTCACGTTGCGCATCATGTTCTGGTATAAACTCCCCGATGCCTGAAATATGTAAAATATGCAAGTAAATGTGTGAAAAATATGGAGTGATGACGAATTATGTAAGCGGGCAATTAAATAACGTTACCATCCCGTTGTCGCCACTGTGTTGTTGGGAGACCCACTGTGGTAGATCCGCCCTCGCAAAGATAGCCCCACCTACCAATAGTCTACTCTGCTGTTGGGTGGTCCACTGCTGAAGCCCCTCCCACACAAAGATAGCTCCACCTACTAATAGCCCACTGTGCTGTTGGGAGGTCCAATGTTGTCGCCCCGCCTCCACAAAGATAGCTCTACCTACCAATAGACCACTGTCCTGTTGGGAGGTCCACTGCTGTAGCCCTGCCCCCACTAAGATAGCTCCACCTACCAATAGTCCACTGTGCTGTTGGGAGGTCCACTGCTGTACCCCCGCCCCCAAAAAGAAAGCTTCTCCTACCCATGGTCCACTGTGCTGTTGGGTGGTCCACTGCTCTAACACCGCCTCCACAAAGATAGCTCCACCCACCAATTATCCACTGTGCTGTTGGGAGGTCCATTGCTGTAGCCCCGCCCCCACAAAGATAGCCCCACCTACCAATAGACCACTGTCCTGTTGGGAGGTCCAATGCTGTAGCCCCGCCCCCACAAAGATAGTTCCACCTACCAAGAGACCCCTGGGCTGTTGGGTGGTCCACTGCTGTAGCCCCGCCCCCACAAAGATAGATTCACCTACCAATAGTCCACTGTGCTGTTGGGAGGTCCACTGCTGTACCCCCACCCCCACAAAGATAGCTCCACCTACCAATAGTCCACTGTGCTGTTGGGAGGTCCACTGCTCTAACACCGCCTCCACAAAGATAGCTCCACCCACCAATTATCCACTGTGCTGTTGGGAGGTCCATTGCTGTAGCCCCGCCCCCACAAAGATAGCCCCACCTACCAATAGACCACTGTCCTGTTGGGAGGTCCAATGCTGTAGCCCCGCCCCCACAAAGATAGTTCCACCTACCAAGAGACCCCTGGGCTGTTGGGTGGTCCACTGCTGTAGCCCCGCCCCCACAAAGATAGATTCACCTACCAATAGTCCACTGTGCTGTTGGGAGGTCCACTGCTGTACCCCCACCCCCACAAAGATAGCTCCACCTCCCAATAGTCCACTGTGCTGTTGGGAGGTCCACTGCTGTACCCCCACCCCCACAAAGATAGCTCCACCTCCCAATAGTCCACTGTGCTGTTGGGAGGTTCACTGCTGTAGCCCCGCCCCCACAAAGATAGCCCCACCTACCAATAGACCACTGTGCTGTTGGGAGGTCCACTGCTGTAGCCCCGCCCCCACAAAGATAGCTCCACCCATCAATAATCCACTGTGCTGTTGGGAGGTCCACTGCTGTAGCCCCGCCCCCACAAAGATAGCTCCACCTACCAAGAGACCACTGGGCTGTTGGGTGGTCCACTGCTGTAGCCCCGCCCCCACAAAGATAGCTCCACCTACCAAGAGACCACTGGGCTGTTGGGTTGTCCATTGCTGTAGCCCCGCCCCCACAAAGATAGCCCCACCTACCAATAATCCACTGTGCTGTTGGGAGGTCCACTGCTGTAGCCCCGCCCCCACAAAGATAGATCCACCTACCAAGAGACCACTGGGCTGTTGGGTTGTCCATTGCTGTAGCCCCGCCCCCACAAAGATAGCCCCACCTACCAATAATCCACTGTGCTGTTGGGAGGTCCACTGCTGTAGCCCCGCCCCCACAAAGATAGATCCACCTACCAATAGACCACTGTGCTGTTGGGAGGTCCACTGCTGTAGCCCCGCCCCCACGGTCTGTAGTGGGGACCCGCCGTACAGGGTACCGTACGTCATAAACGGCTGAAGATGCTTCTCTCGTTTCCGCCATTTCGCACGACGATTTTGAAACCAGACCTGTAATGGAAAATTCAGTCGAAGTCCTAATGAGAAAGCACCGATATTTCTTTCCTTGTCGATCAAGTTCCAAATGACAGACATTAAATAGCATAATAAGAACAATATTGAGACATAACATACACTGACGGTCGTTCATGTTATCCGTATTACACATGTTCGTCGTGAGTTGTCCAGATAATATTCGACATTGAAGGCTTTTTAATGTGATTTTTTCGGCTAGTGCAAACAATTTCCACACCAAAATTAAATTCCTCTGATTTGGGATCATTTCTCTCAGAGCTCGTAACCGTATCTCTTACATGCTAATTTAACAACAGATCGTAAGTTTACGAGCAACGGAATAAGCGTTATATTGCGATTATTGGGGTGCAGCCATCTTTGTTTAATTGATTTTTCGCTATATATATATTATACAAAAACCAGTTTGCCATAAATTCAACAGTTTTCACTTCTTTTCGGACCGGCAATGCAACTTTTCTATTTTAGGAGCAAAGCTTGCGTGATCTTAGTCAGGTGCTACCTTTGTATTCTATATACCTTGTTCTATCTTCTGACATCAAGAAAATGTGTCAACACTAGATTGTTGAAGTCATATTTTCGCGAACAAATGTTGGAGCATACGACTTTTCCCTACCAACCGCCATGCGTATGCAGCGCCACCTGGCGAATCCCGCCACCATTTGAACCATTTGTAGCCTGGGTCCCAAACTTTGTAACAGTCAATGACCTGTGAAAGAGGGCGCTGCTGTTGTCCTTAAGTTCAAAGTGAGCGACTGACAGGGCCCTCTAGCGGAGAGTCATATGCTAATGGAGAGGAGGAACCATGTCGCATTCACAGGTACCGGCATCCGCCAAAAACAAATATGGCGGACGGCTGGTCGGGAACAGTTGTGTGCTCCAACATTTCTTCGCGAACATCTTACCGAAACAACCTAATGTCGACACACTTTATTGATGTCATATGATAGAACAAGGTATATAGAATACGTAAACACTAAACACTGATTGTTCGAGCACACATTATAATAAAAGCTACAGTCGATTCCCTACTAACGTCGAAGGATTTTAACATTGTTACAGTTGTGCCCCTAGAGAGAAGCGGGCTTGCCTGGGGGCACTTGCGCTAAGTGCTACCTATGCGTTCTCGTTAATGGAGTCAAAATAGCCTATTTTGATTGTCCTATGCTCTACTGTTTTAATGGCATTCATAGTGACATTTTCCATTTTAATAATCCACATTATCTTATCCACCTAACCTCCGCAGGCTGGCAGGCGACACACCGAGCAAATCTAAACAGATATATGTATATGACGAACCCACTGCCACCGGGTCAGTCAGAATAACATTTTGTGCTTGTCTTTAGTTTGGACTTAGGCCTATTATATGATTTAAATCTTGAGCCAAATAAATTCAAACCCGCAAGGCTATGGAGGCTGACAGTGTGCTCGCCCGCCCGGTCAGTGCATGCATCCATGGCTAAATGACGTCAATAAAGAAATATATACAATGTTGCAAACGTCATGAGTGCACCTCACGAGCATCGCTTGGTTTTGTCAGTAAGTCTGTGGGGGTCAATACGCATTCGAGTGCAATTAAATTTCATTTGTCTGTTCCTCATAACAATCCACATAAAATGCTGAAGGTTCAGGAAATCGAAGCGACACATTTTACAGTAGCATTGAAATAAAATGGCGCACGATGGTTTGGGCGTTGTAGTGGCTGGAATACGTTGCGCTTCATAGTTGGGGGGGGGGGACCCCCTCTGAATCGCGATTCCCCAAGAAGTATGGAGAGCAATATGGATTCACCAAGATTGGGACATTTTAAAGCTGGACGAGAAAAAAAACGTTTCTTAATGGATAGGAATGTTGGTGTTTTAGGCCACTTTTGTGCACATATAGGCTAAATTGGGCCAAGGAACCTCCCGAGACGATGAAGGATGAAGGAATGAAACATGCCCCAGATTAGGTGCCCGAGCCCGGATTCGAACCCAGGACCTATTGATCTGCGGTCTAGTGCGCTAACCACTACACCAGGGAGGCCCCCAGGACCTATTGATCTGCGGTCTAGTGCGCTAACCACTACACCAGGGAGGCCCCCAGGACCAATTGATCTGCGGTCTAGTGCGCTAACCACTACACCAGGGAGGCCCCCAGGACCAATTGATCTGCGGTCTAGTGCGCTAACCACTACACCAGGGAGGCCCCCAGGACCAATTGATCTGCGGTCTAGTGCGCTAACCACTACACCAGGGAGGCCCACAGGACCTATTGATCTGGGGTCTAGTGCGCTAACCACTACACCAGGGAGGCCCCCAGGACCAATTGATCTGCGGTCTAGTGCGCTAACCACTACACCAGGGAGGCCCCCAGGACCAATTGATCTGCGGTCTAGTGCGCTAACCACTACACCAGGGAGGCCCCCAGGACCTATTGATCTGCGGTCTAGTGCGCTAACCCCTACACCAGGGAGGTCCCCAGGACCTATTGATCTGCGGTCTAGTGCGCTAACCACTACACCAGGGAGGCCCCCAGGACCTTTTGATCTGCGGTCTAGTGCGCTAACCACTACACCAGAGAGGCCCCTAGGACCTATTGATCTGCGGTCTAGTGCGCTGACCACTACACCAGGGAGGCCCCTAGGACCTATTGATCTGCGGTCTAGTGCGCTAACCACTACACCAGAGAGGCCCCTAGGACCTATTGATCTGCGGTCTAGTGCGCTAACCACTACACCAGAGAGGCCCCTAGGACCTATTGATCTGCGGTCTAGTGCGCTAACCACTACACCAGGGAGGCCCCCAGGACCAATTGATCTGCGGTCTAGTGCGCTAACCACTACACCAGGGAGGCCCCCAGGACCTATTGATCTGCGGTCTAGTGCGCTAACCACTACACCAGGGAGGTCCCCAGGACCTATTGATCTGCGGTCCAGTGCGCTAACCACTAGACCAGGGAGGCCCCCAGGACCTATTG
Source organism: Arenicola marina (assembly GCA_964019135.1). NCBI lineage: Eukaryota > Metazoa > Annelida > Polychaeta > Arenicolidae > Arenicola > Arenicola marina. The sequence continues at coordinate 32,650,047 of OZ025261.1, forward strand.
ATCTGCGGTCTAGTGCGCTAACCACTACACCAGAGAGGCCCCTAGGACCTATTGATCTGCAGTCTAGTGCGCTGACCACTACACCAGGGAGGCCCCTAGGACCTATTGATCTGCGGTCTAGTGCGCTAACCACTACACCAGAGAGGCCCCTAGGACCTATTGATCTGCGGTCTAGTGCGCTAACCACTACACCAGAGAGGCCCCTAGGACCTATTGATCTGCGGTCTAGTGCGCTAACCACTACACCATGGAGGCCCCTAGGACCTATTGATCTGCGGTCTAGTGCGCTAACCACTACACCATGGAGGCCCCCTTCTTAATGGAGATATCGCGAATATGGAATCGTACGAATAACGATCCCCCAAAATTGCCAACAGCTAATCGCGAATATTCAAGAATTCCTTGATGCTAGTCGCGAAGATCGGAAAAGGTACATCCCCCCCCCCGTTCTATATAGGCGACAACGCAATAACTGCCCCTTCCATTCGTGGTCGTTGAATTAATTATGTTCGTTGGAATCGCTGGATGTAGAAAGAAATGTGTAAATGTAGAGTAGAAAGAAGACACACGCTGGTTAATTTGTAATATTTCTAAAGTTTAATAGGAAATTAATATGACTAACTGACAGTACGTGCTTTTGAATTGCTAATAAAGAGGGTCAAGTGAGGGTGAGGGCTCCCTCTCCCCAGTAAAACACCCACCCACGGCGACAACTCGCTAAACCTATGTCAGATATTTATTACAGAGTGACTCCCGCCATCATGACACGAAATGCATTTGTTTTTTTATCTCTAATCGTCGCCATAACAAAGAAGTTTGCAGGAACTCTGTTACTGATCTGTGGTGGGGTACAAATTCCGTCTAGCCAGAAACGCCATGGCAGCTTTCAGCGTTTTGGAGAAATAGCGGCCCCGTATAGAAGACCGGGCTGAATGAGTAGTTTTAGTAACACAGGAATTGTATTCTAGTGAATCGTTTGAATCACGAACATAACAAATATATGTTATACATAACTATATTATGCATCACTATATTTTATATAACTATATTATAAATCGTTATATTCTATATAACTATATTATAAATCGTTATGTTCTATATAACTATATCATAAATCGTTATATTCTATGTAACTATATTCTATATAAATATGTCTTATTTTACTATATAACTATGAGACTAATTTTACTATATAATCTATATAACTATGTTATAAATAACTAGTATTTATCACTATATTCAATACAACTATATTATATATAGTATGTATAACTGAATGGCTCAGTCCGTCCTTCACCTGTATTCTTGATTCAGGCAGGTTGATCCTCAAGGCGAGCTTCTCTCGCATGAAGATATCTGGATAGTGCGTCTTGCAGAACGCTCTCTCCAGCTCCTGAAGCTGCTTCGTCGAGAACGTCGTCCGGTTCCGCTTGGTCTTCTCTACGGAGAGAGCGCCGGATATGACGTCCCTTCCGGACGACATACTTCCGGTATCGTGTAGCTGCGGCCTAGATCCGATCATTAGCGACATCTGGGGGGACTCCAGCTTGGGAAGCAAGTCCGGGACTTCAGGCTGCGCCCCCAACGTGTGGGTCACGTGTTCCGTGACCTTCGTGCAAATGACCTTGTCCTGGCGGGCCGGACGGTCGAGGTCTAGGAGGTTAAAGATGGAGAACTTGCTGGATCGGGCGAAGTCAGTGGCTGCGGGTGAGCTTGGTGGGCTGGGGGTTGCCCTCGCCCTCACCATCACCCTCAGCGCAGCACCGTCGCCGCCAGACCCCTCGTCCCTCACTTTATCCCCAGACACCGCGTTGCCATGACATGATGCCGCGATCCCCTGGCCTGACCCCTCATCTGTCTTTTCTAGTTTTATCTCCAGTCGGTCGAGCATGTTGAGGTTATCCAGCGCCACGCGCAGGTGCTTCCTCCCCACCTTTGGATCGGTGGCCTGGGGTTTCACGGCCTCAGATGTGTCGTCGCCTTGCTGCTCGCTAACCGGCGAGGCCATTACAACGGATGACGACAGTGTGTCCATCTGTTGAGTCGCCATGTTCCTTTAAGTTGAGTCACTTACCGCCACACGCTTTCAATTAATTTCTGTTTTTGTTTATATTTTGCTAAACGTTTTTTTTTCAGGTTTCCTGTGCTAAAATTAATATTTCTACTGATAGAGCAAACGTGATGCGTGCAAAAACAGCCCAAAACTGTTGAAACTTCCAAAGAGCGGAGTCGTCCCGTCAATTAGCCTTGGTCATTCTTCCTTTTCCGTGCGTTTCAACTCCATATTACCGTGTCACACATTGAAGCAACACCTTTGTTGGCACCAGTCCAACAGTGTTAATTCCGATTCTCGAACTTGCTAGTTCATTCGCATTAAAGAGTATTAAATCTTTTCATCGCATATACGTGGTTTTTATCCTGTTTAAATGAGACTATTACTTTATCCGTGATACCCACGATATCTAGCACCATCTCCATGTGTTTGTGTGACTGTTGCCAGAGGTGTCCGTGAACGTGAGTGAGCCGCCGACAGTCTGCGGGGCGCGTTGGAAGAACGCGACTTTTCTGATTAGTGACAGAGCGAGGGGTGAATCCCCAGAAACAGGCAATTTTAAACCACGCCCATATCTGGTGATACTCACCTGTAGCTGTATTAGCACTGATTCCCTCTAAGAAAGACACTGGATAGCCAGTGGGTGTGTTCCATAGAGCCGGGGCGGGGGGTGGGGGTGGAGGGGGGGGGGGAGGGGGGAGGGGCAGGCGTGTTCTCGGGGACGGGGGGAGGTACCACCCTGTTATAATATCAAGTGAGGAAGCCATAAGCAGAGTAACCCGATTGAATTGGCCATGTTCACCCTGTCTATCTCCTAACGTACCTCCGAAAACACTGTCATCCTTTCAGCATTGTGAAAAGGAAATAATTTGCCTAGCGTATGAAAGCCAGATTAATAAAGGATCACTTGGAGGGGTTCGGCTGTTGTCGGGTTCCACCGCTCACGCCGCTGGGAGGCGCCACCCGTGATCTGTGACCTTCTCCACCCGGTTTCTCCTGCTCTCTCCCTCTCGCTCTTTGTCTCCTTCTCATACTCTCCTGATCGGGTCTCTCTTTATTTCTTCTGTCCCATTTCTTCCTCTCCCTCTTTTTCACACATGCGTCTTTTCTTTTTAGTATTATTCTTCATTTTTTGTCGTCTTCTTCTCTCTACTTCATTGTCTCATTATTTTTCTCTCCCCTTGCCGTCTATCCTGTCCTGTGTCTACTTTTCTGCCGCTCTGTCTGTTCCTCTTCGCGTCCTCGCTACAGGACAATCCGGCCCTCCTTTTGGCGGGAAATTAGGTTTGCCTTCATGCGCTATTTGATTCGCGGCTTCCGATTGGACGTCACCAGTGAAGCAGACGGCCAAATGAAATCATTCTCCATCGCTTGTCATGCAGTAGACGGCGCCCCGCACTTGGGAGGTTTCCCGCCACTGGCGACGAGCTTTAGAGACCGCTGTGTGGTCCCGCCGGGGCGGACGCTTCCCTAGAGGTGGGGGTGGTGGGATGGAGGGACATGGCGGGGGGGGCGGCGAGTCTCCCACGGTTTCCTCTGCCCCACCCAATTCGCCCCACCCACCCTACCACACCGGTATAATAGAGTGGGGTGCTGACAGGCCACAAGGCCCCGGGGGAGTTAAGAAGGGGGGTTGGGAATGGTCGGCTGGTCGGAGGGGGTTGTTTGGGTGGAAATAGATTGAGGTGGGCCCGGGTGGGTGGGGGAGGGGGTAGGGGGCAGGGGGAGGGGTGATGGAGTATTTTTCCAGTCGCTCGTCTCATTCCATCCGTTAATGGTAGGTTTACAGTGTTGTTCTATTCAGGTGAAAAGGCCTTCTTGATCAAAGCTGTCGTTAGTTTGACACACCTGTAATCACAGGTAGTCAGTCTGACTGCAGCGCGCCCCCGTCGCCTGTTAGCAACCTGCCGTGTGTGGGGAGGGGGCGGGGCACGGAGGCCGGGACGGGATAGAGAGGGGGTGACGCGTGAGGGTCGGAAGTACCTCGAGCGTAATTTGATGAGCGCGTGGCGGAGGGGGTGTTGGCGTGTGGTGGGCCGTGGCCGAGACCCTAACGATTGTCCCCCAATCAAATTACGAATAATAGAAAATGTTTTCGCTTCACCAAAAAAATCATTGCATCACTTAGGCGATTTCCCTGACAAGCCCCTCGCCCCCTTTCCCGGGTATAATACAGTAGTGGGGGGGGGGGGGGGGCTGCGGCGGGGGGTGGGGTTGTATGACTGAGCGGGTGAGAGGAGGTTGGGGGCGGGGGGGGGGGGGTGTATGACTGAGCGGGTGAGAGGAGGTTGGGGGCGGGGGGGGGGGGTGTCTATGACGAGAACTGGGCGGTGATCTGTGTTATTCAGAACACTCCTCACATCGGTGTACCACACGTCACAATAATACAATTATCGACTGTCATAATCACGGGGTTTTTCCTGATGCCGTCAATGACAGTTTCGTTGTCTTTGGTCGCTTCACAAAGAAGCCACTTCAGATAAATTAGCAGAACATAGTCACTGCCTTTATACTTTGGTCTATGTTTAGTGACGTCATGACTCGTAGAGAATGCCCTTCTATGGAGTCACGATAGTGACGTCACAAAACCACGTGACTTCGGCCCCACCCACGGCGGATAAAAACACGGACATTTATTGAGAATGTATGAACCGCGTATGCTTACGGCAGTAATTTAGGAGGGCTGTGGGTATATAGTCTATATGCTTTCACATATACCATGGCGCGGTGCCAGCCAATGTACATATGAGCAGCGGGGCGCGGTGCCACCCATGTACATATAGCAGGGGCGCGGTGCCAGCCATGTACATATAGCAGGGGGGCGCGGGTGCCAGCCATGTACATATAGCAGGGGCGCGGTGCCAGCCATGTACATATAGCAGGGGCGCGGTGCCAGCCATGTACATATAGCAGGGGCGCGGTGTCAACCATGTACATATAGCAGGGGCGCGCGGTACCAGCCATGTACATATAGCAGGGGCGCGGTGCTAGCCATGTACATATAGCAGGGGCGCGGTGCCAGCCATGTACATATAGCAGGGGCGCGGAGCCAGCCATGTACATATAGCAGGGGCGCGGTGCCAGCCCATGTACATATAGCAGGGGCGCGGTGCCAGCCATGTACATATAGCAGGGGCGCGGTGCCAGCCATGTACATATAGCAGGGGCGCGGTGCCAGCCATGTACATATAGCAGGGGCGCGGTGCTAGCCATGTACATATAGCAGGGGCGCGGTACCAGCCATGTACATATAGCAGGGGCGCGGTGCTAGCCATGTACATATAGCAGGGGCGCGGTGCCAGCCATGTACATATAGCAGGGGCGCGGGTGCCAGCCATGTACATATAGCAGGGGCGCGGTGCCAGCCATGTACATATAGCAGGGGCGCGTGCCAGCCATGTACATATACCAGGGGCGCGGTGCCAGCTATGTACATATAGCAGGGGGCGCGGAGCCAGCTCATGTACATATAGCAGGGGCGCGGTGCCAGCCATGTACATATAGCAGGGGCGCGGTGCCAGCCATGTACATATAGCAGGGGGCGCGGTGCCAGCCATGTACATATAGCAGGGGCGCGGTGCCAGCCATGTACATATAGCAGGGGCGCGGTGCCCAGCCATGTACATATAGCAGGGGCGCGGTGCCAGCCATGTACATATAGCAGGGGCGCGGTGCCAGCCATGTACATATAGCAGGGGCGCGGTGCCAGCCATGTACATATAGCAGGGGCGCGGTGCCAGCCATGTACATATAGCAGGGGCGCGGTGCCAGCCATGTACATATAGCAGGGGGCGCGGTGCCAGCCATGTACATATAGCAGGGGCGCGGTGCTAGCCATGTATATATAGCAGGGGCGCGGTGCCAGCCATGTACACTATAGCAGGGGCGCGGAGCCAGCCATGTACATATAGCAGGGGCGCGGTGCCAGCCATGTACATATAGCAGGGGCGCGGTGCCAGCCATGTACATATAGCAGGGGCGCGGGTGCCAGCCATGTACATATAGCAGGGGCGCGGTGCCAGCCATGTACATATAGCAGGGACGCGGTGCCAGCCAATGTACATATAGCAGGGGCGCGGTGCTAGCCATGTACATATAGCAGGTGGCGCGGTGCCAGCCATGTACATATAGCAGGGGCGCGGTGCCAGCCATGTACATATAGCAGGGGCGCGGTGCCAGCCATGTACATATAGCAGGGGCGCGGTGCCAGCCATGTACATATAGCAGGGGCGCGGTGCCAGCCATGTACATATAGCAGGGGCGCGGAGCCAGCCATGTACATATAGCAGGGGCGCGGTGCCAGCCATGTACATATAGCAGGGGCGCGGTGCCAGCCATGGACATATAGCAGGGGCGCGGTGCTAGCCATGTACATATAGCAGGGGCGCGGTGACAGCCATGTTACATATAGCAGGGGGCGCGGTGACAGCCATGTACATATAGCAGGGGCGCGGTGCCAGCCATGTACATATAGCAGGGGCGCGGTGCCAGACCATGTACATATAGCAAGGGCGCGGTGCCAGCCATGTACATATAGCAGGGGCGCGGTGCCAGCCATGTACATATAGCAGGGGGCGCGGTGCCAGCCATGTACATATAGCAGGGGCGCGGTGCTAGCCATGTACACTATAGCAAGGGGCGCGGTGCCAGCCATGTACATATAGCAGGGGGCGCGGTGCTAAGCCATGTACATATAGCAGGGGCGCGGTGCCAGCCATGTACATATAGCAGGGGCGCGGTGCCAGCCATGTACATATAGCAGGGGGCGCGGTGCCAGCCATGTACATATAGCAGGGGCGCGGTGCTAGCCATGTACATATAGTTATAACTTATTGTGCCCCCCCCCCTCATTCAAGAATTTTATGCCCACCCTGAGTTCGACATGCTGACTGATCGGCCTTATCGTCACATACGTTAATGCCTTGAAATATAATCTCTCGTGTATCAATCGGGTAATATATATATATATCTATCAATATATATATATAAATATAATCTGAACGTCCAACCAAGAACGTGTTTTCGTCCCAGACACGGCCACGGACCCCATGCAGGGAGTCCTGTTAGGCGTGGCGGCTCAAACATCTGTTCGGGTTGGACCGTTACCCTGGCATATTCTAGTCTGTCAGAGGTAAATTCGACAGGGCTGGGGTCGGATATTACGCCCAGCCCCATGCTGATGTCCCATTCCCAGGGGCGAAAATGATTCGGCCCCGTAGTTTCAACAGTACGGGCCCTGGTGCCCTCCTCACCAACACTTTTGCGACTGAGGGGTGAGGGCGTGAGGGGTGAGGGCGTGAGAAGTGAGGGGGTGAGAAGTGAGGGGTGAGGGGTGAGGCGGTGAGGGGTGAGGGGTGAGGGTCAAGGGGTGAGGGCGTGAGGGGTGAGGGGTGAGGGGGTGAGGGGGTGAGGGTGAGGGGGTGAGGGGTGAGGGGGGGGCAGGGGTGAGGGGTGAGGGGGTGATGGGTGAGGG
>OZ025261.1:32657772-32691281 GCA_964019135.1 Arenicola marina
GGACATAGAGAGGGGGGGGGGGCATGTTGTCATGGGTTAATCATAGCTGTCCCCTTAACTTAGCGCGGAATTACCGATTTATGGGGGGGGGGACATCCTGTCACTGGTTAATATACAGCCATGACCAGGTGTCCCCTTAGTTTAGCCTTGGATCACTGATCCAGGTGGCTCAAGGGATATGGGCAGGGGAGGGGGGGGGCGGGTACATGCTGTCACGGTGTAACATGACCAGCCGTCCCACCATGACAGCGTGTCCCCCTGCAATTCGAATGTATACGTGCAAATGAGGACACTAGTTATGCGGAGACATGTTGCCATGGGTTGAACATAGCTATGACCAGATGCCCCCTTACTATAGCACGAGATTACCGATCTAAGTGGGTTGAGGAACATGGGCGGGGGGCGGGGGGGACGGCTGGTCATGTTACACCGGGTGGTGTTCGTGCATGTGTATATTATGTCTGTATACGTCTATATCCGAAACAGACATGTGTGCATATATAAGGTTCATATAGACAGTTAAGATAGGTGGCTATACAAGTATACAAAGCATGTCTTTAAAGTTGAGGGTGGTGTGGGAGTGGTGTATTTAACCCTTTAGCTCGGCACCACCGGGCAGGGGTGGGAGCACGGGGGGGGGGCGGCTGAAGGGTGATGGGCGGGTGGGTGGGGTGGGGAAGAGGGTTAACAGTATTAAATTGTTTTGACATGTACCTGAATGATGACGCTGTAGAGGGTGGGTGGGGGTTAGGGGAGGGGGGGGGGGGTCAGAGACACGATTCTCTCTCATTGGCTGGGTACATTTGTGTGAGCAGTGTCATGTCTGCTTGCGGGGTCGGCCCTCATGGCACACATTGGCAAACATTTTTGAACTGTTCTGGGTGCCGTCTCGCTATTTCCACGGACTTCATTTTTTCACGCGAGGGTCGCGTGAAAACGTAGAGACAGAGAGCGTGTGAAAGTCCCGGTATTTTCACGAAACTCCTCGTGAAAATAGCCCGATTACAGCGCTACCGCTTGTGAAAGTCCTGAGTTCTTAACGTGAAAAACCCGAGTTTCTCACGTGACAGAAGCTTCATCTGTTATCGCCCACAATGCCTCAAAAGTCCATATTATCGCCTGTGAATAAAGAAATCGGAAGTGACATATTCGTTACACGCCAGTGACACCGAGAGTACAAATTTGGCTCGGAGAACAAAGAATCTGAAAGAGATCATTGCGGCTTGGCATGGGTGTACATGATATCCACGTGGGTTTTGGGGCATGGGGATGGGGCGGGGGAGGGACAGATTGTCATAGACTGAATATGGCGATGATCCTGTCGCTCACGCATAGGGATAGCTGTCTCTCATGCTAAGCAATGGGGGAAATTTGGTCATGGCTATCTTCATCCTCTCCCCACCCCCGACCCCACCCCCCAAGTCCCTTAACCCACATGGATCGGTAGAGCCCACCCCATGGCTGTGCTTTATTTTTTCACGCTCGCTCCCCGTGGAGAAGGCGAGTCCTGCTCCCTCTCAGGACACAGTGAAATGGTCTCGCATATTTTACGACTTGCTTGCCGTGAAAAGCCCGAGACACCCTATACCCACTGACTGTGCTCTATTTCTCCACGCTCGCCCCCCGTTGTAAAGGCGAGTCCGTTCTCTCTCTGTACCACATAGTGCAGTGGTCTCGCATATTTCACGGCTTGCCTGCCGTGAAATGCCCGGTCATGTTACACCGGCTCTAGATTGGGACAGAAGCAACAGTTGGCGATGGAAATAGGGTGTGTGTGGTGTGTATGTGTGTGGGGGGGGGGGGGAAGGGGCTGGCAGAAGAGAGCGGGCAACGTGGGTTAAAACAGGTTGGATGACACATGTAGATGACACATGTAGATAACACATGTAGATGACACATGTAGATGACACATGTAGATGACACATGTAGATGACACATGTAGATGACACATGTAGATGACACATGTAGATCACACATGTAGATGACACATGTAGATGACACATGTAGATCACACATGTAGATCACACATGTAGATCACACATGTAGATCACACATGTAGATCACACATGTAGATCACACATGTAGATGACACATGTAGATCACACATGTAGATGACACATGTAGATGACACATGTAGATGAAACATGTAGATGACACATGTAGATGACACATGCGGATCACGCATGTAGATCACACAGATGTGTTGTGTTGTGCTGTGGCCCTGACAGAAAGTCTCAAAGAGACCCCACTAGGTGGCAGCACTTGACTCATCGAGAACCCTGAATGGAGTCCCCTAGGTTGAGTTCGGATATGCGACCGGAGTAATCGGCGCAGATATTTGGAGCATGCGCACTCATACTTTCCGCTCATGTGCGGATCAAGATAAACCGAACGCAAAATCCGCGATCCGCGTGAATGTTGCACTTGCTGAACTGCACTAATCATGAAAATCGTTAAACAGTGCCATGAAATAAATCGACTGATACGTGTTGTGTTCATTATTTTATTCTAGTTGTTATAATATTATTTACAGATTTTGTGCAGGTCGAAATACCACTTTATATATATATTACGTATTGTTGGGCCTGGGCACCATGTTGGAAATCCTCATGATCCTCCTCTGGGTGGGGAGTAAGGTCCGGGAGTAAAATATACCACGTGACCGCGCTATCGGACCACAATCTCCGCGTTCGGTTATGCACTTCGCGGAGTCTGACTACTCCGCTCGCATACTCGAACTCACCCCTAGAGTTGGGCTGGTTGGTTCCACGCTCAAATATCATAAATGCCTATACGGCAAACTTCCACCGATTTGTGCGCGCTCTTCCGAACTACTCATTTTTTGATTGTTTGATTGACGTTATAAGACCTATTCGCTCATAGAAAATAGTTCTCACAAGCGGCACCACATTATTCTGGTCAGGAGAACATTCGAAGAAATTAAGATAAGATTTTATTATTGAAACGTTTAAATCTGGTTAATAGTTTATCTAATATAGCCGGTCGCTTTGCTCGTGCATCGGTCTGTTGCTCGTCAAGCCCTAATTTCAGAATGTCTGGTGAGCAGTGGCTCCACCGTGTGAGTTAAGCATGAGTTATTCGAATGCGTTGGATCGGTTTGGGGCTGAGCCTGGGGTTCAGCAAGCCAGGTCAGCTGATTGGTGGATTTCACGAACACAGTTTAGCCGACTACGGGGGTTCATTGACTAAATTTATAATGTAAATGATGGACGATTTTTAGCCGACTAAGCCCCGTAGCCGCGAAATGTACGCGAAATAGGCCACAGAAAGTGAGTTGGTGTGGTTCAGTGAGGACGCGGGGTCAAGGTATTTCGCCTAAACACGTATCTCAAAAGGGTCAATGGTTTCCGCAGAAACATAGCAAGGTCGGTTTCCTGGGACCACTGTTGCTGCAACCTCGCTCTCAATCAGCCACCTGTTAGGCCACAGTTCAAAATCACAAATCAAGGTCACATGAGGCCTTGTCTTGCCTTGACCTGCATATTTATTTATTTTTAATTGCCTATGCACAGCATCAATGTCATATTCATTATAAGATATTACATCGAAATAATAGTGAAACACCTATACACAATACAATTTACATAGCTTATGCAGTATATTCTTATTACCATTTGATAGTTTCGAGAGAACAATTTGATATTCCGCTTGTACTGTGATTTTGAGCTATTGCTAAAATAAGTTAAAATTCAGTCTCTGATTTTGTATAGCTTTTGCTTTATAAATATACCATTTGCCACAAAAGATAATAAAGTTCAATTCAAGTATATCTTCCGTATGTTGAAAAAACCAATGAGGCTCCTCTGTAATTGCACTGATAACATCACGATTGTTGCACAGTTAACTGGTATGTTGAATACACAGTACACAGAGTCCCAGGGCCTAGGGTGAGGGTGTGCATAGGGTAGAGACACAGTAGAGTCCCAGGGCCTAGGGTGAGGGTGTGCATAGGGTAGAGACACAGTAGACTCCCGGGGCCTAGGGTCAGGGTGTGCATAGGGTAGAGACACAGTAGAGTCCGGGGGCCTAGGGTGAGGGTGTGCATAGGGTAGAGACACAGTAGAGTCCCAGGGCCTAGGGTGAGGGTGTGCATAGGGCAGAGACACATTAGACTCCCGGGGCCTAGGGTGAGGGTGTGCATAGGGTAGAGACACAGTAGACTCCCGGGGCCTAGGGTCAGGGTGTGCATAGGGTAGAGACACAGTAGAGTCCCGGGGCCTAGGGTGAGGGTGTGCATAGGGTAGAGACACAGTAGAGTCCCGGGGCCTAGGGTGGGGGTGTGCATAGGGTAGAGACACAGTAGACTCCCGGGGCCTAGGGTGAGGGTGTGCATTGGGTAGAGACACAGTAGACTCCCGGGGCCTAGGGTGAGGGTGTCCATAGGGTAGAGACACAGTAGAATCCCGGGGCCTAGGGTGAGGGTGTGCATAGGGTAGAGACACAGTAGTCTCCGGGCCTAGAGTGAGGGTGTGCATAGGGTAGAGACACAGTTGAGTCCCGGGGCCTAGGGTGAGGGTGTGCATAGGGTAGAGACACAGTAGAGTCCCAGGGCCTAGGGTGAGGGTGTGCATAGGGTAGAGACACAGTAGAGTCCCGGAGCTTGGGTGAGGGTGTGCATAGGGTAGAGAGACAGTAGAGTTCCAGGGCCTAGGGTGAGGGTGTGCATAGGGTAGAGACACAGTAGAGTCCCGGGGCCTAGGGTGAGGGTGTGCATAGGGTAGAGACACAGTAGAGTCCCAGGGTCTAGGGTGAGGGTGTGCATAGGGTAGAGACACAGTAGAATCCCAGGGCCTAGGGTGAGGGTGTGCATAGGGTAGAGACACAGTAGAGTCCCGGGGCTTGGGTGAGGGTGTGCATAGGGTAGAGAGACAGTAGAGTTCCAGGGCCTAGGGTGAGCGTGGGCATAGGGTAGAGACACAGTAGAGTCCCAGGGCCTAGGGTGAGGGTGTGCATAGGTTAGAGACACAGTAGAGTCCCGGGGCCTAGGGTGAGGGTGTGCATAGGGTAGAGACACAGCAGAATCCCGGGGCCTAGGGTCAGGGTGTGCATAGGGTAGAGACACAGTAGACTCCCGGGGCCTAGGGTGAGGGTGTGCATAGGGTAGAGACACAGTAGACTCCCGGGGCCTAGGGTCAGGGTGTGCATAGGGTAGAGACACAGTAGACTCCCGGGGCCTAGGGTGAGGGTGTGCATAGGGTAGAGACACAGTAGACTCCCGGGGCCTAGGGTGAGGGTGTGCATAGGGTAGAGACACAGTAGACTCCCGGGGCCTTGGGTGAGGGTGTGCATAGGGTAGAGACACAGTAGAATCTCAGGGCCTAGAGTGAGGGTGTGCATAGGGTAGAGACACAGTAGAGTCCCGGGGCCTAGGGTGAGGGTGTGCATAGGGTAGAGACACAGTAGTCCCCGGGCCTAGAGTGAGGGTGTGCATAGGGTAGAGACACAGTAGAGTCCCGGGGCCTAGGGTGAGGGTGTGCATAGGGTAGAGACACAGTGGAGTCCCAGGGCCTAGGGTGAGGGTGTGCATGCGGTAGAAACACAGTAGAGTCCCGGAGCTTGGGTGAGGGTGTGCATAGGGTAGAGAGACAGTAGAGTTCCAGGGCCAAGGTGAGGGTGTGCATAGGGTAGAGACACAGTAGAGTCCCGGGGCCTAGGGTGAGGGTGTGCATAGGGTAGAGACACAGTAGAGTCCCAGGGTCTAGGGTGAGGGTGTGCATAGGGTAGAGACACAGTAGACTCCCGGGGCCTAGGGTGAGGGTGTGCATAGGGTAGCGACACAGTAGAATCCCGGGGCCTAGGGTGAGGGTGTGCATAGGGTAGAGACACAGTAGAGTCCCAGGGCCTAGGGTGAGGGTGTGCATAGGGTAGAGAAACAGTAGAGTCCCAGGGCCTAGGGTGAGGGTGTGCATAGGGTAGAGACACAGTAGACTCCCGGGGCCTAGGGTGAGGGTGTGCATAGGGTAGAGACACAGTAGACTCCCGGGGCCTAGGGTGAGGGTGTGCATAGGGTAGAGACACAGTAGACTCCCGGGGCCTAGAGTGAGGGTGTGCAAAAGGTAGAGACACAGTAGACTCCCGGGGCCTAGGGTGAGGGTGTGCATAAGGTAGAGACACAGTAGAGTCCCGGGGCCTAGGGTGAGGGTGTGCATAGAGTAGAGACACAGTAGAGTCCCTGGGCCTAGGGTGAGGGTGTGCATAGAGTAGAGACACAGTAGAGTCCCAGGGCCTAGGGTGAGGGTGTGCATAGGGTAGATACACAGTAGAGTCCCGGGGCCTAGGGTGAGGGTGTGCATAGAGTAGAGACACAGTAGAGTCCCAGGGCCTAGGGTGAGGGTGTGCATAGGGTAGATACACAGTAGAGTCCCGGGGCCTAGGGTGGGGGTGTGCATAGAGTAGAGACACAGTAGAGTCCCAGGGCCTAGGGTGAGGGTGTGCATAGGGTAGATACACAGTAGAGTCCCGGGGCCTAGGGTGGGGGTGTGCATAGGGTAGAGACACAGTAGACTCCCGGGGCCTAGGGTGAGGGTGTGCATAGGGTAGAGACACAGTAGAGTCCCAGGGCCTAGGGTGGGGGTGTGCATAGGGTAGAGACACAGTAGACTCCCGGGGCCTAGGGTGAGGGTGTGCATAGGGTAGAGACACAGTAGAGTCCCAGGGCCTAGGGTGGGGGTGTGCATAGGGTAGAGACACAGTAGACTCCCGGGACCTAGGGTGAGGGTGTGCATAGAGTAGAGACACAGTAGACTCCCGGGGCCTAGGGTGAGGGTGTGCCTAAGGTAGAGACACAGTAGACTCCCGGGGCCTAGGGTGAGGGTGTGCCTAAGGTAGAGACACAGTAGACTCCCGGGGCCTAGGGTGAGGGTGTGCATAGGGTAGAGACACAGTAGTCCCCGGGCGTAGAGTGAGGGTGTGCATAGGGTAGTGACACAGTAGAGTCCCGGGGCCTGTGGTGAGGGTTTGCATAGGGTAGAGACACAGTAGAGTCCCGGGGCCTAGGGTGAGGGTGTGCATAGGGTAGAGACACAGTAGACTCAGGGCCTAGGGTGAGGGTGTGCATAGGGTAGAGACACAGTAGTCTCAGGGCCTAGGGTGAGGGTGTGCATAGGGTAGAGACACAGTAGACTCCCGGGGCCTAGGGTGAGGGTGTGCATAGGGTAGAGACACAGTAGACTCCCGGGGCCTAGGGTGAGGGTGTGCATAGGGTAGACACACAGTAGAATCCCAGGGTCTAGGGTGAGGGAGTGCATAGGGTAGAGACACAGTAGAGTCCCAGGGCCTAGGGTGAGGGTGTGCATAGGGTAGTGACACAGTAGAGTCCCGGGGCCTGTGGTGAGGGTTTGCATAGGGTAGAGACACAGTAGAGTCCCGGGGCCTAGGGTGAGGGTGTGCATAGGGTAGAGACACAGTAGACTCAGGGCCTAGGGTGAGGGTGTGCATAGGGTAGAGACACAGTAGTCTCAGGGCCTAGGGTGAGGGTGTGCATAGGGTAGAGACACAGTAGAGTCCCGGGGCCTGTGGTGAGGGTTTGCATAGGGTAGAGACACAGTAGAGTCCCAGGGCCTAGGGTGAGGGTGTGCATAGGGTAGAGACACAGTAGTCTCAGGGCCTAGGGTGAGGGTGTGCACAGGGTAGAAACACAGTAGACTCCCGGGCCTAGGGTGAGGGTGTGCATAGGGTAGAGACACAGTAGAGTCCCGGGGCCTAGGGTGAGGGTGTGCATAGGGTAGAGACACAGTAGAGTCCCGGGGCCTAGGGTGAGGGTGTGCATAGGGTAGAGACACAGTAGACTCAGGGCCTAGGGTGAGGGTGTGCATAGGGTAGAGACACAGTAGTCTCAGGGCCTAGGGTGAGGGTGTGCATAGGGTAGAGACACAGTAGACTCCCGGGGCCTAGGGTGAGGGTGTGCATAGGGTAGAGACACAGTAGACTCCCGGGGCCTAGGGTGAGGGTGTGCATAGGGTAGACACACAGTAGAATCCCAGGGTCTAGGGTGAGGGAGTGCATAGGGTAGAGACACAGTAGAGTCCCAGGGCCTAGGGTGAGGGTGTGCATAGGGTAGTGACACAGTAGAGTCCCGGGGCCTGTGGTGAGGGTTTGCATAGGGTAGAGACACAGTAGAGTCCCGGGGCCTAGGGTGAGGGTGTGCATAGGGTAGAGACACAGTAGACTCAGGGCCTAGGGTGAGGGTGTGCATAGGGTAGAGACACAGTAGTCTCAGGGCCTAGGGTGAGGGTGTGCATAGGGTAGAGACACAGTAGAGTCCCGGGGCCTGTGGTGAGGGTTTGCATAGGGTAGAGACACAGTAGAGTCCCAGGGCCTAGGGTGAGGGTGTGCATAGGGTAGAGACACAGTAGTCTCAGGGCCTAGGGTGAGGGTGTGCACAGGGTAGAAACACAGTAGACTCCCGGGCCTAGGGTGAGGGTGTGCATAGGGTAGAGACACAGTAGAGTCCCGGGGCCTAGGGTGAGGGTGTGCATAGGGTAGAGACACAGTAGAATCCCGGGGCCTAGGGTGAGGGTGTGCATAGGGTAGAGACATAGTAGAGTCCCAGGACCTAGGGTGAGGGTGTGCATAGGGTAGAGACACAGTAGTCTCAGGGCCTAGGGTGAGGGTGTGCATAGGGTAGAGACACTGTAGTCTCAGGGCCTAGGGTGAGGGTTTGCATAGGGTAGAGACACAGTAGTCTCAGGGCCTAGGGTGAGGGTGTGCATAGGGTAGAGACACAGTAGTCTCAGGGCCTAGGGTGAGGGTGTGCATAGGGTAGAGACACAGTAGTCTCAGGGCCTAGGGTGAGGGTGTGCATAGGGTAGAGACACAGTAGTCTCAGGGCCTAGGGTGAGGGTGTGCATAGGGTAGAGACACAGTAGAGTCCCGGGGCCTAGGGTGAGGGTGTGCATAGGGTAGAGACACAGTAGTATCCCGGGGCCTAGGGTGAGGGTGTGCATTGGGTAGAGACACAGTAGAGTCCCGGGGCCTAGGGTGAGGGTGTGCATAGGGTAGAGACACAGTAGAATCCCGGGGCCTAGGGTGAGGGTGTGCATTGGGTAGAGACACAGTAGAGTCCCGGGGCCTGTGGTGAGGGTTTGCATAGGGTAGAGACACAGTAGAGTCCCAGGGCCTAGGGTGAGGGTGTGCATAGGGTAGAGACACAGTAGTCTCAGGGCCTAGGGTGAGGGTGTGCACAGGGTAGAAACACAGTAGACTCCCGGGCCTAGGGTGAGGGTGTGCATAGGGTAGAGACACAGTAGAGTCCCGGGGCCTAGGGTGAGGGTGTGCATAGGGTAGAGACACAGTAGAATCCCGGGGCCTAGGGTGAGGGTGTGCATAGGGTAGAGACATAGTAGAGTCCCAGGACCTAGGGTGAGGGTGTGCATAGGGTAGAGACACAGTAGTCTCAGGGCCTAGGGTGAGGGTGTGCATAGGGTAGAGACACAGTAGTCTCAGGGCCTAGGGTGAGGGTGTGCATAGGGTAGAGACACAGTAGTCTCAGGGCCTAGGGTGAGGGTGTGCATAGGGTAGAGACACAGTAGTCTCAGGGCCTAGGGTGAGGGTGTGCATAGGGTAGAGACACAGTAGAGTCCCGGGGCCTAGGGTGAGGGTGTGCATAGGGTAGAGACACAGTAGAATCCCGGGGCCTAGGGTGAGGGTGTGCATTGGGTAGAGACACAGTAGAGTCCCGGGGCCTAGGGTGAGGGTGTGCATAGGGTAGAGACACAGTAGAATCCCGGGGCCTAGGGTGAGGGTGTGCATTGGGTAGAGACACAGTAGAGTCCCGGGGCCTGTGGTGAGGGTTTGCATAGGGTAGAGACACAGTAGAGTCCCAGGGCCTAGGGTGAGGGTGTGCATAGGGTAGAGACACAGTAGTCTCAGGGCCTAGGGTGAGGGTGTGCACAGGGTAGAAACACAGTAGACTCCCGGGCCTAGGGTGAGGGTGTGCATAGGGTAGAGACACAGTAGAGTCCCGGGGCCTAGGGTGAGGGTGTGCATAGGGTAGAGACACAGTAGAATCCCGGGGCCTAGGGTGAGGGTGTGCATAGGGTAGAGACATAGTAGAGTCCCAGGACCTAGGGTGAGGGTGTGCATAGGGTAGAGACACAGTAGTCTCAGGGCCTAGGGTGAGGGTGTGCATAGGGTAGAGACAATGTAGTCTCAGGGCCTAGGGTGAGGGTTTGCATAGGGTAGTGACACAGTAGTCTCAGGGCCTAGGGTGAGGGTGTGCATAGGGTAGAGACACAGTAGTCTCAGGGCCTAGGGTGAGGGTGTGCATAGGGTAGAGACACAGTAGTCTCAGGGCCTAGGGTGAGGGTGTGCATAGGGTAGAGACACAGTAGTCTCAGGGCCTAGGGTGAGGGTGTGCATAGGGTAGAGACACTGTAGTCTCAGGGCCTAGGGTGAGGGTTTGCATAGGGTAGAGACACAGTAGTCTCAGGGCCTAGGGTGAGGGTGTGCATAGGGTAGAGACAGTAGTCTCAGGGCCTAGGGTGAGGGTGTGCATAGGGTAGAGACACAGTAGTCTCAGGGCCTAGGGTGAGGGTGTGCATAGGGTAGAGACACAGTAGTCTCAGGGCCTAGGGTGAGGGTGTGCATAGGGTAGAGACACAGTAGTCTCAGGGCCTAGGGTGAGGGTGTGCATAGGGTAGAGACACAGTAGTCTCAGGGCCTAGGGTGAGGGTGTGCATAGGGTAGAGACACTGTAGTCTCAGGGCCTAGGGTGAGGGTTTGCATAGGGTAGAGACACAGTAGTCTCAGGGCCTAGGGTGAGGGTGTGCATAGGGTAGAGACAGTAGTCTCAGGGCCTAGGGTGAGGGTGTGCATAGGGTAGAGACACAGTAGTCTCAGGGCCTAGGGTGAGGGTGTGCATAGGGTAGAGACACAGTAGTCTCAGGGCCTAGGGTGAGGGTGTGCATAGGGTAGAGACACAGTAGTCTCAGGCCCTAGGGTGAGGGTGTATATTGGCTAGGAGCACACACAATTTCATCCTTTAAAAATGGATTTGACTGGCACGTCTTCATATTAATTAGCTAATTTTTGCGTCTACTGCGTATAAGCACACTCTTTTTGTTTTTAAGCAGATAATACCTTGGACGGACTGTGCAGTACATCGGGGATGAATTCTACAGCCCCCCCCCCCCCTACAGCCCCCCTCCCCTCCTCCTCGCGGTCGTCAGAGTTTTGAACCTCCCCTCCCGCGGTCGCTAGTCTTAGGGAACTTTTACGCCCTCCAGTCGCAATCTTCCCTTCATTTGAGAGATTTGAAAGGCGTAAGAATGAGATAAAATCAATCATAGATAAGTCAAATCTGATAAGTCAGAATGTAAACCTAGGTGCGGACAAGAAAACATATGTGTTGATCAAACAACGGCAAGCGATCAAACCAGAAATAGGGGCTGGCCTTACGCTAATGATAACCCAGACGTTGTTGAACACAAGGTTAGCTCAGGTTGGTTATGAGCTAAAGGGCTGATAAGAGCGGGCATTGTGAGTGACGCGGAGGAGCGTGGGGATACGGGGGGTGGGGTGTGGGGGGGGGGGGGTATTCGTGTTAGGCTACCTTTGTGTTATTAGATGCTGAACTGGGCCAAGACACTGTCCGGAGCATTAAAACATCAGTGGTTAGAACCCTCCCCCCCCCCACCCCCTTGTCGCCAGAGTTTAGATCCCTCCCCCCCCACCCCCTTGTCGCCAGTGTTTAGAACCCTCTTCTCCCCCTGTCGCCAGTGCTTAGAACCCTCCCCCCCACCCCCTTGTCGCCAGAGTTTAGATCCCTCCTCTCAACCTGTCGTGAGTGTTTAGAACCCTCCTCTCCCCCTGTCGTCAGTGTCTAGAACCCACCCTTTCCCCTGTCCTCAGTGTTTAGAACCCTCTTCTCCCCCTGTCGTCAGTGTCTAGAACCCACCCCTCCCCCTGTCACCAGTGTTTAGAACCCTCTTCTCCCCCTGTCGTCAGTGTCTTGAACCTTACTCTCCTCTCTATCGTCAGCGTTTAGAACCCTCCCATCTCTCTATCGTCAGTGTTTAGAACCCTCCCATCCCTCTGTTGTCAGTGCTTAGAACCCTCCCTTCCCCCTGTCGTCAGTGTCTAGAACCCTCCCTTCCCCCTGTCGTCAGTGTCTGGAACCCTCCCTTCCCCCTGTCGTCAGTGTCTAGAACCCTCCTCTCCCCCTGTCGTCAGTGTCTTGAACCCTCCCTTCCCCCTGTCGTCAGTGTCTAGAACCTCTCCTCTCATCCTGCGTCAGTGTTTAGAACATTACTCTTCCCTTTATCGTCAGTGTTCAGAGCCCTCTTCTCCCAAAGTTGTCAGTGTTTAGAACCCTCCCCTCCCCCGGTCGTCAGTGTTTAGAACCTTACTACCCTCTCTATCGTCAGTGATTAGAACCCACCCCTCCCCCTCTCATCAGTGTCTGGAACCCTCTTCTCCCTCTGTCGTCAGTGTCTAGAACCCTCTTCTCCCTCTGTCGTCAGTGTCTAGAACCCTCTTCTCCCTCTGTCGTCAGTGTCTAGAACCCTCTTCTCCCCCTGTCGTCAGTGTTTAGAACCCTCCCCTCCCTCTGTCGTCAGTGTCTAGAACCCTCTTCTCCCCCTGTCGTCAGTGTCTAGAGCCTTACTCTCCCCTCTATCGTCAATGTTTAGAACCTACCCATCCCTCTGTTGTCAGTGCTTAGAACCCTCGCTTCCCCCTGTCATCAGTGTTTAGGACCTTACTCCCCGCTCTATCGTCAGTGTTTAGAACCTTACTCCCCTCCCTCTGTTGTCAGTGTTTAGAACCCTCTCCTCCCCCTGTCATCAGGGTTTAGAACCTTACTCCCCGCACTATCGTCAGTGTTTAGAATCCTCTCCTGCCTCTGTTTTCAGTGTCTAGAACCCTCCTTTACCCCTGTCGTCAGTGTCTGGAACCCTTCTTTCCCCCTGTCCTCTTTAAAATGATCTCTGATAAATTAGAGTGATAGTGATATCTGTGCTGTTGTGTTGAGTAGGCAATCAGGTAATAATATTGGATTAATTAAAAGAAAAGGTATATCGTCTATTTACTAGTAATCCCTTCAGAATGAAGAATTGTTTGTAATACATGTAATTCTATTACAAGTTAGGATCCCGGGCCGAACAGCACTGGCGGGCTGGCGCGGGTACAAGCGCACTAACAGTGTCCCTGGGTCTTGATGGGCTAGGACGGGACGCACCCACGCGACGCCATTTCATCGACGAAGAATTGCTCTGCACGCTCTGCCTGCCTCGGGCCCATTATATCCCTGTTGTCGCCTACTTCCCCAATCCAGTTTTACACTCGCTCGCCAGGGCGAGGTGCGCAAATTCATAGGACAGATGCAAATGCGCCTCGATTGAACAGCGGTCCTCTACGTGTCTTTCAGATACGATAGGACGGGACAGCGGTCCTCTACGTGTCTTTCAGATACGATAGGACGGGACAGCGGTCCTCTACGTGTCTTTCAGATACGATAGGACGGGACAGCGGTCCTCTACGTGTCTTTCAGATACGATAGGACGGGACAGCGGTCCTCTACGTGTCTTTCAGATACGATAGGACGGGACAGCGGTCCTCTACGTGTCTTTCAGATACGATAGGACGGGACAGCGGTCCTCTACGTGTCTTTCAGATACGATAGGACGGGACAGCGGTCCTCTACGTGTCTTTCAGATACGATAGGACGGGACAGCGGTCCTCTACGTGTCTTTCAGATAGGATAGTAGTAGCTAGGAATCGCGAGCGCTCACCTTCGTTGGCCACAATCAGTACTGTGTCAGTCAGCACACGGCGGCCCTATGTATATCCACCTCACACTTCGACCCGCTTCACGCATTGATCCAGCGCGAATCCGCCCAAAGGTTTTTCTTGTGTAAAATGATTAAACTTTTGAAATAGACTAATCTTACATTCTGACATTTTTCTTTCAGCGACTACTAGATTTTTCTTATGTACAGGAAGTGGATATTAAACAAAGCGACCACATAATTGGCTGAACCTGACCTAATTTGGTGGACTATTGCACTCAGTGGTTGGTTATTCAGGACGCTCTAACCACTTTTGGTCATATCGCGTCAATGGGAGAAGGAAGGGAGAGTGGAGCCATGTCCCCGGGGGGTAACCCCCTACTCTTTACGACGAAAGACATGGGATCTTTATCCTGCGACCACCCAGACATGGCCACAGCGGGGCTCGAACCACCGACCCACGTGCCGTTAGGCTCTCAGGTGACCAGAGCACTCAATGCGAGCGCTCTAGCCCACTGAGCTGTCGCGCCGGCCCCTTGTACTCAATGGAGAGAGCTACACATACCCAAGTACAATATTCTTATTTTTTATACAGCCAGCGAAAGTAGATTGACAGCAAAATGTTGTTTAGCTATCAAATAAAATGAGATATTATAGTAAAGTATAGCTAGAAAGTAGAAACATGAATTTACTAAAATAAATGAACACTGATCTCGGTGTAAATGGATGAATTAGTCTGAGATCGAGACAGGGATGAGACATAGGCTATTTCACAACCCGCGGTACAGTGGGCTACTTTTGCGCTCCTTCGGAATCCGTTTAACATCCAGCGTATTCATGAACCATACTTATCGCTAAATGAATTAAATTAAATAGGATATTGGGGGGGGGGGGGCACCCGGTCGCCAATGCAAATTTGAAAAATTGCCGAAACGTAATCAAGCTAAGCAAAGGCATTTCTGTAACTACGCACATAGCTCAAATAATATACATAATACTTGAGCAGACCGGCCAACAAGCGACTGAACATGATTCGGATTGCTGTCCAACTACGGGAAGGGTGATGACAAATGGAGCATCTTTTAATGTTTTCTTTAAATGGATCTGCAACGTGGTCTTGCCTGTTCCTGCCTGACCAGTCATTAATAGGTTGCGCCCGCTTTCTGCTAATCGTAATGCTTCTTACGCTTCGTTATGTAGAGGGTCCATATGTATGAAGCATCGGCACCATCCTCTCACAGCAGAGCGTGTCCACCCCCTCCTCCATAAGGCATTGGCCCCCAGGGTATATCTTCCTTCAGAGCAAATTTTGTAAACATGGACATGTGATCAAACCCTGGCGGAAATGGTGCGTTTGTTTAATAACGTCATTTATATTATAACCGTTGAATATTTTGGGGCATTCACAGTGCTAAATATAATTCCATGATCTACACACAGTGTCCACTCCCCCCTTGAGGAAATTACAAAATGACTGAAGCCACCCCCCCCCATGGTCATTTGCATATACATGCCACTTCCGCTTCCTGTACATCAGCAAGGTCGCAAAGGACTATTTGAAGTGTGTTTTTGTGGCAAACTTGCTCCTGTAGTCGATGTTAAATGTCACGATATAAGCTTAGTCTATTTCAAAAGTTTAATTATTTTAGACAAAAAAAAATATTTGGGTGGATTCGCGCTTGATTAATGCGCGAGGCGGGTGGAAGGATCAGGTGAATAGGTTGCTTACTCTTGGGTATATTATACATAGGGCCGCCGTGTACTGACTGACACAGTACGGATTGTGGCCAACGGAGGTGAGCGCTCGTGGTAGCAATAAATATAGATACAGCGACCGATAACATCTTCACGACGTCACTTGCTGTACGATGAGTGTGATAAAGCTCATGCGAAAGCAACGTGTGCTTTATGAACTCGGCCCTCGATCTCGCTGCTTGGGAAACAGACACCGTCTACTTCCTCGTAACTAGATATCCGCATATCTCTTCAAAGTTGCCGACCGCGGTGATAACATGGGCATTTGATCCACATTTGCCAGTAGGCATCTCCTACACGTGTGGTAACACACCTGACAGAAAGACAGCGTGTTTAATGCGCTTCAGTCTTTGTTTTCATTACTTTCAGTCTATAAATAGATCCACCGCCACATGCAAAAAGGGGGTTAAACTATCGCAAGCCGTTTTAATAAAAAATCACCAATTCAAGATATCTTGAATTATTTAAAGATATCTTGAATTTAATTCAAGATATCTTAAATTCAATTCAAGATATGTGACACATCTATTTTTTCTCATCAAAAATAGGTGAGATTTCAAGATATCTTGAAATCAATTTCAGATATCTTGAAATCAATTTCAGATATCTTGAAATCAATTTCAGATATCTTGAAACCAATTTCAGATATCTTGAATGCAATTTCAGATATCTTGAATTGAATTCAAGATATCTTAAATTAAATTATGGATATGTGACAGATCTTATTTTTCTCATAAAAAATAGGTGTGATTTCAAGATATCTCAAATTCAATTTCAGATATCTTGAAATCATTTTAAGATATCTTGAATTCAATTAAAGATATCTTGAAATCACACCTATATTTTATGAGAAAAAAAAGATGCGTCACATATCCATAATTGAATTTAAGATATCTTGAATTGAATTCAAGATATCTTAAAATCACACCTATTTTTTATGAGAAAAAATAGATGCGTCACATATCCATAATTGAATTTAAGATATCTTGAATTCAATTCAAGATATCTTAAATTCACACCTATTTTTTATGAGCAAAAAATAGATGCGTCACATATCCATAATTGAATTTAAGATATCTTGAATTCAATTCAAGATATCTTTAATACCCGTCAAAAGACCGGAAGTGTACTCTCCATCGATCGAGTGTCGTCAGATGAAAGTTACTATTTAAAAAAAAAAAAAAACATTCATTGTGATCCAAAACTGGCGGAGAAAACACTTGTGTAGAGTGACGTTAATGTGCTGATGACGTAACACGCATGAAGTAATCTTCGCCAGAGGGAGCACCAACGTCCCACTTTCCGGAGGTTTCTATACGATACGTTATTGGCCAGGAACCAGGCACAATCAATATGGCGACGAAGCGGCCGAAATGCCGGGCCATGCGAGGGGCAGTATACCCATTTTCTAGAAATGCTTCTAGCTGCTGCTTCGAAATGTCCAGACGGAGTCTCCCTCTCTCGCCGGGTCATGTAAATGAATTGATACATACAATCAGAGATAAATTTTGAGTGTATGCATGCTATTTTGTACATAACTTTGTAAGGCTTTCCAAAATATTCATAGAAGTCAGTTGCGGTATGTATGTCACAAAAGATTTATCATAGCCAGGTCTTTGATGTCACTGGCTTCAGCACAAGTGTTGCTTTTGATAATACACTGGAGCGAGGTGCAGTCAGAAGATTTAGTATCTTCGTTGGAACGGCGACACAGAGTGTTAGCTAGGTTATATTGTTGAGTCCTTAGCGGTTTGCCTAGCCACAGCATGGAAGGCTATACCGTCCTCCTTTTGTTGTTCATCCACTTCCGTATTCGAATTGTCAGGAGTTTGACAAAGGGCGAGGAGCCCATCGATGGCTCCGGGCGCTTCCGCATAGGCGGCTTCGTCGAAATAGTACGAAATACGATCAACATTATTTAGTACTGTGGACAAAATATTATAAGCCCTTTGGTTATCACCATTGATCAAAACGAGCTCAGCCTCACGGAGCGATCGCAACATTCGAGCCTTCACCGAACCCGTGCTAGGCGCCGCCATTGTTATCACGTGAGATGGGTCTCCGTGTTCAAAACAGCGCCCTCTTTCTAGATATCCTAAATCCAATTATGGATATGTGACACATCTATTTTTTCTCATAAAAATAGGTGTGATTTCAAGATATCTTCAATTCAATTATGGATATGTGACACATCTATTCTTCCTCATAAAAAATAGGTGTGATTTCAAGATATCTTCAATTCAATTATGGATATGTGACACACCTATTTTTTCCCATAAAAAATAGGTGTGATTTCAAGATATCTTCAAATCATTTTAAGATATCTTCAAATCATTTTAAGATATCTTCAATTCAATTTAAGATATCTGGAATACAATTGAAATTGGGATAAGTAGAAAGTAATTTCAGATATCTGGAATTGAATTCAAGATATCTTAAAATGATTTGAAGATATCTGAAATTGAATTCAAGATATCTGAAATTGAATTCCAGATATCTAAAATTGAATTCCAGATATCTAAAATTGAATTCAAGATATCTGAAAATGAATTCAAGATATCTTGAATTGGTGATTTTTTATTAAAACGGCTTGCGATATATATGCACGGTCACAGTGTGTGCATGCATATGTCTTGGTGTCGTGTACGACACAGTTCAAACGAGCTAGGTCACGAAGGTGTTGCGTTCGACCACGCGTACGGTGTTCTAAGGTCCATATGGCGTTTACGCCAAAAACTCCCTCTCTAATCATTTCAAGGCGTCTGTATTTTGGTTGGGACAATTTGGTGGTTAACAGTTGTTCCGACCTGCGCCGCACGGCCGTTCTCACCAACTTTTTCCAGTCGCCTTTGATAGGAAAGTTATCCATGAACCTAAAAACGATTCCTTCTAGATTATATTTCTTCAGGATCTCTATGATGTCCCTAATATACCCAAACTTTATTTGGTAATTAACAGATTGTGTTTGCCTCCAGAGAACCATTTCGTAGTTAACAGATTGTGTTTGCCTCTAGAGAACAATTTCGTAGTTAACAGATTGTGCTTGCCTCTGTAGAGCCATTTCGTAGGTAACAGATTGTGTTTGCCTCTGGAGAGCCATTTTAGAGAATAACTACATATAATGTGTTGCAGCCTACGATTTGTTAAAAACAAGAGGGCCGTAACGCTTTAACGGTGTTGACAGAAGCACTGTTCCGTATGAACCTCCTGTTTGAGTTCAAGCTCCCCGCACGGTGGCGCTACGCAAGCTCCGCTTTTACCGCTGCTGTCGGCCGGGGGCAAATTTCAAGATTCTTGAAAAACGGTCAAATCAGCTGTAATTTTCTGCAACATTATAGTTTTCAACTATCAAACATAAAAATAACGAGCTTTGCGTATTTAATACAGCAAAACACATCTTGTACCCTTTCGAAAAAGTTATAATTGTGACAGAACTCTTTTCTTTTCACCCAACTGATTTCAGGCGTTATTAGGCTTAGGTTGGATCCCAGCACTAATTTGTGGAAATGCGCGACGCATTTTTCCTAGTAATCTGCGCAGCGCTGCCCTGGCGAGCGAGTGTGAAAATGCATTGAGAACGTAGGCGACAACAGAGATATAATGGAGCCCTAGCGGAGTGGGTCGAAGGCAGAGAGTGGTTTGAGTTATGTAGATGACTGATATTTAGAGTACATATGAATACACTACGACATAGAATGTGGCATGGTTGTATTGTCTGGATCTGAAACTTGTTCGTTTATTAACAATATACTGTCACATTTGCATTACCATGTGAATAATTAATTTAAATTTAATATTTAGCTTGATTAGACGAAATCAATCAACTTAAATGTATTTTTTGTTTTGCGCTGCATGCTCACGGCTTCTTGAACAGTCAATCAAATGATAATTTTGTCAAATTTCGGGACTCGGTAATGTACTGAGCATTATCTACTCGATGCAACACGCCCTTCAATATACTGGCCGATAAAACATCTCCTTGTTTTTGAATGGAGTTCAGTCCGCTAGGATCCATTCGTTTAACCTGTTAACTGCTAGTCCTGATGCGTGTAGAATGTTTTTCGCCTACTATATCTAGGAGGGTGGGGGGGGGGCGGGGGCGGGGGCGGCTAGGGTTTTGGGGGGGAGGCTCGAAAAGTGTTTCCGGGGAAACCGGCTGGCCTCGTCATTACGTCATCACAAACCTGATGACAACCTGACGTGTTTCAGTGTAGTTGTCACACTTCTGTTGTAATACAGGCGTTGATTTCCTTAGCTTTCCAATGAGTATCCATGTCGGTGTGTGACATTGGTAGAGTGAACATGTAATAGGGGGACGCGAGGCCGGAGTCCGGATAGGTTGATAAGCGCCGTGCCGCGCTCCCCAACACCTTGATGGGTTCATTATGACCGAGCCGTAGATACAGTGCGCGTCACTTAATCGCACTTCGGTTAAACGCAACTTCCGCTTAATCGCAAAAAATTCAAATCCCAACGCCATTTCCCACACAAGCCCATGTTAACAACTTCGGTTAATCGCAAATTCCGCTTAATGGCAACACAAATGTACCTGAAAACGATCGGGAACTTCGGATAATTGCAACATTCGAGGTAAAACCCAGGTGTTGATAGCGGGCATGTAGAGACAATGCGCTATCAGCTGACACTTAACACCTTCATAGCTTTGTTATCGCCGGATTGACAGTCTGCACCAACGAACACAAGCCACATGCTTTGTTATTCTTTTAGTCTCTTTGCGTTCGGGTGATTGGCATTTGTTCTTGGGTTGTTTGTTCCTCGCTGTGATGTGAGACGTAATAACATATGAGATGCTGCTGTCGCCTATACTTCTTCAGGCACCAAACATGGCTTCATTATAAGATCATGGCCAAACAGAAGCGGACAGACCTCTCTCTCGCTGACAAGGTTGAAGTCATCAGGCTCAAAGACCAGAAGGTCTCGCAAATGCAGATATCTCAGCAGTTCCCAGAGTTCTCGCATCATTGCAGGGAGTCCGTTTTGTGCCACAAGGATGAAAACAAAACCCTGATCGCCAGCGTAGGCCCATTACCAAAGCCACATCCGTGAATAATGCTATATGAAGGTGTCATAGGCCTGTCATAGTCAAAATATGTCAACAATTTCCAATGATGAGCAGTGTTGTATAATGAATGTTTAGCGTATACACGTGTATCTGAAACGTGTATAGACCCAATACGTGTACATGCATGTACGTGTAGTCCGTTCTGACCTGTCAAAACAACCAACTTCGGATAATCGCAACTTCGGTAAATGGCAACTTTTTTTGCTGACAGATAGAAGTTGCAATTAGGCGGGGTGCACTGTATATATATATTTATATGGTGTACTATCAGTGGTGTACCTAAAGTAATCCAATAAAAAAATGATAATATTAATAATAATATTATTATTTGTTATAGCTATAAAACGATGCTAGAGTAAAGAGGATGTCTCATACCAGATTCCAGGTTGGTGTCAGGATCTTCCGCACGCGCGTCCCTCAATGATCAATTCCAGACGGCTCGCGTGAAAGCTGAGTTAGAGTGGAGTTGCTGCTGGGATTCGATTAACATGGCTTCCTCTCAAACAGTCCTCCCTATTCATCCCTACCCCCCCCCCCCCCCCACCCGACACCTCCCTATTTCTCTCCCGCCTCGTCCCTTCCCCCACAGACAATTACCGCGCTACACCTGAAACATTAACCATTGTTGTGGGCACCAATCGGTTTCCGCTGCCACTGGTGTAACATTAAGAGCGTCTAACGCTCATATTATATCGTTTCTTACTATTCCTTTCCACCGTGGTATCATATTTTAAGATATATCCACCCGGCCAATGCAAATCATAACGCCCTACATAAATACGTGCCAATGATAAAATGCGTCAAGCTTTCCAAAGCCAAATGTCTCTGAGCGTCCGCTTCGTGCAACAGTTTGGCGACTTTTTCATTAGGTTACACATCAGGGCCCGTATTCTCAAACGAGTTGCGATCTTCGCAACTCTACTTCCTCGCAAATATTGCTGCGAAAAATCGCAAAAGTTGCGTTTCATCGCAAGTGGTATGCTCGAAAAGTTAAGATAAAGATCTTCCTAACTTTCATCGCAAAATTTGCGATGTGTTCATACGTCTCGCAACTAGTCGCAACTAGTCAGTAATCATGGTGGCAATTTTCATGGCGAGTCACTTATTTCGACGAAGGCTCCGACAGCGAATCGTTAGGCTTCGTGAAGATCCATTCACGAATCTCAACAACAATAAGGTGTTTATATGGATATGTTGTGGTATCATTATCAGGCCGCAGTGCAGCTAAAATAGCGTCTTTGTTCCAATCTAAGCGCGCGTGGCTAATTAAGTGACGTCAAATGTATTGTGACGCAATGCATCAAAGATGTTACTTAGCAGCGAACTATACCTACACGTGACACCGACACCCCCCCCCCCCCCCACCATCAACTGCTTTAGTAACCTATATTATTACGAGTTGGTGGGCATGTTAACTAGTACAATAGCGTTACATCTGAAGGCCTCTAAAATGCCGTATTCTGACCCAAACCGCCCTGCTGCCAATGCAATCGACAATCGTTGCCATGGCGACGCTGCATAGAACAATGAAACATGACGTCACGCACAAAAGAATTGTAATTATAGCTTTAAATAGCCCGCTTCCATGACTAGTTGCCTAGTTGCACATGTTATGTTTCTTGGCAACATATATATGGTATAAAAAGGCGACTGGCCAACTATATGTGGAAAGGCTTGCGATTTGCGGACAGTCAGTCCCAAAATGCTTTACTTTTGTCATTGCATGCGGAAATTAAACCAAAAAAGCAGAGACAAGTCAACGCCTTAAATTTAAATTCAACTCGTAATAATAGTAATAGCGCGAGTTTTGCTTGGCGTTAGGCATTTTATTGGCCCTTCATCAAGCTGTAGCAGCCCTTCATTTTCATTATCCGCCCTGGGCCTTGCGGCCTCGGGCCGATAATGAAAATTATTACGAGTTGGTGGGCATGTTAACTAGTACAATAACGTTACATCTGAAGGCCTCTAAAATGCCGTATTCTGACCCAAACCGCCCTGCTGCCCATGCAATCGACAATCGTTGCCATGGCGACGCTGCATAGAACAATGAAACATGACGTCACGCACAAAAGAATTGTAGTTATAGCTTTAAATAGCCCGCTTCCATGACTAGTTGCCTAGTTGCACATGCTATGTTTCTTGGCAACATATATATGGTATAAAAAGGCGACTGGCCAACTATATGTGGAAAGGCTTGCGATTTGCGGACAGTCAGTCCCAAAATGCTTTACTTTTGTCGTTGCATGCGGAAATTAAACCAAAGAAGCAGAGACAAGTCAACGCCTTAAATTTAAATTCAACTCGTAATAATAGTAATAGCGCGAGTTTTGCTTGGCGTTAGGCATTTTATTGGCCCTTGATCAAGCTGTAGCAGCCCTTCATTTTCATTATCCGCCCTCGGCCTTGCGGCCTCGGGCCGATAATGAAAATTGGCGGGCTGCTGCAGCTTGATGTCGGGCCAATAAAATTGCCTAACGCCCCGCAAACTCGCGCTATTGTCATATTGGCGGGCTGCTACAGCTTGATGTCGGGCCAATAAAATTGCCTAACGCCCCGCAAACTCGCGCTATTGTCATATTATTATATTTAGGATAAAGCGGAGAAAATCGAAGCGAGACATTTATATTATCATATAAATAAATTTAGATCTAATACATCTACAGCAATAAAGTTATCTGTTAATGTGCATTCAAAATTAACCCTAGTCGAAGCGATGGTTTTGGCGCTGTACGTAAGTGCCTCGAATATGTTACGCTCCATATGCAACAAAACAATAACTGCCCATACGATTTCTGTAATATTTGGCTTGTCACTTGATCATGGCAATCCCTTTAAAGTGCGGAAATTTCTGCAAAATCGAAGCGACTGTTTTTGCGTAATCGCTGAAATAATATTGATGTCTGGAATCGCGGGTTGCACGTGAATGTAGCGCAATAACATAATATATATCTATCAATGTTGCTGTGAATGTGTCGCTTCGATTTTCCTAAACTTCTAGCATTTTATCTAAATTTGTCCTGATGAAGTGACAAGCTAAGTTGAACAGCAAGTGAATGGGTGAACTCGATATCGCTTATGTCTAAGTTTGCTATTCTGTTGCAACTCTACATTCGACCATTTACTACATATATTTTACCATGTTTACGCACTCCGACAATTTGGGTATCCATGGTACATACTTCAGGCAGTACATCTACAATGCCCCCGCCCCTTCCCATAATCCTTGCTCCTGCTAGCAAGGCGAAGTGATGAGCGTGATGTGTGTCACATGTGTGTGTGATTGAGACTTGGATGTAGATTGCAGAGTATTGCATATTAATTAGTGGGGTATTGGAAGATGTCGTGTTGTACGGATGAGTTGTAATATGTTACAGTCAGGTGTCATGGTATGGTGAGTGTTGGGAGTGGCTGAGTTATTCAAGTATGCCACGATAGTTTGAATGAGGTTTTTCGAGGTGTGGTTCTGCGACTGGGTGAGTTGAAAGATACTTTAAGCGTGTGGTTAGCATTATAAATAGCTTGGGCAAATGGAGGTGCAAGGCAGATATGGGCTGAGTGCCGTTGTGAAGGACTGAGTGCCGTTGTGAAGGGCTGAGTGCCGTTGTGAAGGGCTGAGTGCCGTTGTGAAGGACTGAGTGCCGTTGTGAAGGGCTGAGTGCCGTTGTGAAGGGCTGAGTGCCGTTGTGAAGGGCTGAGTGCCGCTGTGAAGGGCTGAGTGCCGCTGTGAAGGGCTGAGTGCCAAAAGAGCTCACGTAGGTGGCATTAATGTGTTTATATGAGTTATTATTTTATATTATGCTATCTCAATCGGTATGGTTGCTAACGACTGTAATATGATATTGCTGTATATAAGAGTTTGAATTGAATGGTGATGTATGAATGTGAACATGACCTTTGTATATATTTTATTTGCAGCCGTGATGATGCAGATCAGAATAAAGCTAATTAAAATGAAATGAGACTTGTGTCTTGCCCGAGACAACGTGACAATGTGCACTCATGATTTTTGCAACTATTGTATCGTTTATTTTTTTATTGACGTCATATCGAGCGTCACGACCAGCGAGCACGCTGTCATTCTTGCATAATTTTTATTTGGCTAAATGTAGCATACAATTACAAAATGTGATTCCGACTGACCGAGTTGGGGCCTGCATGTCAGAGATGGTATACTATAGGGAATAATCTCTCTGATCATATATATATGCTAAATTAATCCGCCCCTGGGGGCCGGCATGCGAGTTGTGTCGCCTGCCTGCCCCCGGAGGTGGATTAATTTAGTTAATGAGGATTGAATCGGCAAATTTAAAGATTCGAGATTCAGAATTTAATTGTAAGATTGGGCTCACTTATTTCTTGCTATGCTGCTTGTTTGCTCTTATATGAGATACGGAGCATATGTTGAATTATCCAGTCCAGACAATAATTCTTATTTTAAAATTTATTTTGAACTTAATTTTTTGTGGAAATGTGTAAGTTATATATTTTGCGTGCACTTTCGTTCATGTTCACGTACGTGTTACGTCACAGAGACCACCCATACTTTGTTTCAAATAATGGCGCGAGTGCACGTTGTAAAGATTTGTTTCTGCTACACCATGTATACCATGTATACAGTGGTATTCTACTAAACGGACTTCCTGTTACGCACACTTCGTTCGACAGATGGCGCGCGGGTGGCGCAGGGGAAAACAAACGCACGTGCGCCGACCAATAGGCTTGAGCGAGCAGGCTACTTTCGGTCTGTCAACGATCTCTTGCCATATAAGGTGTTTCAAAGCGCGTTTATTGGCTATGACTAAAAGGTGCAGGGTCTGGGGGTGTACGAATCACAACCGAGCTGGAAAGGCGCTGTCATTTTTTTAATTTCCCGTGAATAACGAGCGATTACAGCGTTGGCTCGCAGCCCTAAAGCTCCACCATCTCCGCCGTCCCCACCATCCCCTCCTTCCCCACTATCTCCGCCAACGCATGTATTGTGACAGGCAATTCTTTTGCATTGGGCTCTGCCGGCAATTAAGCGTCTGTTTGGTATCAAGCTCGTTACAAATGAATATGATATTTTGATTGTATATGTTCTGGCATATCTACCCATTAGGCAAGCATACGCAGCGTGGCATCTGGATGCATCGGGTCGTCAGTTATAAATTTCTTTTCAAGATTATGCCGAATACTACGGTGCCCGATTTAGGACATCTTGATATTATTTTTATTAAAAAAAAAAGTCGTTCCAAATTCTCTTGGAACACGAATTATTATTTTTCAACAAAAATAACTCGTTCCAAGCTCAGTTCGATTCCCGAGTTATTATTTTTCCGAATGCCCCGTTGTCGTAGCGTTATCGACTTTATAAAAGTACGTTGCATGTGCAAGCCGCAGCTGTCTTTGGTGTTGTTTGGCGCGGTTTATCCCATGTGTGCACTAAGGTGGTCTAAACAACAAACCATATATAAAAAAAATAACTCGTTCCAAACTTGGTTGCGGAACGAGTTTTTTTTTTTTTTAAATAAATAAGTCACTCCAAACTTTGTCGCGCAACTTGTTGCGTGTCTTTTCCCCAAAAAATAAAATCGTTCCAAATTCTCTTGGAGCACGACTTATTTTTTCTCAACAAAAAATAAAGTCGTTCTAAATTCTCTTTCAACAAAAATAAACTCGTTTCAAACTTCGACGCGGAACGAGTTATTTTTTTTCTAAAAAAAAAAAGTTCTTCCAAAGTTCTCCACGCTATGACCGGATGACTGTGTAGACACTCTCCCGTTGTTTTGGCGGCGGTCGGGTTGACTTTATAGGTAGCCATGACCGCACGTGTCCAGCGATTTCATAGCTGGTTAACAATCGCATGCAACAGTTACCTAATTACCGAGCCTTCCCCATGGAATGGGGAGAGGAGACACTACCTTACTGCAGTGGTGTGGGTGTGCCTCCCATGGCATATGGAGAGTGAGAGAAAAGTACGCGATTTGTGGTTAGAGAAAGACCATATTTTTGTGAAAAAAATAAGTCTGGCTCGAAAAGAATTTGGAACGACTTGGTTTTGTTGTAAAAAAAAATGTCGCCTAAAACTAAGACCGTAGAATACTTTATTAGTACTGTATACTGTTTTCCTTAAGAGTCGAGTCCAATGAATCAACATTTTGTGAGAGTGTCTACCAGTTGCTGCATGGTATTACACATCTACGGCCCCTGCAGACGGCTTTACACTTAAAAGTCGGGTAATTTCGATCAGCGCATAACTTCGATCACATGATATTTCCTCTCCTTTCGCTGCCGCCTAATTACATTTGAAATTTGTACTATTGTGAAGGCCAAACAATTATTATTTATGAGCTTTATGACGTACGTCTCAGGAGAGTTGGCGGAATCAGTACTGTAACCTGATTTGTCTAATCCATCGCACCCGCGAAACTATATAGTTGGCGCGCTCTCTTTTTTGGCTGGGACGTTCCCCACCGAAGATACACCCACATAGCCACCTATAAGCCGAAGTTATGATCGGCTTACAGCAGCACTTATTTTTCGAAGTAATCCAACTATATAAATTTTGAAGGACAGAGAACTTGTTTAATGTGTTTAA
Organism: Arenicola marina; assembly: GCA_964019135.1. NCBI lineage: Eukaryota > Metazoa > Annelida > Polychaeta > Arenicolidae > Arenicola > Arenicola marina. The sequence continues at coordinate 32,684,936 of OZ025261.1, forward strand.
TAGTAAAGGAACATCTATTTTTATGCGATATTAAGGAAATAAGATGATCGAATTCAGCCTCCAAGAATTTTGCGCTTGGTGGAAAATTCGATCAGTTGGTCCTGCTATTTCGCTCAGCCACATGACCTAGCCTGGATCTACATATGTGCGTGTGGTAGCACAGCTATACGGACAGCGCAGGGCGGGGTTGAGGGACCATGGTTAGGCCTAGTGGACAATACAGGGGGCTCAGACCAACTCCGTCCCTCGCATTTGCGGCGGTGTGGACTCTCCCGTAAGTTTCCTAGAGGATACAGGGGGCTCAGACCAACTCCGTCCCTCGCATTTTCGGCGGTGTGGACTCTCCCGTAAGTTTCCTAGAGGATACAGGGGGCTCAGACCAACTCCGTCCCTCGCATTTTCGGCGGTGTGGACTCTCCCGTAAGTTTCCTAATAAAAGAGACTTTTCTTGATAGACCTACACCAAAAATGTGGAATTAGTTTTTTAAATTACCAAGTGATCGATTTTACCCGCCTATAATCGAATTTAGCCAGATTGGCATTGGCCTTTTAAAACCGTCACTGACTTTAACATTTACGACATCTTGGCTGGAGGGCGGCACTAAACAGAAGGCGACTCCGTATTGAAATATGTACTGCTTAGTTTGTAATGATGCGTTGCTGCAGTCCTCGCAGAGAGACAGTCACAAAATGATCGAAATATGCCAACCTACCTTACTTTTCTAGCGACACTCGACATGAACCTCTTCTTAAAATCGACATGCGACATGGCTAGCCCCCCCCCCCCCCCCCACCACCCCCTGCCCCTCCTCAGGGCCCCTAAACATTAGCTCCCTGTCCAAAATGGTGGAAGTCTCTAGAACGATAAAATTAAAACTGTCAAATTTAAACAAAGCCCAATTAACGGAAGAATTGCGTAGATGGAATCTTCCATATTGTTGCAAGCAAGATTGGAACAAGTCTTTGGTATGAGAACATCTGCAGTCAGTAATTCATTTCTGGTGTTTTGGCTGCATTTGACTGCAATTTGCTGAGTATACATATAATTAGGCTTATAATGCCAGGAAAATTTCGTAATTTTTCCAGTGATTCGGGATTGGGTGCTTATTTTCCTCGTGAAGCGGGAAAAGCTATTAATTTTTCCCGTGATCTGAGAATCAGACCCCCCCCCCCCGCCCCTTCCCTCATCAATGGATTCAAACTGTTTTCCCTAAAGTCTCAGCTAGCAAATTCACACAATACAAGTTCAGTAAATTTATATCATTAGACAAAATATCATACCTGGAGTTTCGATGATGTAGGCATGCAGCGGGGGGGGGGGGGGTATTTACGTTCCTCAGGAAGGGGCTTTTCATTTTACCGTGAACTGGGAATGAGAAAGAATTCCATTGTATTGCTGTAGCAATTAGCATTGCGGAAACGTTGAGCGAAAATAATAGAGGATTCACGTTACTATGGCGAATGGCTGTAGGGGGCGGTAGTATTCATAACTGTCACAATGTCACACGTCACGTCCCTAAATGATTTTCCTCATATCCTCGCACGCTCCTAGCGGCAATATTCAAAAGTCAAGCGTGATTATATTTAATAACATGTTTACATGTTTCATTCTCATTAACAAAACGGGGTATGCTGCTCTGGTAAGTTTTATGTTCGGCCATTTCTGCCTGCTACCCACCGGCAATCCCGTTCTCACAGGTTCTATAAGAAAGCGTCTACATATACCTAACTTAACGCTACGTAAATCGACTTCATGTTATAAGAAAGATCCTACAATATTTAGAAATGATTTTCTTTGCGACGAAACAAAACCCTGCTAATACATGTTGATAACGAGGAAGGTGTCGATATGACCGAAGCTATGACGGAAGCCATGACGGATACTATGACGGAAGCTATGACGGAAGGTATGACGAAAGCTGTGACGGAAGCTATGACGGAAGCTGTGGCGGAAGCTACATGACTGAAGCTATGACGGAAGGTATGACGAAAGCTGTGACGGAAGCTATGACGGAAGCTATGGCGGAAGTTGGGACAAAAGCTGTGACGGAAGCTTTGGCGGAAGCTATGACGGAAGCTATGACGGAGGCTATGGCGGAAGTCGGGACAAAAGCTGTGACGGAAGCTTTGGCGGAAGCTATGACGGATACTATGACGGAAGCTGTGGCGGAAGCTATGACAAAAGCTGTGACGGAAGCTTTGGCGGAAGCTATGACGGAAGCTATGACGGAAGGTATGACAAAAGCTGTGACGGATACTATGACGGAAGCTGTGACGGAAAATGTGGCGGGGAGCTATGAGCGAAGCTATGATGGAAGGTATGACGGAAGCTATGACGGAAGCTAATGGCGCAAGCTATGACAGAAGCTGTGACGAAAGCTGTGACGGAAGATATGACGGAAGCTATGACGGAGGCTATGGCGGAAGTCGGGACAAAAGCTGTGACGGAAGCTTTGGCGGAAGCTATGACGGATACTATGACGGAAGCTGTGGCGGAAGCTATGACAAAAGTTGTGACGGAAGCTTTGGCGGAAGCTATGACGGAAGCTATGACGGAAGGTATGACAAAAGCTGTGACGGATACTATGACGGAAGCTGTGACGGAAGTTGTGGCGGGAGCTATGAGCAAAGCTATGATGGAAGGTATGACGGAAGCTATGACGGAAGCTATGGCGCAAGCTATGACAGAAGCAGTGATGGAAGCTGTGACGGAAGCTATGACAGAAGGCATGACGAAAGCTGTGACGGATACTATGACGGAAGCTGTGAGCTGTGACGGAAGTTGTGGCGGGAGCTATGAGAGAAGCTATGACGGAAGCTGTGACGGAAGCTATGACGGAAGCTGTGACGGAAGCTATGATGGAAGTTGTGACGGAAGTTGTGGCGGGAGCTATGAGGGAAGCTATGACGGAAGCTGTGATGGAAGCTGTGACGGAAACTATGACGGAAGGGACAACCTAAGCCACGTCGATTGGGGGTTCCGGAGAGCCTGCCACGCCCCACATCCCGGGATCGATATTCGGATTACCATAAACCAACAAGTTGTCATGCATGGCATTGACAACAGTAAAACGTTGAACTCTGGAGTACGTTCAGGCGAGCCCGGCGTTACGGCCTCTGCTACCCGGACCACGTCACCATGACAACCGCTTGGTGAGCGTCCTGATAGGTTGTCATAACAGAGGGTTGCAGTGTACTTCGGAGATTTAATGATAATGTTTATTTCCCACTGTGGGCACCAGGCCCATGGTACAATAATAGAAACATTTAATTTGTAAGAAAGCACACATTTTTTACAATACAAAACCAAAAAACCATCAAGTGAAACATCTCACCGTCAATAGGCATATTCACATAGTTTAGCTGTAATTTAACAAATATGGCTAGGTTATAAACTTTTTCTTTATCATTGGAAGACATTAAATTGCAAAATCTACAAGGTTGCAATATTGAGGTGTTTTCTAGATATATATACTTTGATCTTAACGGTAAGTAAAAAGGGCATTTGACCACAATATGAAACTCGTCTAGCTTTAACTGTAGACCATTTTCTTCAAGGCAGTATTTACATATTACAAAATTTGCCTCATGCTTTCTTTACAAAGACATTCCACGTCGAAATTTTGACAGGGCCTGACGAAGTCTAAAATTAGAGTCCTATTAAATAATCTATACAATGAGATACCTTTTATATACTTTATAATGTCTTAGTCTATCTGTATTACTAACATTACTGCACCAATAGGAGATTTAAGCGCATTGAAACACGGTTGGTAAAGATACTATCAGACGGATATTATAAAATCCCCCTCCCCCCTCTCCCCTCCCCCCTCCCCCCCCCCTCCCCCCACCACCCCTCATCCAGTTTCACATCACCGCCTCTCCACGCCCAATCCCATCGCTTCACCTTCGCCTCTCGACCGTACACTTTAAACGACCCAACCCCATCACAAATTTCGGAATTCGGGATGCGCCTTTTGTCAAGGGTGAACGCACAAGAATGGGAGGAGACTTATAGTACAGCTTATATTACAAAAGTTTAATTACTCAAAGTTATATTTAATTCAATTGGATTAGTACTCTTGACACAAACCTGTCTGTCCTCACGCCCTCTGTACAAGGAGTGAACTAGGACTCTTGTCACAAAACTGGGGTCCCCCCTCCCCGTGTACAAGGAGTGGACTAGGACTCTTGTCACAAACCTGGGTGTCCCCCCTCCCCGTGTACAAGGAGTGGACTAGGACTCTTGTCACAAACCTGGGTGTCCCCCCTCCCCGTGTACAAGGAGTGGACTAGGACTCTTGTCACAAACCTGGGTGTCCCCCCTCCCCGTGTACAAGGACTGGGCTAGGGCTCTTGTCACAAACCTGGGTGTCCCCCCCTCCCCGTGTACAAGGAGTGGACTAGGACTCTTGTCACAAACCTGGGTGTCCCCCATCCCGTGTACAAGGAGTGGACTAGGACTCTTGTCACAAACCTGGGTGTCCCCCCTCCCCGTGTTCAAGGTTTGGACTAGGACTCTTGTCACAAACCTGGGTGTCCCCCCTCCCCGTGTACAAGGAGTGGACTAGAACTCTTGTCACAAACCTGGATGTCCCCCCTCCCCGTGTACAAGGAGTGGACTGGGACTCTTGCCACAAACCTGGGTTTCCCCCCCTCCCCGTGTTCAAGGAGTGGACTGGGACTCTTGTCACAAACCTGGGTGTCCCCCCTCCCCGTGTACAAGGACTGGGCTAGAACTCTTGTCACAAACCTGGGTGTCCCCCCTCCCCGTGTTCAAGGAGTGGACTGGGACTCTTGTCACAAACCTGGGTGTCCCCCCTTCCCGTGTACAAGGAGTGGACTAGAACTCTTGTCACAAACCTGGGTGTCCCCCCTCCCCCGGGTACAAGGAATGGATTAGGACTCTTGTCATAAACCTGGGTGTCCTGACGCCCCGTCTACAAGAACAATTTCCGCGATAGGATATTTACGGTAATTGAAAGATGATGTCAATAGGGAGCTGGGGGCTGCGGATCAGGGATCAGCCCACTTTGATGATAAACACATATAATGTGGTCGATATGTTGTCGATCTTATGTGTCGTCTTGAAAGCTCGGCTTTGCCACAGTCACAGTGCCCCCTCCCGCCAGACCGGGGGTGGGTGATGGGGGTGTGGGTGGTGCGGTTAGTACGCGAAGGGGGCGGGGGGGGCTGGGAGGGTGGCGGGGTAAGGGGCTGGGGACGGGGACGCGACGGGACAGGACGGGACAGGGGGAATGGTGAGAAGGAGGAGGAGGGGTGGGGGGTGGGGTGGATGGGAAGGTGGCGGGTAATGGGGAGCAGCATAGGTTACAGTATGTGACACGGGCGGTGAGGGGGGTGGAGGCGGCATGGATCTCACTATGTAACCGGGGCGGTAAAGGGGGTAGGGGATGGGGGCGGCATGGGTCCCGGTATGCGCCAGTGCTCCCGTGGCTGGGGCAAGGCTAAATAAGGGGCATAGACTAACAACTTGTGAAGGGTGTGTGTATACCTTCATCACCGCCTCGTGTAATTGCCATGTGGAGACAAGGGGCTGGGTCGGAAGCAGCAGGGGGGGGGGGGGGGGGTGAGTCGGGTGGCGGTGGTTTGAAAAGGGATAGTAGAGTACGGGGTCTGACGTTGTGGGTCTTTTGAACAAATGACAAGAAGGTGGGGGGGCGGAGAGGGGGGAGGGGAGGAAGGGGACGGGAAGGAGGAGGGGGAGGGGGAGGGGGCAGGGGGGAGGGGGAGAAGGGAGCGGTGCGGGGGAGGATATGCACAAGTGTGTACCAGTTCATCTCTGCCTTCGTCGTCACATTCTTTACACAGGTGGCGCTGTTCTCAGAGCACGCCTCTGAAGTTGCTCGGTCCCGCCGTCAGAGGGCGCACCTCACGGCATATAGTGTGACTTTATCGAGTGTCGTACGACGACTGTTGTCAGGATTTCTGCTGCCCGGCGCCGCCATATTCTTCACCATGGGAACGGCCCACGTGGTGGGTATATTACCCGGCGCCCGTCGGCCCCCTGGCGAGCAGCACGATCATCATCACACCGACATTTATTTCGGACATTACCTGATTGTAAGGTGACGTCTACGAGGTGAAATATGGCCATTTTATGAAGAAAAAACCTCATCGCTTTTGGTTTTATTTGAGATGCATGAAAATATGGCCGGAGTGGAGAACCCGGAAGAGTATCTCCGCAATCCCAGACGAAGGGATGCAGGGAGGGGTGGAGGGGGCCGGGAGGTCTATGGGACAGCGGGCCACCGGGTCCCAGGATGGCGCGGTGCATTGTGGGAGCAGGGCGTGGTGCATTATGGGAGGAGGGCGCGGGTGATGA